>CAUYUJ010004358.1:0-27500 GCA_963575745.1 Prorocentrum cordatum
CCCCAGGGATGGCGAGGTGCAATTTCAATCCGCCGTGTGTACCCACTGTGCTGGGCCCCCCAGCAGGCCTCGAAAGTGGCGACAGTTTCACAGATCGCAGTCCCCCAGCTGGCACGCAGCGACGAGCGAGGCAAAAGGCAAGGGGGAAGAGAGGGGCGGGAAGGGGCGGGAAGGAAGGAAGGAAGTAAGGAAGGCGACGCGCGAGCAGTGCTATATTCAAAACGAGAACCCAACGCGGGAGGGTGGGGAATAATGTCACTACTGCTGCTACTACTATTGCTACTACTACTTTGCGGCGACTATTACTACTAATACTACTACTACTACGACGACTACGGCTACTACTACTTCTACTTCTACTTCTACTTCTACTACTACTACTACCACTACTACTACTACTACCACTACTACTACTACTACTGCTACTACTACTACTACTACTACTACTACTACTACTACTACTACTGCTACTACTGCTACTACTCCTACTACTACTCCTCCTACTCCTCCTCCTCCTACTACTACTACTACTACTGCTACTGCTACGACTACTACTACTAATACTGCTGCTGCTGCTGCTGCTGCTGCTACTACTACTACTACTACTACTACGACTACGACTACGACTACGACTACGACCACTCTTACCGTTACTACTGCTATTACTGCTACTACTGCTACTACTACTACTACTAGTACTACAACAACAACTATTAATACTACTACTGCTACTACTATTACTACTACTACTACTACTACTACTGCTGCTGCTGCTACTACTACTACTACTACTGCTACTACGACTACTACTACTACAACTGCGACGACGACGACGATTACTATAATATAATTTGAATAATACTACTACTATAACTACTACTACTACTGCTACTCTACTAATACTACTACTACTACTTATACTTCTACTACCACTACACACTACCACCTACTCCTACCTAATACTACTACTACACTAATACGACTACTAATACTTACTACTGATACTACGTACTTACTCCTACTTAACTCATACTTACTTCTACTTCTACTACTGCTACTGCTACTACTGACGACATACACCTACGACTAATACTACGACTTACTACTACTTACTACGACTACTAATACTGCGAATACAACCCTCCTCCTGCTACTTACGACTACAACTAAAACTACTACTATCTACTATTTACTACTACTACTACTACTACTACTATCTACTACTACTACTATAATACTACTACTAACATACTACTTACTACCTAAACACTAGTACTACTACTACTACTACTACTACTACTACTACTGCTACTACTACTACTACTACCACTACTACTACTACTACTACTACTATTACTACTACTTCTGCTAATAGTACTACAAGTACTACTAAGACTACCACTACTAGTAGTACCAGTTCTACTGCTAGAACTACTACGACTACTACTACTATTACTACTACTACTACTACTACTACAAATAATACTAGTACTACTAGTACTAGTAGTACTACTAGTACTACTAGTACTACTAGTATTACTAGTACGACTAGTAGTACTAGTACTACTATTGTCACTAGTATTACTACTATTACTACTACTACTACTACTACTACTACTACTACTAAAAATAATAGCAATGAAACATAAAAATACCTCTACTAATACCTCTACTACTACTACTACTACTACTACTACTATTACTACTACTACTACTACTACTACTACTACTACTGGTACTACTACTACTACTACTGCTACTACTACTACTATTACTACTACTACTACTACTATACTTACTACTTACTACTATACCTTACTACTACGACTACGACTACGACTACGACAAACGACTACGACTACGACGACTACTGCTACTACCACTTCTACTTACTTTAACTACTGACAAATACTACTACGGACTACTACTACGACTACGACTAGACTACTACTACTAATACTACTACTAATACTGCTACTACTACTATACTACTACTACTACGACGTATACTACGTATTACTACTACTACTACTACTACTTACTTACTTCTACTACTCCTATCTACTGCTACTATACTACTACTCTTACTACTACTATATACCTACTACTATTACTACTACTACTACTACTACTACTACTACTTTCACTACTACTACTGCTACTACTACTACTACTACCACTACTACTACTACTACTACTACTACTACTACTACTACTACTACTTCTACTACTACTACTACTACTACTACTACTACTACTACTACTACTACTACTTCTACTATCGACTGAAGGAAGGAACGTGGACGAGAAGAGGAGGAGGAGGAGGAGGAGAAGAGAGGAGAATGAAGAGGAGGAGAAGAGAGGAGGAGGAGGAGGAGGCGGAGGCGGAGGCGGAGGAGGAGGAGGAGGAGGCGGAGGCGGAGGAGGAGGAGGAGGAGGAGGAGGAGGAGGGAGGGAGGGGGGAGGAATCAAGCTAGGTGCGCTCGCGTCATATCTGACATCCTACCCCTCCCTCCCATCCCTTACCATGGCGTAGATCCCCTCTCTACTCGCACAGTCGGATGTCGAGCAGGGCAATGATCCCGAAAGGGTACGCGATGCATTGTAGAGCACGGCATGGCATGGCGTAGAAGAGCACCGCAAAGCGTAGTATGTCACAGCATGGCGTGGCGTGGCGTAGTGAAGAATTGCATCACAAAACTTTGCAACGCAAAGCATGGCATCGCACAGCGGCCCCGAACATAACATTGCATAGCATGGCGTTGAAGATCAAAGCGTAGCATGGCATAGCACGACGTGGCACTTAAGCACTGCATATCACAGCTTCAGCTGAAGGCATGGCATCGCGCAGCGGAACGCAACCTAGCATTACATTGCATGCCGTGGCATGGCACGGGAAATGACGCCAGCGCTGCAGCGGGAGCACGATTCGGAACGAGCGGAAGCGCGGAAATGAAGCCAACGCTGCAACGGGAGCACGATTCGGAACGAGCGGAAGCACGGAAATGAGGCCAGCGCTGCAGCGGGAGCACGATTCGGAACGAGCGGGGCCCGGAAATGAGGCCGGCGCCTCAGCGAGAGCAGCATTTTGAAAAAAAATGCAGGCGAAAAGCCAACTCCGGGGAATCCTGTGTGTAAAAAACAGTACGCGTCATCAGGGGAAGGAGGAGAGTAGTATTCATATTGAGTAATTGTAGAGGGGGGAGGAGGGAGGCGGGAGTACAAGGGAGAGGGAGGAGTAGAGGGGAGAGGGAGGAGGAAGTGTACCAGCTGTTGCCGCCCGCTTCGCGCTAGGCGACTACGCTCGGCGGAAACCGCGGCGGGCATCGCGCGCCACGAGCATTGCCGCCACGGCGCCGCAGGCGCTGAGTGGAGTGATGAAAAAACTGCATCTGCGCTGACCCACCCTCCCTGGCGTGCGGATCGTGCCGGGGTCGGCCCTGGAGGTGCCGCCGCCAGGAGGGCCTGGCGCGCATTCAAGGCACGCGCGGAGCTCTTCAAGTTTGTATTGATGCTGTGCTTCCTTCTTCAGTTTGAGTCCTCAGTGTCGAACATGCACTTTTGAGCGCTCCAGAGGGCTCCTTGGGGCTCTTGGGCGTTCCTGAGGGGTGCAGGGCAGGATTCCTTGGCTCCTTGGGGCTCCAAGGCTCGGATTCCCAGGACGCCCGATATAGACACGGAAAAAAAAATACGATGCCCAATAACACATGCTGTCCAAAGACGACAGCGGCCGCTGTTGGGCAGGCGGCCTTCTGTCTCGAAGGGGCACCGTCCTCGGCGATGCCGCAAGCGAGCTCCGTCCAAAATGAACAGGCTGTCGGTCTTGGTACCCATTTTTTCTGTACACGTTTCGATCGTCCCGACGCCAAGCACTCTTGCGCAGTCCTGGGGGCTGAGGGCCCCCTGGGGATCCCAGGGCTCCGATTCCCAGGCACTCTTGCGCGCTGCTGGGGCTGATGGGCTCTTTCGGGATCCCACGGCCCGGATTCCCAGACACTCTGCGCGCTCCTGGCTGGGGTTGAGGGGGCTCCTTGGGAATCCCGGGGCCCTGATTCCCAGGCACTCTTGCACGCTCCAGGGGCTGATGTTCTATTTGGTGGCGCGCAAAGGGGGGCATGGGGGAAGGAGGGGAGGCTTCTTAGAAGCAGCCTCCTTCTCATACATGGTCGTTAACGGGCTTTCTTACGGGCGCCGCGAATCGTCAAATCCCCCTCCTCGGGCCTCGGTGGGACGGACGGGGGTGGGACAGCGAAGGGTGTGCTCAGTGCTGCGAGAGACCGTCCATTAAACATGGGCTTGAACTTGAAATAGTTCAGGCCTCCTCACCCGCACAGCGCGCCGTCCGGGCAGGCGGCCATAGCAGCCACGAAGCTTTCGTGGGTTGCCGCGCGTGTGCTGGGGACCTCGCTGGTGCGCGAGGAGGCGGTGGAGGGTTGGGTGGACTACGCCGCCCACAACCTCGATTAATATTACTGGAACGAGCCGTCCCCGACGACGTCGACGACGAGGACTGCACCGAGCCCGTCGCGATGCCCCCGAAACCATGGGAGCAGAGTCCACTATCTTCAGCGGGCCGAGGACAAGAAGGGCCTCAGCGTACTGCTGGTGACGAAATTCACGAGCACGGCGGGCGAGCGCAGGTGAGTGGCGATCGATCCGACGGGAAGGCTCCAAGTGATCGACCTCTCGGTGGCGATGAAGGTTCGATCGACCAAAACTTCGCGGGCGTGGACCACAGGGCCTTTCCGGGTACGTCGGCTCGAGAGAAGGGCATGACGGTGGAAGCGGCGGATCGCGCGATAGCTTCAGGGGGCACGACGACGACGGCGACCATCACCCGAGATTACTATCGACGGAACCTCACGGGCAGGAAGGGCCACCGCTTCTTCCTTGGTCTGGCAGTCCGTCGCCCACTTCTTCAGGGGCGTCTACTCCGCGCGACGAGGGCGCGGCGATGTCCGACGGCGAGGAGGGGGCAGTCGAGAAGGAGATGGTCAAGCAGCTCATCGCGGTGGCGGAGAAGCTTTCGGCACTGGAAACCGTGAGATCGACGCCTCCACCTGCGCCGCCGCCTGCCGCGGCCCTCGCGAGCCTACCCTTCGGAACTCTGAGTGGGGGCTCGGAATCGGGAGCGGGCGCGGCACTGCGATCAGACGATGTCGCACCTTCTCGAACGCTTGGACAAGCACGAGGAGATTGTTCAGAGCGACAGCCACGCCGCTATGACAGGACCTCCCGCGAGTTCGCACGAGGCCGCGGCCCAGAATCCAGAGGGGGAGGCTCTCCCGCGCGCGGCCGGGGCGACTCTCTCAACGGAGAAGCGGAACGCGTTCTCCCCCAGTGTAGGCTGGACGCTCCCAGGCGGCATCAAGACGAGAATGGCTCCCTCCATGGCGGCGAGGCCATACGAGAACGGGTCGACGGCGGTGGCGGCGATCCGCGAGATGATTCGCCCCAAGCAGCTGAACGGCAACCGCATGGCCGAGCAGATGCCACTGATCAGCGCGATGATCGACTTGTCCATGATCGAGGCGCCCGCGGAATGGATCAACTACAAGACCACCGAGCTCGCCATGAGTCCATGAGGAGGTCGCACGGGATCGAGCGCGCGTTCGAGAACGCGAAGCAGCGCAGCGACTGGAAGCCCCCAAACAGCGCCAAGCAGGGGTGACATCGCGGGTCAACTGCACCGTGTCGCAGGGGCTCGACTCGTCCAAGAGCGACCAAGAGGGCGCGCTCGTCGATGGCGCGGAGAAGGAGCTTCGGGAGCGGCTGGGCCATCGCGCGCTGCTGGCAAAGTCCCTCGACGAACTGAACAACCACAAGAACGCCGCGGCCAGGAAGGGCGAGTGGCGGGCGAGAAGGGGCCCAAAGTGCAGGCGCAGGGCCCAGGCCCAGCGCGTTCTAGCCGCTGCTGTCTGGTTGGCAGCTGCCCATCCCATCTGCGCGCGACAGCGTTTCTTTGCATCATACCTTACCATGACTGTGAGAGGGGAATGCGCGTTCCAGTCAGATGGTCGAGTGAGAGACCCGCTGGAGGCGCTGCTGGCCCTGTGCCCCCCCGGGCCCACGACGTGGACATCGGGGCGGCCCAGATCACGGACAGCTTAGGAGAAGGCGATATGGGTGGGTGGGTGTGGGGGGGGGGGGGGCAAACGCAGTCATGGGGTCTGTCTGGCCACTGCGATCGACCTCGAAACGCTGCATGGGGCAATGCGAAGGAGTGGGCGACGTGCCGCGCACGAGCTGCCGAGAAGGAGCTTTGAGAGGGTGCCGCAGTGCCACGGCGAGGCCCACGACCTGAAAATGCGCGCCTCCGACGCCGAGCCAGCATTTGAGCGGCTGGCCTTGCGTGCCGCACCGGGGCCTCACGTGGCCTCGCGGCGCCGCCGCGCGGGGAACTCACGCCCTCCGCGAGCGGCAAGCGGGGGCCGAGCCGTGTGGCATCAAGCTGGCCTCAGAGAAGGCCAGGTACTACTTCGACAAGTCCCATGAGAAGATGGCCGCGCCGCCGAGCCAAAGCAAACGAGGCCGACATCGAGAACGCGCGCGCCCGCGCCGACCTAAGCCCCCGTCGCAGGTCGGCGCGGCTCGACTTCGCGGTTCGGCTCCGGGAGTCAGGGATGCTGGGATTTACCCGCGTTTGCAAGGCGGGGGTGGCCGTGTTCGCCGCGATGAAATAGGCTCGCGAGGACGGGGCGCGCGTGCCGAGGCCCGATCGGTAAATGAGGCGCGACAACAAGCGCTTCGTGAGCCCTCATCGCCTCAACGCGGGGCCCCCGATGGCGATGGCGGAGCTCGACCTGTCGGGCGAGGTGGCGCAGGGCAGAGCGTTGAAATCGACGCGGGGGGACGTGCCCGACTTTCACAAATGCCAGAGCTGCTCAGAACTCTGTCCGCGCATCGTACACGGTGGCATCTCGATCGACGAACTTTTGAAGGAGCCAAAGAAAGGAGCATGAGAGGTCCGTTCGCGGCGAAAGGAAGTCGGCACCTCTGCTTAAGCGCGATGCTGATGGGCTCCAGCTGGTCTCCAGCGATCTGCAGCGGAGCGCAAGAGGACATCATCTGCGATCTACCTGGCTTTCCGCGTCGCGGTCAGCTTCTGCGTGGTCTGGCGCCGCCCAGCTTTGCCGAGGTGGCCTTTTATCTACTGGGCCTTCAGGGGCGGCCTCGCGCTCCTGCCTCTGGCGAACGAGGGCGAGTCCGCGAGGGCAAGGGCGGCGAGGGGGGCGGCGCGCGCGAAGTTGGAGGAGGCGGGGTTGGACGCGCACAAGGACGTCGCGGGAGAAGCTTTGCCTCCGTCGCCGGGGAGGACGATCGCCGACTAGCCCTGCCGCTCGATGGCCCCCAGGGAGAAGATCCAAAGCGTAACTGGGGCGACGGGAGCTTCGCTGGCTCGAGGTCGTGCTGCGTCTCGGGAGTTATCGCGGATTCTGGGGTCCTGGATTTGGTCGGCTACGCGCGGGGCCCCTGCTCCAAATTCGCGACGAAATGCGAGGGGGGGCGACGCGAAGCGCGACCTGCCGGAGAGCGTGGCGAACGAGCTTCACGCGATGCATCACCTGGCCCCCCTGATGCACGCGCGCCTGGAGGCTCAGCGGAGCGAGGTCGCGTTCGCCGCGCACGCGAGCGAGACAGGCGTCGGCGCGGTAGAGACGAGTTTCTCGGGACGAGGTGATAGCAGAAGTGGGCAGGCAGTGGGGGGCCCAGCAGCCGCGCGAAACGGCGAGGGGCGACGAGGGGGAGCGGCTGCTGAGCGGGAACGCACTGGCGCGCTCGAAGCGCGGCATCCCACTGGTGACCAGCGAGAGCGAGGCGCCGCCTCAGCGCTGGATAGCCGATGCGTCAACTGGCTATCTGGCTACGGCGGCTTCGGGAAAGAGGTGCCGAGCGAGGGCGACGCTCCGGAGCCGCGCCGCGGCCTCCTGCGCCCGTCTTTCGTCGAAGGGGGGTGCAAGGACATCTCGTTTGTGCTGTTTTCTCGGTGCACGTGACGCCTCCCCCGGCCGCTTGGATTCGAAGCCTCCGCGGCCTCTCGCTCCAGCAGGTGCGGCGGGTCCGCGAAGAGAACGCTCTAACACAGGCGGCGATATCGATGTGCTTTGCGCGTCTAGCAGCTGGCGTGGGCTTCATTCCTTGAGAACCCCAGAACCTCCATGATCTGGGAGCTCCCCGAGATGGTCAGTTTGATGGCGCAGTCGGGCGTCTTCGTAGTGGGGATCGCGCACTGCGCCTTCGGAGCGAAGCGGATGAAGCCGACCCCCCTGCTCACGAACGTGGACGCGCTGAAAGAGCTGGCATGCCGCTGCTAGAGGGACCACCGACATCAACAGCTTCGAGGAGGGAGCTCCGATGGTCAACTGTGGACTCGCCTCGCCGCCGTCTGCCCGCCGCAGCTGGGCAGCGTGCACGTGGGGCTGGTGCGAAAGGCGATCGGCGCAAAGGAGCTCATCATTCACGACTGGCAAGTGCGCGAAGTTCGGAGTCCCCTGGACAGACCCAAGGCAGTCCTGGATCGCAGGGCAGAGAAATCGAAATGGCATCTATCATGGAAAAAGTTTGGCTGCACGATGACAACGTAAACGTGCAGAGGACGAGGGCAATTTCGTCTGTGGCAAGGCATCTCTGTGCTGCTCGTCCAAGTGCTGGTTCAGCCGTTTCGTGGCCCTATGCGACTCGATAATGACAGCCAGAGCGGGGATAAACATGAGAAGCTCGTCTCGGCCTTTGATGACACAGTTGGAACTTGTTTTTTATATTATCCGCGATAATGGGCGTGATCGGGGGGGGGGTGGCCCCCCACGATCACATCATGGCGGGTTTCGGCCTCCCGGGGCCTGTTTCGAGCCCCCGGGCCCTCGGGAGGAGGAAGATAAGGAAAAAGGAGAGGGAGCAGAGGAGGAAGAGGGGATTGAGGAGGAAAAGAAGGAGCAGCAGCAGAAGCTCGAGCAGGAAGAACAAGGAGGGCGAGCGATGACGAGGAGAAACGATCTGTAGCCACTTTGACTCAAGCCAATTTAGCTCTTCCCGAACGGGCCCCCAATGGACCCTAAAGATTCCTCCTCCCCCTCATCATCATCATCATCATCATCGTCACCACCTTCTTCGTCATCGTCACCCTTATGTAGTTATCATCACCATCATCACCGCCGCCATCACTGGGAAACCATTGAGATTCTCTGGAAACCCTGAAGATTCCTTGAGACATGTGGGCAAAGCAGCGTGACGTGATCAGGGGGGGAGGGGCGGGGGCGATCACGAGCGTTATCGCCCAGACCAAAAAAACAAGCTCTTGAGGAAGATCGGTCCTATCACTCCAGCGACGGGCGCGAGGCTGACTCTCAGGTGGATCCCCACGGCTATGAACCTAGCGGACGGCCCGTCACGAGGGGAAAAGCGCTGGCAGCGCAGAGGTCACCAAGACGAAGGCAGAGCAGAAGAATGCGGTCCTGGACGACGAGCACCCGTCCGAGAGGCTATCAGGCGACAAGATGGAGGCCAAGGGTATGCACGACGACTACGCCCAGGATTGACATCTCTAGGCCTGCTGTTCTTCACGGCGACACGGTGACACCCTCACAGTCAGCCAGGCAAGCCAGGAGATCCCAGCGGACGATTCGAACGAGTGGTACGACAGGATCGCGGACAGCGGCGACGAGGGCTTGGACCTACATTCAGGAGTGAGTTTGGCGGTGGGAGCTGCGGAGGCATTCAAGACAGAGAAAAAAGGTTCAGCCAAAAAGAAAGTCGCGAAAACTCACGCAGTCAGACGTCGTCGACCTTTCGTGCCCATGAAGAAGAACAACCCAAATGGCATTCGAGAACGCCGTCGCTGCTGAGAAGCACGTCGCCAGGAGCCCCCTCGGCGACGACAAGCTGGAGCGCCCCCTCAGTTATCTGGTCCATGCCGTGCAGGACGACACGAACAACGAGTATATCAAAAAGATGGAGCCCTTCCTGCGCGACCTGTACCTGAAGCGTCTCCCTTTCGCGAGCCCAGGCGAACGAGATATCACGGTGCCCGCCGAGCTGGACAACCAGTGCTTTGCGGAGCGGGCCCCCCTGAACGGAGGGTCAAACTCTAACGCGGCCTGATGCACATCGTCCCCGAATGGAGGTCTGAGATGCCGATTGAACTGAGAGCTCCACGCAGTTGGGAGAAGTACAAGGAGACGTCGGAGGAGGGCCCGGCTTCCGTCGAGGCTATCTGTGGCATAGCACGCGAGGCTGAAGGGATGGCTTTCCCGATTGCTCACGACTGTCACCTGCGAGAGCAGGACTGGCTGTAGCCGAGAGCCGAGGACGCTCACGTGAGCTCCAGAGACCCAAGAACCCCAGGACCATGAAGGTTGCGATATTGCTGGGACGACGGCATCGAGGAGAGAGTGCGAAGACCAGTCAGGGACAGGGACTGGCCATCGACGACCTGGGAATAGCCACGGTGCTGGCGAAGCGTGCGAGGTCCATCCCGAAGAGCGCGATCGTGTTCGACACTACCAGGTACAGTATGGCGGCCGATTTTGGCTGATAAAGATTTGAGCTGGATCGGACCGATGCACCAGCTGACACACAGTAGACCGAGCCACGGCATCCTGCACAAAAGGCGATCCATCGGCGAGATCCATGAGAGGCTGGTAAACGCAAAGCAAAAGCATGACCAGATACAGCAAGCCACACTCATTGATAGTTCACAATGCCAAGCTATCATCAGAAGTGACGCGACTAGGACGAGAAGCTAAACAAAATCGCATCCTCCCGAGGAGCCCGTGGAGGGCGGCCAGTTCGTCCGCCATGAAGATCGTCGGCTCCCACGGCTCCCAGGCCACGGTGCCCATGGACGAGTCGGTTTGAGACGTGACGGCTTCGCCGATGCAGCCCCAGCCTGCCGGCTGCCAAACCGTTCTCCTCCGTCCTCGTCCCCTCCTCGTCCTATGTAATATGCGAAAGTGTTTTATTCTCCCCCAAAGTTTTCAATCTTTTAGTGTGAGCCGAGGTTACGGGGTGGGGGTGTTCTTTTCAGGAGCTGGTCCTCGACGCTGTGAGTTTTCAGGTGCGAAATCCGGGACCCCCTGCGCGAGGCCCAGCAGCCGACGTCGGCGGAGTGAGAAACCTTCGGAGTGTGGCGCGCTGAGCGTGCCGCGGTGGGGCGAGGAACAACCATCTCTGGCCTGTCATCGCTCCGTCTTAGAAGAAGCATTCCCCCCTCCCTCTACACCCCCCTCTGCGCGTGGCCGATCCTTGGGGATCCCAGGGCCCAGATTCCCAGGCACTCCCGCGCGCTCCCGAGGCCTCCTCGCAGGGCTCCCCGCGCGACTTCTCCCGGAAGCCTCGAGGGACTCCTGCGCGCTCCAGGGGGCTCCTGCGCGCTCCTGGGGGCTGAATGGCCCCGATTCCCGGGCACTCCCGCGCGCTCCCGAGGCCCCCCTGCGAGGCTCCCCGCGCGACGTCTGCCCGAGAACTCAAGGGAGCGCGGCCAGAGGAGCCCAAACGCCTCCCACGTGTCCCGCGGGGGGCCACCACGGGGCCGTCCTGCGGGAGGGGTGCGGCGGAACGCAGTCAGTCTTGGGGCTGCTCTCGTCGTCGTCGTCGTCGTCGTCGTCGTCGCGAAAGTCGCCGTCGTCGCCGTCGTCGTCGTCGTCGTCGAGATGCTGGAGGTCTCGGCGCCGCGGCGTTCGCGCTGGATCCCCGAGGCTTTCTGGCCTCGGGGTGCTCTCCAGCAGCTGCGCCTCTCCGAGAGCGCCCCGTGCGGGTGCTGCCGGAAATGCCCATGGCCCAAGGCGCCCCCAGGATTTCTAAGGAGGCCCTCGCGGCCTCCGGAACCCCTCACGAGGCCCAGAAGGCCCCAGGGGCTCCAAAATGAAGCGAAAAGCTGGGGGCACCTTGGGCCGGGGGCACCTTGAGCAACCCGCGATCGTGATCGTGCTGGCCGCGACTCGGTCCCTCAAGGAGATGGCCGTGAGGACGGTCGTGAAGGCGAACGCAAAGGTCTGGTCGGGGAGGTATGGACCTGCTGACCCGCAGAAGGTGGCTGTGCTTTGGCCCCATGTTGGGGGCCCCCCATGTTGGGGGCCCCTCATGCCGTCCTGGAGGCCCAGCGGGCGAGCGAGCGACCACGTGGGTGGGCAAGCGTCCGGGCCAAGCTAGAGCCGGGTGGAGGAGGCCGTGGTCCCTGGGATATGCTGTGTGCTGTGCTCGACGTTGGTCGGCACGTGCTTTGGTGTGAATGTCTGGGGGGCCAAGGGGGCCCAAGTGGCCAAAACAACTAACAGCCTTTGGGTCGTTGTATAGTGTTCGCGTGTTCGCCAAGGCCCCCAAGCTCGCCCGACGACGGCCCCCAAGGAGCGCCCAAGACGCCCCCACAAGGGTCCCAGGAGACGTCCTCAACGGGAAGTCGGACCGAGGTTTGGAGTCCTCCACCTCAGTTCACCCCCAAGAGGCGCCCGAGAGGCTCCCAAGAGGCGCCCAAGAAGCGACCGAGGGCACCCAAGAAGCCTCCCGGGCATCCCCCAAGAGGCCTCGCCACGAGGCCTCCCGTAGGTCCCCCAAGAGGTCTCCCAAGAGGCCTCTGACAGGCCCTGGTCCACGACATGGGCACGATGGCAAAAGTGGCCGAATGTAAGATGACGCAATAACGCTCCAGGAGTCCTCAAGAAGCCCTGGCGAACCTGAGAACAGCCCACCCAGGCGCTTCCAGAAGACAAGGGGCGGCGGTGACTCGCCAGAGGTGTCTTCGATAAGTACATGCGGGATGGAACACAAACCTGTGGGGCCAGCCCGAGGGGGTGGAAGGCACGCCTCCTCCTCCTCCTCCTCCTCCTCCTCCTTCTATTTTCTCTTCTTCCACTACCCAGTCCTTCTGCCCCTCCTCCTCCTCCTCCTCCTACTCCTCCTCCTCCTCCTCCTCCTCCTTCTCCTCCACTCATGGGAGGCGGGCCCTGCATTGAGGCGTCCAGGCCCGTCCCTGGCCAGCCAGCCTCCCTGAAGCCGCCCCTGGCTCGCTGTGGCCTGCAGGCTTCTTGCCCTTGACCAAGCATCGAGAAAAGCTCGAGATGCGCTGCCGTCAGTTTTGCAGCAGAACGCTTCTGGCCCCGAGCCGACTGCGTATGAGCTGGCCGGTGTCAGAGAAACATACGAATTCTCAACGCGCTCCGAAACAAGAAAAGGATGTGCGTGGACTACACAGAGGGGAGTTTAAAAAAAAAAACTGACCGGTGGAAATTGCCGAAATAGAATCAGAAGGACTGGGGCTCCCAGATCGCACCGCATCGATGATGCGCTGGCGACGAAGGGATGCAGAATCCCACCAACCCCCTGTCTCCCGTTCGGGGACGGGGTGATCATCGCTGCTCCTTATGAACACAACACCCGCTTCCCGCTCGACCAGCGAGCGACCCGGAACAATGCCAACACCCTCCCTGTCATCCTTGCCGGGCGCCTGGCGATCACTTCACACTGGTTTTTGTCAGTGACGGCGGGGGTGCCGTCGTATTGCCCGCCGTGCGCGGGCCCGCCATCCCTGTCAAAGGCCGGCCGATGCGAAGTGTTTGCACGCGAACAAACACGCACACACAACACACACACATACACACAACACACACACATACACACACACGCACACACACACACGCACACACGCACACACGCACACACGCACACACGCACACACGCACACACGCACACAAGCACACACACACGCACACACGCACACACGCACACACGCACACACACACACTTCACAATGTTGGCAACCACGCCGTCACGATGCATTGGCTTTTCACAAGGATAGTGTGTGAGGGGTCGACGTATTGCCCGATGTGTGCTGAGACCTTTGCTGGCGCACCTGGCACACCCGGCGCGCGACGAGAATGTAATGCAGCTGAGCCGATAAGACCACGTTGCGCACTGGGCGCTTGTAGAGTCAGTGGCACATTTTGCGCACCAGGCACGTCTGGCACGCGTGGGTCCTGGGGCACCTCGCGCGCCTGGTGCGCGCGGAACACCGGACTCGCGCGGCGCACCTCGCCAGCGTCGCACATTTCGCCAGTGTCGCGTACATGGCTGGCGCCTGCATTGGCTCCCGCTGTTTGTCGATGGCGGCCCCTGCCAATGCTGAGACTCGGGTGCTACTTATTTCGCGGGAGGGCTGCGTTCCCGCTGGGAGTTTGAAGCGTTGTTCATTGATAAAGTCGTCGTCGTCGTCGACCTCCGCCCTCGTCCTTCGTTCCTCGGGTCGGACGAAAGAGGGGGGTAGCAAAGGGGGGGTTCACGAATCGGCTCACGTAGCTGACTTCACTGGCGCCCACTGGCGCCAGAAACGCCAATGCAGCGGGGCCGAAACCAGCTGCACGCAGCTGATTGCGAAATTCGTAATGGGCTTAATGACGCATGCTGTCCCTCGGCTGGGCTGAACGACATCTGTTGTCCCTCGATTCGCGTTGGAGCTTCCGCGGTATATCCTGGTGTTGTCTGGCGATGCCCAAAACAGTGCTAGGCCTCAACGAACCTTGCTTCTTTTCCGAGGATCGGGCCTGCCCGTCGGTATGGCGGCTATGTGGTCGCCGTCGCCGCCCCGTCACCGCCTCGTCGCCGCCCGTCGTCTGGCCGCTATGTGGTCGCCGTCGCCGCCCCGTCGCGTCGCCGTCTGTGCCTGCGTTGCTTTGCATTGCATTGCATTGAGATTCCCGAGAACCTCGCACGATCACGCGGGAGGGAGGAGGGGGGCACATGTTATCCTGCGTGGCGAAAAGCAAGGTTTCAGCCTCTGGCCAGCCGCCCGCCCGCTCAGCGGCGGGCAAAGAGATGCAGGGTGGGTGGGCGGGGGACAATTTTTAGCTCCAGCCCAGACGACTGCGGAGGGGAGAGGGGAGAGAGGGAGCGAAGACAGCGCTCGGAGGGGTAATCCATCCGTTTCAGGGAACCCAAAACAAAAACACGTTCTCGAGAACCTCGCACGATCACGAGGGAGGGAGGAGGGGGGCATATTGTATCCTGCGCGGCGAAAAGCAGGGGTTCAGCCTCGGGCCAGCCGCCCACTCTTAACCACCAGGAGGTACCACCTCCGCAAGAAAACCCCAACCCTCGAGTAGCGCACGCGGTATAGCCTTCTGTCACGAGATGTGTGAAAGGTGTGCCGACATGAGTCGGGAGGACTCCTGCGAACGTCGCCATTGGGGCCTTCCGTGGAGCTCCCTATGGGGCCACGAAGCGTGTGAGGTGTGTGGGCCGAAATGGGGCGGCGGTGCCATTCGAACTTTCCCACTGGGGCCTTCGGTGGAAGTCCCTATGAGGCCACGAAACGTGAGAAGGGTGTGCCGAAATTAAGCGGCAGTGCTATGCGGACGCTCCCGCTGGGGCCTTCAATAAAACTCCCTCTGGGGCCACGAACCGTGTGAGCAGTGCGCCGAAATGGAGCAGCGGTGTCATGCGGACGCCCCCACTGGGGTTTTCGGTGGAGCTCCCTATTGGGGCCACGACCCACGTGAGGGGTGTGCAAATTGGAGCGGCGGTGCCATGCGGACGCTCCCGATGGAACCTTCGGTGGAACGACCCGTGTGAAAGGTGTGCCAAACGGGGCGGATGTGCCATGCGGACGCTCCCGCTAGGGCCTTCGGTGGAGCTCCCTATGGGGCCACGAACCGTGTGAAAGGTGTGCCAACATGGGGCCGCGGTGCCGTGAGGACACTCCCGTTGGGGCCTCCGGTAGAACTCCATATGTGGCCACAAACTGTGTTATGGGCGTGCCAAAGTGGGGCGGCGGTGCCATGCGGACGCTCACGCTGGGGCCTTCGGTGGAACCCCCTTATGGGGCCACGAACCGTGTGAGAATTGTGCCACAATGGGGCTGCGGTGCCGTGAGGACACTCCCGTTGGAGCCTTCGGTAGAACTCCCTATGGGGCCACAAACCGTGTGAAAAATGTATCAAGTCGGGCGGCGGCGCCATGCGGACGCTCCCGCTGGGGCCTTCAATGGAGCTCCCTATGAGGCCACGAACCGTGTACGGGGTGTGCCAAAATGGGGCGGCGGCGCCATGCGGACGCTCCCGTTGGAATCTTCGGTGGAGCTGCTTATGAGGCCACGACCCGTGTGAAAAATGTGCCAAATGGAGCGGCTGTGCCATGCGGACGCTCCCGCTGGGGCCTTCGGTGAAGCTCCCTATGGGGCCACGAACCGTGTGAAAAGTGTGCCAAAATGGGGCGGCGGTGCCATGCGGACGCTCCCGCTGAAGCGTTCGGAAGAACCCCCTATGGGGGCCACGACCCGTGTGAAAAATTCGCCAAAATGGGGCGTCGGTGCCATGCAGACGCTCCCGCTGAAATCTTCGGTGGAACTCCCTATGGGGCCATGAACCGTGTGAAGGGTGTGCCAAAATGAAGCGGCGGTGCTATGCGGACGCTCCAGCTGGGGCCTTCGGTGGAACTCCCTATTGGGGCCATGAAACGTGTGAGGGGTGTGCCAAAATGGGGCGGTGGTGCTGCGGACGCTCCCGCTGGGGCCTTCGGTGGAACTCCCTATTGGGGCCACGAACCGTGCGAAGGCTGTGCCAAAATGGGGCGGCGGTGCCATGCGGACGCTCCCGCTGGGGCCTTCGGTGGAGTTCCCTATGGGGCCACTAACCATGCGAGGGGTGCGCCAAATGGGGCGGCGGTGCCATGCGGACGCTCCCACTGAAGCCTTCGTTGGAGCTCCCTATGGGGCCACGAACCACGTGAGGAATGTGCCAAAATGCGGGCGGCGGTGACGCATGCAACCGCTGCCACTTTGGCCTTCGGTGGAGCTCCCTGTGGTGCCACGGACAGTGTGAGGGGCGCGGCGCTGACGATGGCGATGGTGACGATCATGATGATGCGGATCATGACGATGGCGATGACGATGACGATGATGACGATGACGATGACGAGGCGGATGGGAGGAGGGAGGAGGGGGAGGAAGAAAGGGGGCAGCGGGAGGAGGTGAGACGCGGGGCGCTGTCTCTTCAAAACGAGGACCCAACACCACAGGATGATTGGGACATTTGCATTGCTTGCTTTGCGTTGCCACGCACTGCTTTACATTGATGTGTAACGAATTGTATTGCCTTGCGCCAGCTAGATTGCACCACCTTGACTGTACCACCTAGATCGCACTACAAATATTGCGACAAATCACTTTTTGGGGTCCACGCGGGCTAACATATTTGGATTTTCATGGAGTGATGTGGATGTACCTCGAATTGTCTGGGTGTACATCGCCTGCCCTTGCCCCCAATTCGTCTGACCCGATTCCCTCCTCGTCAGCGTCCACCTCCTTCTCAGCCTCCTCTTCGTCCCTCCTCCTCCTCGACAGCGCCCATCTCCTCTTCCTCGTCAGCGTCCTCCGCCTCCTCCTCATCCCAGCTCCTCCCTGCCCGCGTCACGACCCGACCTCCAGCAGTCTGTTCCGAACGCGATGAGAGGCGGAACGCTTTCCCACCTAACTTCCCTTGCATCGCTGATGGCCTCCAAACTGGCCACCAGAACGCCCACAGACGGCCCCAACGAAGGCCCCGGGGAAGGCCCCGGGGAGGGCCCCCAAAGGGGGCCCCGAGAGAGCCCCAAAGGCCTCCCTGATGCCCAGATGGCCCCCAAAGCGCCCAAAAATGGCCCCGAGGCCCGAGAGGTTGCGGTGGACGCTTGCTTCTACTCAGGCTATTCCCCCTGACTCCTCCACTGCGCGCTCTTACAATTCCCTGATGGCAGCTATTCGCCTACGCAGGGAATGTTTCCCAATTGGTTGGTGGGAACACGCCAAACGCCAACAACTCAGATTCCAAACCGCACCGCATTGCTGATTCATCCGCGGTGCGACCTTTTACGCTCGAGACCTGTGCGGGACGTTTGCGTTGCGCCCGCCACTGCAGCTTGCAACGGTCAGTAAGCGAATCGGGCTCATTTCCCCTTCGCCTGGAGTGCAATGCACGACTCACTCGCCACAAGACGCTCCCAAGGCCTTCCCAGAGCAACTCCCAGGACTCCTCCTCGCACTCCGCCCCAGTTCTGGAGCATCCGCATACGTAGGCATCCCGTTGCTGGAGCTCGAGGCAGGCTGCGCTGCCCGGCGAGGGAGGGAAAACGAGGGGAGACTTAGGCAGACTGTGACGAACGCGCAGGCAGGAGGCCCAGGCCAGCGCGACGAAGCAGGCGGGCGGGCAGCCAGGAGGGGACAAGAGGCACCAGACAAGGCATTCGGCAAGCAGGGATGCGGGGGGCGCAGAGAGCGATGCGGTGCGGTCTGGGAGCCCACCTTGCGCTGGCCTGGCTTAGGAGGCCGAGAGCTATCCGGTGGAAGGAGAAGGGCAGCCGCCTTGAAAGCGCTTGGAGGGTCGAAGCGGGCGGCAGGCAGCAGATGCCAAAGACGCCCGCTCGCTCCTTCGAGCCCCGTCAGTCGGCGACGCCGAAGGGCTTGGTTTGCACAGGGAGTGGTTTGCAGCCTGCACCCTCGCGGGCGGGCGAGGACCTCGACAAAGTTCTCCGCTGCGCCCCGAGGAGGCCCGGCGAGGGCAACGTCGAGCCCCCCCCAAGCCACACAACGGCGGCGATTGCAGACCACACCCCGGCGTAACCACACCCCTTGTAGTCGCCGAGTCTGGTCCTCAGTCCAAGAGCGCGTCGCGCGGGCCCTCGGGCCCCGGCCCCGTCCTTGCCACCTTGGCCTCAGCCGGGGGGCTGGGTTCAAGGCCCGCGGGCCCGTGGTGGTGGTCCGGGCCCCCGTCGTGGTGACGCGCGCCCCCCATCTCCAGGCTGCCCAGCAGCGTCTTGAACCCGAGCGGCCCACCCAACGGCGCTGGCCCGCGGTGGTGGTCCGGGCCCCCGTCGTGATGGCGTGCGCCCGCCATCTCCAGGTTGCCCAGCAGCGTCTTGAACTCGGAGGGGCTCAGGTGATCATCGCTGTCCGCGTCGGAGACTCTCAGCAGGCCCTGGTACTCGGCGTCGTTGACGCCGAACCGCTGCTTCAACCATGCCGCGGCGTCCCGCAGCTCCTTCCCCGCCACCTGCCCGTCGCCGTTCTCGTCGCTCTTCTTGAAGCCGGGCGGTGTCCAGTTGCCGCGCTGCATCAGCAGCCCGACCAGCGTGTGCATCTCGAGCGGCCGCACCTTGCCGTCGCCGTCCGCGTCAGCATGCCCGAAGAGCTCCTTGTACGTCGCCTCGTCCACGCCGAAGTGCCGGCGCAACTGGTCCTCCTCTGCGCCGCGCGGAGGCCCACCCAACGGCGCTGGCCCGCGGTGGTGGTCCGGGCCCCCGTCGTGATGGCGTGCGCCCGCCATCTCCAGGTTGCCCAGCAGCGTCTTGAACTCGGAGGGGCTCAGATGATCATCGCTGTCCGCGTCGGAGACTCTCAGCAGGCCCTGGTACTCGGCGTCGTTGACGCCGAACCGCTGCTTCAACCACCAGGCCGCGGCGTCCCGCAGCTCCTTCCCCGCCACCTGCCCGTCGCCGTTCTCGTCGCTCTTCTTGAAGCCGGGCGGTGTCCAGTTGCCGCGCTGCATCAGCAGCCCGACCAGCGTGTGCATCTCGAGCGGCCGCACCTTGCCGTCGCCGTCCGCGTCAGCATGCCCGAAGAGCTCCTTGTACGTCGCCTCGTCCACGCCGAAGTGCCGGCGCAACTGGTCCTCCTCTGCGCCGCGCGGAGGCCCACCCAACGGCGCTGGCCCGCGGTGGTGGTCCGGGCCCCCGTCGTGATGGCGTGCGCCCGCCATCTCCAGGTTGCCCAGCAGCGTCTTGAATTCGGAGGGGCTCAGGTGATCATCGCTGTCCGCGTCAGAGACTCTCAGCAGGCCCTGGTACTCGGCGTCGTTGACGCCGAACCGCTGCTTCAACCACCAGGCCGCGGCGTCCCGCAGCTCCTTCCCCGCCTTCCCCGCCAAGCCGGGCGGTGTCCAGTTGCCGCGCTGCATCAGCAGCCCGACCAACGTGTGCATCTCTTGCCGTCGCCGTCCGCGTCAGCATGCCCGAAGAGCTCCTTGTACGTCGCCTCGTCCACGCCGAAGTGCCGGCGCAACTGGTCCTCCTCTGCGCCGCGCGGAGGCCCACCCAACGGCGCTGGCCCGCGGTGGTGGTCCGGGCCCCCGTCGTGATGGCGTGCGCCCGCCATCTCCAGGTTGCCCAGCAGCGTCTTGAACTCGGAGGGGCTCAGGTGATCATCGCTGTCCGCGTCGGAGACTCTCAGCAGGCCCTGGTACTCGGCGTCGTTGACGCCGAACCGCTGCTTCAACCAGGCCGCGGCGTCCCGCAGCTCCTTCCCCGCCACCTGCCCGTCGCCGTTCTCGTCGCTCTTCTTGAAGCCGGGCGGTGTCCAGTTGCCGCGCTGCATCAGCAGCCCGACCAGCGTGTGCATCTCGAGCGGCCGCACCTTGCCGTCGCCGTCCGCGTCAGCATGCCCGAAGAGCTCCTTGTACGTCGCCTCGTCCACGCCGAAGTGCCGGCGCAACTGGTCCTCCTCTGCGCCGCGCGGAGGCCCACCCAACGGCGCTGGCCCGCGACGGTGGTCCGGGCCCCCGTCGTGATGGCGTGCGCCCGCCATCTCCAGGTTGCCCAGCAGCGTCTTGAACTCGGAGGGGCTCAGATGATCATCGCTGTCCGCGTCAGAGACTCTCAGCAAGCCCTGGTACTCGGCGTCGTTGACGCCGAACATCTGCTTCAACCAGGCCGCGGCGTCCCGCAGCTCCTTCCCTTCCACCTGCCCGTCGCCGTTCTCGTCGCTCTTCTTGAAGCCGGGCGGTGTCCAGTTGCCGCGCTGCATCAGCAGCCCGACCAGCGTGCGCATCTCGGGCGCATGCGGATGCACCTTGCCGTCGCCGTCCGCGTCAGCATGCTCGAAGAGCTCCTTGTACGTCGCCTCGTCCACGCCGAAGTGCTGGCGCATCTTGTCCTCTGAGGGGGAGAACGAGGGGGGTCCGTCTCAGGGGGAAGCATCGAGCTTCAATTGACGACACATCGCAGACAAATCGGCGATACGCCCTCGATAGAGAATCCGTACGGTCCTGGGCGGCGTGGGTCATCAGGCACCAATCAAAAGGGTCGATACATCCTCCCTGTGCCAGTCCCCACCTAACGGTTGCCCCCCGGAGATCGGGCCGCAACTCGGCCCTCCCGTGGCCGTTCGGGACGATCCGTGTACCCCAGGACCGCTCCTGGTGAGGCGCAGCGGCTGGAGAGCACCCCGAGGCTGGAAAGCCAACGAGAACCGACGAAAACGCCCGATAACCTCGAACCTCGAACTTCGAAACATCGAAACTTCGAACCTCCCCCCCTCCCCTTGCCAAGGAGGAACGAGGGGAGAGGAGGGAGGACGGGAGGAGGAGGAGGAGGAGGAGGAGGAGGAGGAGGAGGAGGAGGGGGAGGGGAGGGAAGGAGGAGGTTTTGCTGCCAGAACTACGCTGGCAATGCTTGCCTCACAGAGCCTCCTGTTAAATGGTGGGGCCGTGGGCACACTAGCAAGGTGCCTCCGCGGACCCCTCAGGTCAGTCGATGGCCATCATCCACAATCGTCCTGCTCTTCGTACACAAGGGAGTGGCACGCCTCTCCGAAGGAAAGCTTGACATTCTACAGGTGCTTGCATCGGCGCAGGAGCGAACGGCGATACGTGGAAGTGGGATGGCTGGGGCCCCACCGCAGGGCAAGATCAGATTGCAGCCCCGCTCGCTCGAAAATACACGGCACCAATCGCAGAAGGTGACCTGGCCCGCGCGGTGCAGCTCGTGGCCGAGGGCCGCACCGTGCAAGGCAGTAGAGATTTCCCCTTCCCCGCCACCCTACCCAAACTCCCCCCCCCTCCTCCGCTGGACCACCCTAGGCTGCCGCGAACAGGGGCGGCGGCGGAGAGACTGCCTGGCTCTGGGCGAGAGGGCGTGTCGGGAGCACACGGCGAACCTTCATGCACCTCTCTTCCAGGTCAGGGTGTGCGCTCGGGTCCCCGCCGGCGGTCCTTGCCTGCGCCTGCGAGGTCCCCTGAAGCCCACTGAGGGCCCCACCGTGGAGTCCCAAAAAATCGAGCGTGCGAGCGGTGACCCCAGCGACGAAAGCGGGCACGGCCTGGACCTCCCCCGACCGACCGGTCCAGGTCTGCGTTTCCCACGGGGAAATACCGTGCAAATCGGCTCCAGCTTTGGCATCCATGTCAACAAACTGGCTGCCTTCACAATCGAGATTGTTTTCCAACTTGACGGCCGCCCCCTCCTGGTCCAGAAAAACGTAGCCGCAGCCAGAACTCTTAAGCCCAAGCGGGCCCCTCGCAGAGCCACCCGTGTAGGCCCATTATGATGCCATTGCGCGTGCGCGCGCGCGCGTGTGTGTGTGTGTGTGTGTGTGTGTGTGTGTGTGTGTGTGTGTGTGTGTGTGTGTGTGTGTGTGTGTGTGTGTGTGTGTGTGTGTGTGTGTGTGTGTGTGTGTGTGTGTGTGTGTGTGTGTGTGTGTGTGTGTGTGTGTGTGTGTGTGTGTGTGTGTGTGTGTGTGTGTGTGTGTGTGTGTGTGTGTGTGTGTAGTGCGTGTGCGTGTGCGTGTGCGTGTGCGTGTGCGTGTGCGTGTGCGTGTGCGTGTGCGTGTGCGTGTGCGTGTGCGTGTGCGTGTGCGTGTGCGTGTGCGTGTGCGTGTGCGTGTGCGTGTGCGTGTGCGTGTGCGTGTGCGTGTGCGTGTGCGTGTGCGTGTGCGTGTGCGTGTGCGTGTGCGTGTGCGTGTGCGTGTGCGTGTGCGTGTGCGTGTGCGTGTGTGTGTGTGTGCGTGCGTGCGTGCGTGCGTGCGTGTGCGCTACGGGCGACGGCTGTCAGCGACAGATGGACTGAAAGGAACTTGTCATCTCTCCTGGTTTTCAACCCAACGGCAAAGCCATCGAGCTCGCGCAGCAAAGCACTGCACCGTCCTTGGATGAGCGCGCGTGCCCCAGGGCGTCGGCCCGCTGGAGGCGAAACAAAGCAATTTCAGCCAGATTGGCTTACGGAAGAACTCTGCAATCCCAGGCGCACATTTCACCGTGCGCGGCGGTGTCCTCCATAGGGAACACGACGATCTGTCCGCGACGCGGCCCCGCGGACAGGCCGTTCTGCATGACATTTCACCGTCGAGTCCGCGCGGCCTCTGCGCCAAAACTTCGCCCAAGACGGATGATCCCCGAGGCCCACACTTGGCATTTTTGGTCTGCGGGCCCTCTGCCTCTAGAGTGCGCCCCGTCATCAAGCGCTTGGATATGCATGAAGCGCAACAGAGCCAAATTCAAGCCCATCTGGCCAGGCTCGACGGAAAAACGACAGGCACTGCAAAGCTAACGCACGTGGCGTCATCAAAGATCGCTGCGCCGCGCCACTCTGCATCCGCCACACATCGCGAGCTGTCCACCGCAAAATACGACCCCACTCCAACTGTCACTCCTGCACTGTATGGATTCCCCATAACACTGGCCGATACCTCGACTAGTGGCCGCGCCTCTCAATGTCCTCACGGCTAACGCTAAGGGGATGGCCCCAGATCGCCACGTCTCCACAATCTCAACGACACCGTCAGCCCAGATGGCAACTTCTCCTTAAAAACGAGCGGTCGTGCACATCCGCGGCGGACACTCCACTGATACTTGGCAGGGCTGCACGCGTGTTCTGTTCAATCCCACCATTCGGGATCCTCACGCTGAGCAAAGAATGCAATCGTCTCTGGGGGGCGATGATGCAATGCTGAGGGGCGGAAGGGATGTTCGAAAGGAACCACCATCAACCACGTAAGTATCAACAACTGCAAGGGACAACGAGAAACACAATCCAAAAGAGACTCCCGAAATTCGGGATGTCAAGATGCGAAATCCCGGCGCGGCTTCCAAATGACGTCGATTCAGGCAGCCTTGAAATCCCGGAAGATAAGGCCGATCTTCTGGTCACTGGTCTTCAACAACTTGTTGACGCTGTGGCGCTTGAAGATCTCCTCCGCGGCCTCCAGAATATCCCCGTGCTTCCACGCCCCCCTCGAAGTATCCGCGACGCGCGAACGCGACCCACCCGACAACTCAAACTTGCGATTGAACTTCGTCTCCACCAAATACCACCTGCAGCGAGGAGAGGTCCTTGCTCCTGCCCCGAAGATGGCCCGGGCGCGCTCGCCGACGCGCTCGCGCCGTTTGGCACGCCAGCCACGCCAGCGTCGGGCCCGGCCCCCACTCTTGGCGGCCGCGGCGGGGAGAAACCCGCCGCCTGGAGCGGGGCCGCGACCTGCTGCTGCAGCGACTGCTGGCACGACGACGCCTCTGCCATGACCGAGATCTCCCCTTGGCGTCGAAGAGCCTTGTATTATCCTCCCATGTCTTCTCCTCGAGGAATCGAGGAACTGGCGTTGATCACCGTCGCGCTTGGCAAGGCACTTGCGCGGCGCGCCCGATCCGACCGCGTCTGGCGGCCGCCGTCGGATGACGAACTGGGAGGGTTACGACGACGGCGGCGGCGGTCTCTGTCTCGATCGCGATCGCGCGGCCGACCGCGAGTCCGCCGCTGCCGCCGAGGACCACCGCGGCCACTTCCCCGCCAAGGCTCCCGCCGCTGGCTCTGGCCCGCCGGATGCCAGCGCCGCCGACGTCGCCCGACCCAAATATCGACGCGGCACCGGCGGCGTCGAAGCTGCGACGTCATAGACTGTCGCGCCGGGCGCGCGGCCGCGGAATTGAGCGGGGACTGAGCAGGAGCGCGAAGGGCCCACGGCGGGCGTCCATGTAGGTGCAGATCGAGAGGGAACTCCAGGATCCCAAGACTCGCAGCCAAACAACCCTAGACACCGATACCCGGCCTCTGTCCCCATCGGCATGCCTCGCAACGTTCCGGGCGATATCGGCGGGGCACCTGGCCAGAGGATAACGTGAGATTTGGCCTCGGGGCGCGGAGAGGAAACTCCCACTCGGGCG
The DNA here is from genome assembly GCA_963575745.1 of Prorocentrum cordatum. Lineage (NCBI taxonomy): Eukaryota > Dinophyceae > Prorocentrales > Prorocentraceae > Prorocentrum > Prorocentrum cordatum. The sequence goes on from CAUYUJ010004358.1 coordinate 24,888, forward strand.
CGCAGCCGCCCCCGATTTGGTCTTCATGGACGAACGCGACCGTGAAACTGCGAACTCTGGGACGCAAGTCCAGCTGCTCGAAGACGCCAAGTCAGCCCAACCATTGCCGAGCCAATCCTGGATACCCAATTTAAGCTCGATAGCCTGGGCCACGGATATGCGCGATGGAATCCATCCAAAAGACGGCGGCCTCCTGTTCTGGCAGGGCTCTCCAGGGGGCGGCGTGGCGAGCCGAGGCGGACGCGTCACCAGGGCTCCACCTTTGCCCTTCCCCCACAAAACTCAAATGGTCTGAGGAAAGACAGGTGACCTGAAGGGAGAGGCAGGTGGCGACCAGTCCAGCATATCCCTCAGCCCTGGGCACAGTCTGCACCCCTGGAAGAGACCCGAACATCGCCTTACAGGGCCGTCCGTCGTCTCGCAGCTGGACTACAGCCCGCGAGCATCCGGCAATCTCGGAAGGAGTACCCACGCCGAAATCACCGCCATCAATATGCATACGGCCGCCCCAGGGCAGCTCAGCATCTCCCTAATGGTGCACGACGTCGGGGCACATGGGCGGAGTCTCAGCAGGAGGGGGCCTGAGAGGGATAGCACGCGCAAGCCTCAGGGCCGCATGGGGCTCATCCCGGGCGGTCTGCAGGGCCAGCTGAACTAGACGCTCGCGGGTCTCGACGATGGCCTCTGGCGGCCGCGCCGCATGCAGGGCGGGATCTAAGAGGGCAGGGCAGTTATACCAACGATGACCGCGGGTCTCTCGCCTCGCTCCGCACGCCGAGCATCGACCATCAGAAATCAACCCCTTCTCAATTTCTCTGGCGATGCCACATCGCATCAGTCCAGACGCGCCGCGGCGAGCCGCGTTCGGAAGGCTCCCGAACGGCCTTCTCCGCGCACCGCCGAATGCCGCGGTGCCAGAACTGCTCGCCGCTGTGCCCCTCGACGCGGCTCTCGGCCCGCGCCGACAGCCCGCGCGCAACCCCCTGGACGACTTGATCGCGTACATCACGAGGCGACATCTCCAGGAGGTTCAGGACAGTGCGAAGGTCGGACTCGAACGTGGTGGCCGAGCAGAGCCTCCAGCCAATCCGATGCAACGTGGGCCACAGTGCCCCGATGGGGCCACGCACGCGGCTCCAACTCGGCTGGGAGCGCATCTGGCCGTCCACGAAGCTCCGCGTGGCCCTGAAGGTGTGCGTCTCCACCCGCCCATCCCAGAGCTGGGTCGCGCGCATGTAGACGACGCTCGCGGTCGCAGCGCAGAGCGGGTCGCGCAGCGCCTGGCCCTGCATGAGCATGCCCACGCAGATGCTGCCCGCGGAGCGCACGCCCGCCAGCGTGGCGGCCACCGCGCGGATCAGCTTCAGCGCCGCGTCCGCGACGCCACTGACCGAGGCCCCGCGCGTGGCCGACGGCTCGAGGCCAGTCGTCTGGCTTCGCGTCATGCGCCTGGCCCCCACCGCCTCCTCGAGAATCATGGAGCGGCGGACTCGACCACGTAGCTGCGCTAGCCTGTCGATCTCCTGGCGTCGTCTCACCTTGGGGCCCCCCAGCTTGCGCCCGAGAGTGTGGATCCACGGCGTGCCCGTGGTCCGTCGAGCCCGCGCCGCCAGGCTGAACCTCCCCGCGGCGTGGCTGAACGAGGCAACGTAGCCCAGCTTCTTGACCTGGATGGGCAGATTCAGGGACTTGAGCTCGTAGGTGAGCTGGTCCCTGCCGTCGCCGAGCTCCTGCGAGCACAGAGCCGCGGGGCCTGTCCACTGCAGCGACACGTCGTCTACCAACTGACTGGGCTTGAGCGTTGGGCACGGGGCGCTGAGCCTCAGCATGGCTCTGTGCATCGACGCCGCCAGGAGCTTGGTCGCCTGTGAGCACCCTGACACGATGCCCTGGAAGGAGATCGCTGCCATGCGCGCGAACCGCTCGAGGCTGGCGGTGCAGCTGGATCAGGAGCCATACCAAGCGCGGCGGGAAGCCAACCTTGATCGCTTCTCGCACCAAGACCTCTGGTGCGACTACCTCGAAACATTTCATAAAGTCCACCATTAGGGTGATCACGTCGAGCTGCCTGAAAGGATTGACAAGCGCCATCTCCGTGATGAGATTGCGCGAGAAGGCTGAGCGGGCGGCGCGCGCGGCTCCACCGGCGAACCAACGTGTTGAGCAATCCGATCAACCTCATGCCTCCTCCTGCCTTCGGCAGACGGACCAGCACCGTCGTGAGGCGCTGCGGCGGCCATCCAAGGTGGTGCTCGCAGGCGTGGAACAGCAGCGACAGGGCCAGCAGCGCCTCGTCCGAGAGGGCGTCGAACTGCCTCGGGTGGAAACCCGTCTGCCCGACTGCGGTGCCCAGCTTGAACGTGCGAATGGCTGCGCGCAGGTCGCGCACCGACAGGCGTGGAAGCTCAGGCCAATGAGCGGCACCAGGGGGCAACGGGACCTCGCCGAGTTGGTGGTACTCCCAGATGGCCTTCCACTCGCCAAACTTTGTGTCCGCCAAGCGCGCGGGTGCCCACTCGTGGTGGCCCGTGGCACCTCGACCTCCTGCCTGGGCTTGGCGAATCGATGTGCCAGGCCAGCGCCTCCCGCGAACGCCTCCTTCGCCCAGGTGAG
>CAUYUJ010004358.1:32500-40000 GCA_963575745.1 Prorocentrum cordatum
TCTAGTTTCCAGTGTTACAGTTCTGCTTCTTGCTGATTACTGTAACTAGTTGATTGACCGCGCGAGGGGGGGGAGGCCCAAACAGGATTTTCCAGCGTCCCCTGGGCGCGTTGTCTGAATTGCTGGGGGGGCTCGAAATCGACACCCCTCACGCAGATGCGCGGGGTCAGGGTCCAAAAACACAGGAGATTTGCCACATTTCTGAAATTCGGTGCCACCCCTCATGCAGATCCGCGGGGTCAGGGTCCAAAAACACAGGAGATTTGCTACATTTCTGAAATTCGGTGCCACCCCTCACGCAGATCCGCGGGGTCAGGGTCCAAAAACACAGGAGATTTGCCACATTTCTGAAATTCGGTGCCACCCCTCACGCAGATCCGCGGGGTCAGGGTCCAAAAACACAGGGGATTTGCCACATTTCTGAAATTCGGTGCCACCCCTCACGCAGATCCGCGGGGTCAGGGTCCAAAAACACATGGGATTTGCCACATTTCTGAAATTCGGTGCCACCCCTCACGCAGATCCGCGGGGTCAGGGTCCAAAAACACAGGGATTTGCCACATTTCTGAAATTCGGTGCCACCCCTCACGCAGATCCGCGGGGTCAGGGTCCAAAAACACAGGGATTTGCCACATTTCTGAAATTCGGTGCCACCCCTCACGCAGATCCGCGGGGTCAGGGTCCAAAAACACATGGGATTTGCCACATTTCTGAAATTCGGTGCCACCCCTTACGCAGATCCGCGGGGTCAGGGTCCAAAAACACAGGGGATTTGCCACATTTCTGAAATTCGAACCCATCACGCACATCCATCGCAAGGCGTGGTAACCCAAACTGCGAGAACTCCCTCGGCCCTTTAATCGCAAGGTGTGGTAACCAAGCCCTTAAACCATACACGTCTTACCAATCGCCAGGTGTGGTAACCCCTCTTGTGATCAGTTGGTTTTGCTGATTGCTGATTGCGACTGCTTCACGACAGCGCCAAGGCCTCATGACTTAGCTCTTCCATGGCCCATTCTCCGAGAGAGGGGGCCGGCGGCAGGGGGCGAAGCCCTTACGGATAAAATCGGGTAAGGATGAGTCGGGAATCTCTGGGATCCGGCGGCTCTGCAAGATATTTCTGGCGCACCGGCCTTCGCAGAGCGTTAGAGCGTTCCGGAATGCTCTGGCCCTTGGAGGCTTCAGAGGAACACAAAACGGCATAAACATAAACTTTCTGAGTTCCGAACGGATTTCTTGGATCTGCGCTGGACCCCCCTCCCAGGCGCGCGGAGCGCGCCAGGGGCGGCGCCTGAGGCGAACCAGGGGGCTCCAGCGCCGATCCAAGAAATCCGCGCGGAGCACCGTTTATGCCGTTTTTATTATCCGAGGCTTGGATCGGGCTGGGTGAGCCTTCATGGGATCCTCTGTGGACCCCTATGCTCCGCGGCCCTATCATAAACATGTTATCGACAGGGTTTCGGCCAAAATTCCAACACCCTGTCGTCCAAATTTCGTCCTGATGTCAACCAAATCCGACGAAATCCAGACGAAATTCCACGACCGCAATGGATTATGGGACTCTCTGAAGCTCTCAAGGAGGATGAATGACCACACAAAAATTGGCACCAACACCAACACAGTGGTGCAGTCCATGGGGGAGAAGAAAAGTACTGATACCGCAGCTCCCCGGACCTCTCCTGGGGTACGTTCTGACCAGAATCTCGAGGCGAACCCAGCGGTGGCGACGAGCAGGTTCGTGTCGTGCCGACCTCGGCGGTGGTTCCTGGCACCGCGGGGACCGTTCAACCTTGATCGACCAGCCGTTTCCAAAACGTCAGATCTTTCAACATCGACCGATTCTGGGTCGCCAGTGGCGCAACGTTGAACGCCAGCGGCGGGGTCGCCGCTGGTCGGCACGACGCGAACCTACCGTAGCCCCCCCTAACCCACACCGCCGACGTCATGATTGGTTCATGACGTCGAACCCAGAAGTCTCGACCTATTCGCCGGGATCGCTTTTTCGTTCTGACTCGTTGTTTGACGGTCCTGACGCCCGCTAAAGGCCCCCAGAGACTGAAACTAGCGACCGCCGGGGCGACTGCCGATCGACACGATGCGAATCTTCCGTAGCGGTATCGGTACCTTGTCCTCCTCTGAGCCCAGGTCCCGCAGCGCTCGGCGGCTGCGCCAGGCGTTGCAACCCTGGCGGCGGCGCGCCGAACGCCGCCGGCGGGCCCTGCTCGGCGGACAGCAGCTTGCCACGGAGGCCGTGTCCATCCCTGTGCTCCTGCCGGCAGCCCAGATCCACGGAGATAACGATAGATGGGGGGGGTCGTCATGGGCCACGCTGCACTGCGTTTCGTAGTAAGCGTGGAGGGGGGGGGCCCCCGACGGGGGTCAACCTCGCCCCGTCGGCATGATGCGACGGAGGTTAGGGCGCCTTCGGCGCGCGGTGGTTGCCTTCAACGGGGGTCGATTTGGGGTTGTCGACAGGTCGGCGCCCCCCCACGCTTCTCAAGAAATGCGGAGTAGGGGGGATAGGCTGGGTTTCGGGCGTTCTCGTCGGACATCGGCGGTTTTCCAGCCTTGGGGTGCTCTCCAGCGGCTGCGCCTCGCCGAGAGTGTTCTGGGGGTGCTGACACTGTCCCGAACAACTGTCAGAGAGCCGAATTGTGGCCTGGACAGCCGCCAGCCCGCCTACACCTCCGCCGCCCTGAGACCCGCCATCGTGGCGCAGGCACCGAGCAGAGGGTCCCTTGGACCTTCAGAAGTCGCAGTATTTACCAAGGCGGTGCTTGCACCAAGGACTACTTCGTTGGAAAGGATCTGGGCATAAATGTTGCGATTGCTCGCTCTTGCCCTCGTGCCATGTGGGTGGCGATCTATGGCTGGTGCCCTATGATGCAGTTGATGCTTGCGGTGTTCGCATTATTGCCCTGATGCGTTATATATATATATATATATATATATATATATATGGGTGATGCACTGCGTAGAATGCACAGCGTGTGTCGGTAACCTACGGGGGTCCAGGCTGTCAACCAGTCAATCCACCGACCCTGTCGGCGTGTGTGAGGGGCTTGTCATGGCTTGTCCGTTCGACTCGTCGCCTCCGTCATTCGTTAGTCGCCGTCTCTGTCGTCTCCTTTCCCTGCGGCCTCCATATCCCTGGGGGCCGTCGCCGCTCCCCTCCTTTTCCTGGGCCCTCCTCCCCAAGCGCGCCAGCCAAAGCGAATTGAGCAACGTCGCAATTCAGTCGAAGGGAAGCCCCTTCCCTTTAAACCGTCCCCCGTCGGGGGAGGGGTTCCGAAAGGTGTCCCGGGGGGGTTAGGGGGGGGTCCTGGAGGGGGTCCTGGAGGGGGCCCCGGGGGAGATCCAAGGGGGGGTCGCCACCCAGATACGACTCCCCCTGGGGGGTCCTGGGTCCCCAAAAAGCCTAGGACGGGCCAAGAGTACCCGAAGAGGCCCCCAAGACGGTCCAAGAGGGCCCCGAATCGCCGAACGATCTGTCCAAGACGCCTCGACGACCTCCAGACGACCCATGAGGCCTGCAAGACGCCCCGAGAAGCCTCCAGCAGCACTCCCAAGAAGGCACGGCAAAATTCAATTTCCCTTGGGTGTTTGAAAGATTTTGGCGTTGTCGCCTCCTCCCCTTCCCGATGCTCCCAGGGGCCAAGAGGCCCTCAAGATCGCCCTAAGACGGCCCGAAGTCCTCCAAGAGGTTCCTAAAATGGCCCGACAAGGCCCCAAGACGGCCCGAGACACCTCCAAGGCAGGCCAAGAAACACCTGGGACGGCTTAAAGAGGGTGCCCAGATGGGGGACCCGAACGGACATCTCTAGCCCTCGCCCCCGAGAAGCTCACAGGAGACCCCAAGAGGCCTCCAAGACGCCCCCGAGAAGCCCCAAGGAAGCTCCTGGAGGCCCCCGAGAGGCTACCAAGAGGCCCCCGAAGAGTCTCCCAAAACGCCCCAAACCTGCCCACCAGAGACTCCCGAAAGCGCTCCGAAGAGACCCCGAAATCGCCTCGTCCTCCCACTGCTCATTCCATCCCGTCCTGCCCCTGCCCCTGCTCCCCCCCTCCTCCTCCTCCTCCTCCTCCTCCTCCCCCTCCTCCTCCTCAGCGCGATCGGCGCCAAGATCATCCAGCCTCCGCTCACGGTCATTGCGGCAGATTGGAACAACTCACCTGCCGCCGTCGAGGCCACGGGGTTTGTGCAGAAGGTCAAGGCCGTCATCATGGCGCCTGCTGCAATCACCTGCCGTACCAGTTCGTCTACGTCCACGATTGACTTCTTCGTTGTAGGGCATGCTCTGTCTACCCTGACTGCCAGCATCTCTGTGGACAGTGCGTGGCATGTTAGACCGCACCGTCCTGTTTTGCTTGAACTGCGTGCTAATGCACTTCAGGTCCGTCAGTTGGTCTTTCGGCGTCACAGTCGAATCCCCACCCACCTCCCGATCGGCTGTCCTCGTCCCCCTCCCCCGTGGGCGTTGTCAGAGCGCCTCCTGCCCAAGCTGCAGTTTTTGTCTGAGCATGGCTCCTCTCAGGAGGCCTGGGCTCTCATGAATGAAGTGTGGTCTCTCTTTGCCAATGCTGCCGAGCAGGAGCTACTTGACGTTTGCGATCTCCCCACCACCCGTGCGGGGTGGCGAGGAGCTCGCGTGCAGTCAGTCTGGGAGCCTATCGTCCATCGCCGACAGGAGCCCGATGATGGCACGCTGGTGGCTAACTGTTGGCAATGGATGTGCGGTATGCTCAGTGAGTTTTTGTCTCTCACGCGTCGTGATGATGTTGATTGGGTCTCGGGTGAAGGCGCTCACCATCTCCTGGCGGTGCGAGTCCCGCACGCGGGGGAGGGCTTGTGCGCCCGCCTGGACCGCTCGCTGGCGTCAGTACGCCTCCTGCTCACTCAATGGTCTCCGCATTTGCCTGGGGACAGCGAGTGGTGGGATACTGCTGCTGCGCTCGCGGAGGAGCTCGCCACGGAATGTGATGAAGTCCAGGCGGAGCACTCCAAAGCCAGAGACCGCTCCTGGAAGGAGTGGCACATCTTGGCGCTCAGCGGCTCGGCCAGGCGCATGCATCGCCTGACCCGCATCAAGAAGCTGTGGGAGCCCACGGTCTCCTCCTCGGTCCCTGGGTCGTTTACGTCTGAGCCGTGTCAGTTAGTACAGGAGGAGACCGTGAAGCTCGGAGGTTTTTGGCATGCGGAGGTGGAGCCTCCTGAGGCGTGGATTCCCGATCGTGAGGCTCTGGACGCTCTCACGTGTGTGCAGTTGCGTGCGGCGGCTCGGACCTTCTCGGAATCCACGGCCCAAAGCCTAGACGGCTTTCACCCACGGCATGTCGAGATGCTCAGCGACACAGCGCTCGTGCAGCTCAGTATTATTTTCACGTGCTCGGAGCGCCTCGGCCTGTTTCCTGCCCAGCTCCTCTGGCTCCTCTTTCCACTGCTTGAGAAGCCGCAAGGCGGCTACCGCCCAATTTTGCTCGTCGCGTCCTTTGTGCGAGTGTGGGAAAAGGCACGCCGCCCTCTTGTGGAGCCCTTCCTGGAATCGTCCTCCCGCAAGTACTGGTCCTTTGGAAAAGGCAGGGGAGCTGAGGAGGCAGTGTGGCTTGCGGCGGTCCGCGCTGAACGTGGCCAGGCTGTCGACCAAGAGACGGCGGGGTTTCTGTGGGATGGCCTCAAGTTCTATGAGTCGTTTAACTTGGAGCTCCTGCGTGATCGTGCGCTGGCGTGTGGGCTCCCGCGGCCCCTAGTCAAGGTCCTGTTCAACTTCTGGAGGGGGCCCCGCCTGGTTCGACTGGGAGCCCATCACTGTCCTCTTGTGCAGTTTGCCCGCTCTGGGTTGCCAGCTGGCGACGTGTTCAATGACGCCTTCGTGCAGATCTACCTCCTCGGGGCCCTAGATGGTTTCGTGGCGCGGCACCCCCGCTTGGACCTCGGCGTGTACGTTGATGACGACTGCGTTTCCATGACGGGCCCCCGACAAGACCTCGTACCAGCCCTCGTGGAGGCAGCCCAGGACCTCGTCACCGTTTATAGGGAGGAGCTCCAGGTTGGCCTCGCCCACGACAAGGCGGTGGTCTTTGGGTCTTCCAATGATGTCGTTCGTGACCTCGATCGACGGCTTGCTCGTATCGGTTCTCGCTCAGCGGCTGCTACGACCTCTGCCACTGCGCTCGGTGCTGACTTTGCTCCTGCTCGACCTCGTGCTGCGCCTGGCGCTACGTGTCGGATGAAGAAACGGTTTCGAGCTATGAAGAGACGTGTTGGCTTCCTGCGTTCGCTACGACGACGGCTCTCTGTGGGCAAGGCCAGACTTCACAAGATATATATATCTGGAGTGCGCCCTGCGACTACGTACGGTTCCCTCGTCACTGGCATGACGGAGAGAGAGTTGTTGGTTTTACGACGTGCCCTCGTCCCGTTCCGAGGAGGCTCGCTACCCGCTCGTATGCTCCTGTATGATGACCCAGCGTGGAAGGTAGCAGTGGCGCCCGTCATTCAATATTCCAAGGCAGTATGGAACTCAATTGTGCATCCTGATCGTGTTGTGCTCTCGTGGAGGTTCTTGCAGAAGACGTGGGATGCTGTAGCCGTGAAGTATCCAGTCTTGCAGCAGTCGCAGTGGAATAAGAGTGCTGGCCCCATTCACCGTGCCATGTTGTGTTTGCATCGCCTAGGATGGAAGTTCACCAACTTTAAGACCTTCTTCGATGACAACCAGATAGAGCATGATTTGTTTTTCACCTCTCCTGCCTTGCTTGCCAAGCAGTTGCATGCTAGTATTCTTCGCCATCATGGCCGTAGCTTTGCTGCCACTCTAACGCAGGGGCAGGGGCAGGAGGTTGCCGCAGATTTGATTGTCCAAGCTGTCCGTTCTAAGAAATTCTCGGCGCTGCAAAAGCATGTTGTAGCCTCTGTCTTTGCTGGGGGCATGTGGACCGAGGACCGCCTTGTGCAGCATGGCTTTGAATCAACAGGTCTATGCCCCTTGTGCTCCCAGCCAGATTCAATTCATCATCGTCTCTGGTGCTGCCCTGCTGTTGCCGCCGCTAGGGAAGAGGCGACGTCGGCAGAGATTGCAGCTGATGCGCGCGAGGAGCCCGAAGATCTCCTGTGGTCCAGGCTCCTGGTGTTCCAACCTCGCCCCGACGAGTTCCCTCCTCCCTCCTCTGAGTTGTTCCCTGTCTTCCAGGATGCCCAGGGCAACCCTGTGTCCCAGGAGACCTTCCAGGAGCTCAGCGCGGGATGTGATGTTTGTGTTGACGGCAGTGCAACTCGAACTGAATTCGCCCGTCTCAATCGAGCGGCTTATGCCGCGGTCTTTCTGGAGAATTCTGAGCAGTGCGAAGTCCGATGTAGGATGCAGGGTGTGGTTTGGGAGTCCTTACCCCAGACGGCGCCGTCCGCCGAACACCTTGCCCTAGCTATGCTTTCCATCTTCCAACGGGGCCCAGGGACCACGAGGCCGTTTTCCGATTGTTTGGGCGCTGTGCGCTTGACTCAAA
>CAUYUJ010004358.1:42500-127500 GCA_963575745.1 Prorocentrum cordatum
TCCCGATGGTTGTCCCGATGGTTGTCCCGATGGCTGTCCCGACGATTGCCCCGATGGTTGTCCGATGGTGTTCCCCATGGTTGTCCCGACGGCTGTCCCGATTGTTGACCCGATGGTTATACCGACGATTGTCCCGATGTTTGTCCCGATGGTTGCCCCGATGGTTGTCCCGATGTTTTCTCGATGGTTGTCCCTATGGTTGTCCAGATGTATATAGTGATTGTCCCGATGGTGGTTGTCCTCATGGCTTACCCGATGGTTGCCCCGTGGTCGTCCCGTGGTTGTCCCGATGGTTGTCTCACGGTCGACCCGTGTTTGTCGCGATGTTGGTCCCGATGGTTGTCCCGATGGTTGTCCCGATTGTTTTCCCGATGGTTGTCTGGATTGTTGTCCCGATGGTTGTCCTGATGGCTGCCCCGATGGTTGTCCCGATGGTTGTCCCGATGGCTGTCCCGACGGTTGTCCCGATGGATACCTATACGACCACCCTGCGGGCGATAAAGAGGTTGTGGGGGGGTGGGGCGAGGGGGGTGGCTCATGGCGACAACTGTGATGAACGTGGTGCTGATGGGCGATGATGGTGTGGATGACGTGGCGGATTTGTTTGTTCCTTCGCTTGGGCGACTTGCGTCGTTCGGTTTGCCGCTGCGCGACGCGGCACTCAGCCCGCGACGTCCCAGTCGACGACGGGTGCACTGGCAAAGCCTGGTGCGTGCGTCCGGACCTCTCCTACCCTGGCTTGGGAGTCGCGCTGGCAGCGCCTGGCGTCGACGAGCACCCTCCGCCCAGCGTCGGTGGAGACGACTGGCTGTGTGTGGCGGGCGGTGCCACTTGCCCAGCAGGGACACGGCTGCCAGATGCACTGGCAGCGCCTGGTGCCGCGTTGGCCTGACCGGACCTCCGCCCGCGCGCGAGAGCCTGCGGCGCTGGCGAGACCTCCCCGTCCGAAATGACTTCCCACAGTCGGTTCCCGATCGCCTACCCGAAGTCACCGGCGACAGCTTCAGTCCGGCCGTGCTCCATCCACCTGACGAAACATGTCGGAGCGACCGGAGGGACATGGGAGGCGTCGCTGTCGGCCTCGCGCGTCGCGCCCACCTCCACGTCGTCGCCGGCCCACGCCTCGGCGGCGTCGCCCCGCCACTCAACTTCCGCATCATATGGGTCGTTCGCCTTCAACCGTAAAGAGGCAGCCTTGAGTTAGGAGATGTCGACTTTGAATAAGGCCCGGCCCGCCGACTATCCCTTGGCGCCGGCAGAGCCCAGCGCGCGGGGGCGAACGTGCACCACAGGCGTGTCCGCAGGCGTGAGCGGCAGACTCTCGAGGAACTTGCTGAAAGTTGCAGATGCGGCCGACGTGCGCCAACTGACCCGTGCGAGGGATGGCGTGCACCTGCGCGAGCGGATGCACCAATGCCAATACCATTTCCTCGTGGTCCGAAAGCGCGGCCACCGGGTGCGCGAACTCGCCCACGCTGAAACCGAGCACTCTGGAGAACGCCTCCTCGCCGGCAGGGCCTGGCGGGGGAACGCCATCGAAGCGCTCATGCGCGATCGCGGGCCCATCGCCCCTCGGGGTGCACCAGACCGGACCCACCGCGAAGTCACGCATGCGCATCTCGCCGGCGGGGGGCGGGGGAACATGATCTTCGCCGACGTGCACGTGATATCCACCGCAAATCGCGATGATCCTCTTTCTCTCTGGGTCGCGCAATCTGCGGGCGATACTCTCGCGCCCCCCTGAAGGGCAGTTTGCCGCCAAGTAGCACTGCGCTTCCTCCGCCGACCCGGCTGCTTCCAGGCGCCACTGGTTCACGTGGCTTTTCTTGTCGGCCCTCGCGATGACGCTCGCGCCTGGGTCAAACCACGGAGCCCGCTGCGCCGTGAGCCCGCGCTGCGCGCACGAGAACTCGTACTCGGCAGGCAAATCATACCGCGCACGCCAGCACACCACGCACGTTGCCCACTGCGCGTCTTCCAGGCACCCGCACATTTGCGAGGTCAGCCTCCGCTGGTGTTCCTGGTCCAGCCCCGCGTGACACGGCGGTGAATGACTGGGGCCGTCCTGCTGGCAGAGCCTGGCAGACTCTTCCGCCGTCCGCTTCCAGCTGCCCTCCCTGCCGAGGACACCAGCACGCTCTGCCCTGGCGCTCTTCGGCATCACTGGCCTCCGATTCGCGCGAGGCGCCTCCCTGCGGGATTTCAATACTCGATGCTTGCGATTTGCTCTCTCTGCGAAGTCCTCTTGGTATCGTTTCTTGCCCCACTTGGCAGCCGCCAGCTTCTTGCGGGGCGCGCGCTGAGGGCGCTCGTCGCGGATCTTGTCGCGGATGCAATCCTTGCGGAGCGCGCGCTGAGCGCGCCGCTTCCCAACGTTCTTCCGGCGCGCTGTCTGCGCAGACAACCAGGCTGGTTTACGCAGCCGCGACGGTTTGCGAACGGCCCTCGGTCGTTCACGCGGCTTCGCTGGGTTTGGATCCACTGCGGACGCGCTGTCAGAGACTGGCGCGTCGCCTGCTTCTCGGCCCGGGGAACCTGGAAGAAGGGGGCTATGCCAACCTGCCCTCTGAGGGCTCGACGACAGGCCGAGCGGAGAAGCCTCGTGGACTGTCGGGTGTCCCTAGCTGCGACCCCCGACGAGGCCGCCAGCGCGCACGCGACTCTTTCTCGTTCATGTTCTGCACGTCGGTCGAGGTGGCACGGGCCGCCCCCGCAACCGGGCGCTGTGTCGCGGCGGCGGGAACGGGCGATTTAACCCGCGCCTGGCTCGGGCTGGCAGTGCGAGACCCCGACGCGGGGGCTCGCGTGAAGCTGCTGGCGCCGCCAGGTCGGAGCTGGCGGCGCCTGGCTCGCTCGCGCCCGCCCGGGAGTGCTGTCGCTGCGGGGCCTGCGGGAGGGCGCGACAGCGCGCCGCCCGGAGCGCCTGCGAGCTCTTTGCGTTCTCCCGAGTCCCGACCCCCAACGACGTCGCCAGCGCACGCAACTCATTCCGGTTCATGTCCCGCACGTCGCTGGAGGTGACATCGGCCGCCCCCGCGACCGGTTTCCGTGCAACCGTGGCGGGGGCGGACGGCGCTACCTGCGCCTGGCTCAAACTGGAAGAGCCGGACCCGCCCGCGCGCGCACCAGGCGCCCCCACCGACGCGGGCCCGCGTGAAACGGACGGCGCGGCCAGGCCGGAGATGGCAGCGCCTGGCTCGCCCACGCGCGCCGGGGCCTGCGTCGACGCGGACCCATGCGAAACTGACGGCGCCGCCAGGTCGGAGCTGGCAGCGCCTGGCTCGCCCGCGCGCGCCGGGGAAGGCTGCCGCTGAGCGGCCTCCCGCAGCTTGCAATCCTCGCGCGCGTCTTTGACTGCGCGCCACTGCGTCGGCGCCCGGCTTCCTGGCGGGGGCTCCAAGACTGGCAGCGTACTTCATGAGTTCCGCCTTCTTCGCGTCATCCACGCGGCCCCCCACCTCGTGGATAGCCTGGCCGCAGATATCCGCGAAAAGGGCGCCCTGGGGGGGTAGCGCGACCGCAATGGGCGCCTTGAGCCGGAGGAAGAGGACAGTGAGGGGCAAGAAAAGGAGGAGGAGGCGGAGGAGGAAGAGAAGGAGGAGGAGGAGGAGGAGGAGGAGGAGGAGGCGGATGAAGATGAAGACGGTCATGATGATGATGGTGATGGTGGTGATGACGATGCGGAGATGCTGATAAATGCAAGTTCACACAAGCAGGGGAACTGGAAGGACGGCGTGGCCAATAAATGACGGCATTGATGTGTCCTTTGACGACTAAGTGGTCCAAAAACGGCACCCCCCGGCCCACGATGCCAAATGAAAGTGGCCGCCATCCTCTGAGGGGGGAGGAGAGGAGGAGGGAGGCGATGAATGGCAATCGAGCCTTCGTCCTAGCAAGAAGGCGGCGAGCTGACCAACTTGCGTCGCATGGCCTGACCTTTGGGCCGAACTAAAGATCTAAGTAATTAGGTTAGATATTAAAAAAAACGGAAAAAGAACGATACGAGGAGGAGAAGCCAGACAATGTGTCCCATGATGAGCAACCATGATTGTGTCCCATGATGAGCAACCATGATGAATAACCATGATGAGCAACCGACGGGGCAATAATGAGCAACCATGATGAGCAACCATGATGGGCAACCATGATGGGCAACCAGCGGGACAATGATGAACAACCATGATGAGCAACCGGCGGGGCAATGATGAGCAACCATGATGAGCAACCCTGATGAGCAACCATGATGAGCAACCACCGGGACAATGATGAGCAAACATGATGAGCAGCGCCGGCAGGACAATGATGAGCAACCATGATGAACAACCATGATGAGCAACCGGCGGGACAATGATGAGCAACCATGATGAGCAACCAGCGGGACAATGATGAGCAACCATGATGAGCAACCACGATGAGCAACCGTGATGAGCAACCGGCGGGCAACCGACGGGACAACGTGGGCTGCCACTTGACAAGACCAGGGGGGGGGCCTCTGTGTTGGCGGACACCTAGCGACAGCATGGTGAATTCCTCTCGCTGGCCCACGCAGCTTCGCCTCGCCCGCGCGCACGGCACGAGCGCGAACTCGAAACCCGATTTCCCGGCGGGGGGGCTCCGTCACACTGCGACCTCACCCCCCGACCTCCGATAATGGTTGTCCCGATGGTTGTGCCGATGGTTGTCACGATGGTTGTCCCGATGGCTGACCCGATGGTCGTCCCGTGGTTGTCCCGTGGTTTTCCCGATGGTTGTGCCGCGGTTGACCCGTGGTTGTCTCCATGGTTGACCCGTGGTTGGACCCGCGGTTGACCCGTGGTTGTCCCGACGGTTGTCCCGATTGTTGACCAGATGGTTATACCGACGGTTGTCCCGATGTTTGTCCCGATGGTTGTCCCGATGGTTGTCCCGATGGTTGTCCCGCGGTTGCCCCGACGATTGTCTCGACTGTTGTCCCGGTTGTTGTCCCGATGGTTGCCCCGATGGTTGTCCCGATTGTTGCCCCGATGGTTGTCCCGATGGTTGTCCCGATGGTTGCCCCGATGGTTGTCCCGATGGTTTCTCGATGGTTGTCCAAATGGTTGCCCCGATGGTTGCCCCGATGGTTGTCCTCATGGTTGTCCCGATGGTTGCCCCGATGGTTGCCCCGATGGTTGTCCCAATGGTTGCCCCAGAGGTTATCCCGATGGTTGTCCCGATCCGATGGTTTCTCGATGGTTGTCCCTATGGTTGTACCGATGGTTGCCCCGATGGTCGTCCCGATGGTTGTCCCGATGGTTGTCCAGATGGTTGTCCCGATGGTTGTCCCCATGGTTGTCCCGGTGGTTGTCCCGGTGGTTGTCCCGATGGTTGCCCCGATGATTGTCCCCGTGGTTGCCCCGATGGTTGTCCCGATGGCTGTCCCGATGGTTGCCCCGATGGTTCTCTCGATGGTTGCCCCTATGGTTGTCCCGATGGTTGTCCCCATGGTTATCCCGATGTTTGTCCCGATGGCTTCTCGATGGTTGCCCCTATGGTTGTCCCGATGGTTGTCTCGATGGTTGTCCCAATGGCAGCCCCGCTGGTTGCGCCGATGGTTGCCCCGACGGTTGCCCCGATGGTTGTCCCGGCGGTTGTCCCGATGGTTGCCCCGACGGTTATCCTGGTGGCTGTCCCGGTGGTTGTCCCGCGGCTGTCCCGCGGTTGTTCCGCGGTTGTCCCGTGGTTGTCCCGATGGTTGTCCCGATGGTTGTCCCGCGTTTGTCCCGACGATTGTCTCGACTGTTCTCCCGATTGTTGCCCCGATGGTTGCCCCGATGGTTGTCCCGACGGTTGCCCCGATGGTTGTGCCGATGGTTGTCCCGATGGTTGTCCCCATGCTTGTCCCAATGGTTGCCCCGATGGATGTCCGGATGGTTGCACCAATGGTTGCCCCGATGGTTGTCCTCATGGTTGTCCCGATGGTTGCCCCGATGGCTGCCACCATGGTTGTCCCGATGGTTGCCCCGATGGTCGCCCCCATTGTTGTTCGCATGGTTGCCCCGATGGCTGTCCCGATGGTTGTCCCGATGGTTGTCCCGGTGGTTTCTCGAGGTGCCCCGATGGTTGTCCGGATGGTTGTCCCGATGGTTGTCCTCGCGGCTGTCCCGATGGTTGTCCCGTGGTTGTGCCGTGGTTGTCCCGATGGTTGCCCCGATGGTTGCCCCGACGGTTGCCCCGATGGTAGTCCCGACGGTGGACCCGATGTTTGTCTCGATGGTTGCCCCGATGGTTGTCCCGATGGTTGCCCCGACGGTTGTCTCGATCGATGTCCCGGGAGATAGGTAAATATACCTATACGACCACCCTGCGGGTGATAAGGAGGTTGTGGGGGGGTGGGGGGAGGGGGGCGGCTCATGACGACAACTGTGATGAACGTGGTGCTGATGGGCGATGATGGTGTGGATGACGTGGCGGATTTTTTTGTTCTTTCGCTTGGGCGACTTGTGTCGTTCGGTTTGCCGCTGCGCGACGCGGCACTCAGCCCACGACGTCCCAGTCGACGATGGGTGCACTGGCAGTGCCTGGTGCGTGCGTCCGCACCTCTACTATCCTGGCTTGGGAACAACCATGATGAGCAACCATGATGAGCAACCGGCGGGCAACCGACGGGACAATGTGAGCTACCGCTTGACAAGGCCGGGGGGGGAAAACATTTGTGTTGGCGGACCCCTAGCGACAGCAGGGTGAATTCCTCTCGCTGGCCCACGCAACTTCGCTTCGCCCGCACGCGCGGCACGAGCACGAACTCGAAACTCGACTTCCTGGCGGGGGGACTCCGTTACACTGCGATCACACCCCCAAACCTCCGATAGACTGATTGATGGATAGATCGGATAGATAGATGGATTGGTTGGTTGGTAGATAGATAGGTAGACGGATTGATGTGCCGATTCGACAAATTGATAGATGAATAGGTATATGGATGGATCGATAAGAACATGGAATATATATATATATATATATATATATATATATATATATATATATATGAGTTAGATAGAAGCAAGCGGGAACACGTGGTATGAATTTGCCCGCGCGCCTTGGTGGCGGCAAATGGGAGCCATCGCGCATCGACCGCCTCCCCCTTCCCCCCCCAACCTCCTTATCACCCGCAGGGCGTCCTATCGGTACACAAATAGCATCGTCATCCGCGTTCCTCGGAAATCATTCCCGTTTTTCTCTTGGGGGGGTGCTTTTGACAAGAGGTTGTTGGCGATCCACCCGCACCCCCGACGGAATCCCACCAGCCGTTTGGACATGGGAGGGGGTTGGAACCGGCCTGGGGGTTTGATCGGGATAAACAAAGAAACAACTAGTATAAAACAATGCAGATGTATCAATACGTGGGGGAATGAAAAAGAATTCTGTCACAATCGGTCCCCAAATACCACGTGTCAAACATTAAAATGTTTTCGAGCCGCGTCCAGCTGAGGCGTCGAGGCGGGGCCTTTTCTCCTGGCCGGAACCAGTGCTGAGCCCCCTCAGCCCGCTAGCCGGCTCCAAGGAGGGGAGGGCGCGGGCAAGACTTGTATCCATGCACGCTGCGCCTTGGACTCCCGGGTTCCCTTTCAAAGAAATCAGAAGCGCAGTAGACATGGATAAGAATCTGGCCCCTGGGGCCTAGAGTTGAATACATATCCTCTTTGCCTCGGCCTTTTGGCGCCCCTTCACAGCAGGTCGAAGACGCAGGGGATACGGACATAAATGTTGCCCGCATCAAGTGTGACTAGCGCGAGCTTCCAATATTTATGCAGCAAATCACAGAGGTTTCCCATGCCATCTTGTTGCCTCTTGCGAATCGACCCGAATCGGCACTAAATCGTATCGACGCTAACTCGGCGCTATCTCATCGACAACCAGACGCGAATCGACGCCAAAACACTCTTTGTTAGCCACTGTGGACCGCCACTTGCGTGTTTCTAACAATGTATGTTGTGCAACCATTGTGGTGCAATTTATGTGGTGAGATCTGTGCTGTGATATATATATATATATATATATATATATATATATATATATATATATATGTGTGTGTATATACAAATATACATATTTCTGGCGCAATCTACGTTGTGCAACTCACCCTTCCGAGCGTGAGGTTGTCAGCTCCACTGCTCGCGCAAACATCCCACCCACGCACCCGCAGCTTGGTTCGCAAAAAAAAACCATGCGACGGCGATTGCGATAAATTCTTGGCGTTGGCTGGTGCAGTTCTGCGGCCGCGCTAGCCCGCGCATGTTCGGGCGCGCAGCGACCAGCTGGTGCGGCGCGACCGACGCGGCCGCGGCGGCGCTGACTGCTGGGCACTTCCAGCGGGCACTTCAGTGCGAGTCGGTGACTTGGGTGGGCGCGGTATCATGGCGACGCCAGCAACTGTAGACATGATGATGAGCGTAGCGATGACGGTGACGATGGTGGCGATGACGACTGCAATGCCAATGACGGCGCCGATGTTGATCACGCCCGCCGATAACGATGACGATGTCCTCGCGTCGGTGATGAAGGTATTGCAGGAGTTCGACATGCGCGCGCGGCCGCTCGCGAAAGGCCCGTATGGTAGCATTTTGTGGAAATTGTGAAAACGCATGGTTTCCTGAGGACCTGCAAGTGCGCGAGAGCAGCTTTTGTTGAAAACCCTTAGTGCGAAACCATATGTCTCTATGTTGTCGATACACTCGACTTAAAAATTCTTGCGACACCCGGAGTTTGGTTTTAAATATTTCGGCATGCGCGCGCGACGACGCGCGCGAGTGTGCACGTCGTCCCGTTGTTTGCAAGGGGTTATGGAAAACTGCTGGTTTTTGACAAACGGATGCGCGCGGGTTGGATTTTTGGCAGCACGAAACCGAAGGGGGGCGATACCGGCCGACTTGGGAATGAACTCGCAGTCAGGATGGATGATGGGTCACAATGAGATGTAAATCCCACCAGCCCTTTGGGCGACAGGTGGTGTAAGGACGGTCTCTTCCCTCTTCCAAAACCCCTGTGCCCTTCGGGGCGGGGAACCCTCCAACTCCCCTCCCCTAGGTTTTTGTTCGGGGGGTCGCGATGTGTCAGAGGCTCCATTTTTTCTGCCCATGTGAAGGTAAATGTTTTGCCGCCCCTCCCGAGGATCATGGCCCCCGAGAGGGGGGACGCCAATCTAGTACCCCCCCTCTTTTCACCGACCGCTTCCAAGATGGCCCCAAGAGGCCCTCCAGGGCTCCCAAGAGGCTCCCTGGAGGTCCTAAAGAGCGCCCCAAGAAGCCCCAAGAGGGCTCCAAGAGGCACCCAAGAGGCCCCCAAGAGGCCCCCGAGCGGCTTCAGAGAGCCCGAAATGACCTCCAAGACAGCTCAGATAGCCCAAACTACCTCAAAATGGCTCCATATATGCCCCAAACAGCCCCAAGACCGCTCGAAGACGGCTCGCGATGGCCACGGAACCTCCCAAGCCTCCCTCGCTGTTTGACTATGCGTGTCTCTTCCTCTCTTCCCCCGTCAACTTTCATGGGCATCGTTTCTGGACGGGCTGGTGGGGATACTTTTTGGTCGCAGCCGCAAGCGAAGGCGCAGGCGGCGTCCAAGGTCGACCCGGGCTACGGGCGGCGCCTAATTACCCAGCGAGCGCACTCACGGCTGCCGAGGCTGCCGCCGAGGGAAGCTAAGTGGGCTAGTGGGGATATTTTTTTGGTCGGCGGCTCCCATGCGACGGTCTAGGAGCGAAAGCGGCGTCCGGGGCTGCGGCACGGTGCGAATTTTCGAAAACAGCTGCCAGCGTCGGCAAGCCAGTTCGCACCTGCAAGAGAATTACTACAACAGGCAACTCACCTGCAGTAGAACAAATTGCAAAGAAAGCGAAACATTAAGCAAAATTATCCTCATTCTGCAGCGGAGAGTCGCCCTGTCGGCGACTGTCCGCGCGGCCAACCTATCCGGTCAGACAGGCAACACCAGGGTACCACAGCCGTGCGCGATGTCGGCTGAGAGCAGGGCAAAAGAGGCAGGGACCTACAGAGCTTTCACTCCACGATCCACACCGCTGCCCATGGTGGGGCCGGTCTGCCATCGTATCGGCAACCAATCACAGGCCGGTAACGATGGGACGACACGCAGGCCCAAGCGCCAGTACTGCTGCCAAACGCATTGGCCGAAGGTCGCAGAAGTAAGCTGCAGCCACGGCCGACTCATAGGCGCAGGGGTGTACTCAAGACTGGATCTGACCACAGAAAAAGCCAGTGGACGGCAAGTACCCACGGAGCACACTCACTCCGCGGACCGCATCGCCGCCCGGACGGGGGCCGGTGCGTCGTCATCGTATCCGAAACCAGTGACTGGTCGGGGCCGCAACGATGAGAGAGGACACGCTGGCCCGAGGCCGGTATACTGCAACCTCGCAAAACCCAGTACAGGTAGAACCGGAGCGACACGCTGAAGGCTGAACCACTCAGCGCGAGGTCCGAACCACCGCCGTGCGCGGGGCCGGCTGGGACGGGCAAGGGAAAGGCAGGGACCTACAGAGCCCTCACTCCACGAGCCACGCCGCTGCCCGTGGTGGGGCCGGCGCGTCAGCAATCGTCTTCGGAACCAGTCGCAAGCCAGGAAGCAACGATGGAAGAGGACACGCAGGCCCAAGCGCCAGTACAGCGGCCAAGCGGTGAACGGCCGAAGGTCGCCGAGGTATGCTGCAGCCGCGGCCAACTCGTAGGCGCTGAGGTGTAGTCAGGGCTGAATCTGACCACAGAGGGAGCAGAGAGGACGGCACGTACCAACAGAGCAGAGACTCCGCGGACCGCACTGCTGCCCGGGGGGGGCCGGTGTGTCGTCATCGTATCCGAAACCAGCGACTGGACCGCAGCAGCGATGAGAGAGGACACACAGGCCCAAGGGCCGGTCTACGGCAACTTCGGAGGTACCGGACACGATGACCGCCGAGATTCGCAGCTGCCGCGACCACCCCATG
Source organism: Prorocentrum cordatum (assembly GCA_963575745.1). Taxonomy (NCBI): domain Eukaryota; class Dinophyceae; order Prorocentrales; family Prorocentraceae; genus Prorocentrum; species Prorocentrum cordatum. Next base: position 53,458 of record CAUYUJ010004358.1, read on the forward strand.
AAGCGCTGGAACGAATCTGCCCACGGGGTGGAAAGGGCGGGTGCAGCCAACAACCACAATGTACACATGTGTCGGAAAAGAGGAGGAGGAGGAGGAGGAGAAGGAGGAGGAGGAGGACGAGGAGGAGGAGGAGGAGGAGGAGGAAAAGGAGGGGAGGCGCGGCCAACAGCCACATACACATTTGAAATGACACAGGAGGAAGGGGGTGCAGCCACCAGCCGCAATGCCACATGTGTAAGGCCGCCACTTCCCACGACATCTGGCGGTCTCTCGGGGGAGAGACCCGCCACTGCGTTGGGCGGAACAGGCGCCTGTCCCCATGGTGGGTGGACAGCGCAATCCGCATCTGTGGGCTGATTAGCTTCCTCGTGGCCCTCTTTAGGGTTCCCATCCACTGCCGCCTCTCGAGTCCCCTCTGGGACGTCATCATCTGTCAACGATGGGGGGGTGGCAGAACCTCGCCGATGCGGTCTGAGCTGGAGTGTGCCAGCGCTGGACGTGCTTCCTGGGGGGGAACACCTCGCCGTGAAAGGTGAGTCCCAAAAATACAACGCTGCCACGGACGACGGGGGCACCCACAGAGCATCCACATCCCGGCAGTGCGCCGGCATATGTGGACAACGATGGAGTGGGTGGTGCCACCGCCACCGCAGACCGACAGAATCGGGATGCAAGAGAACCAGAGCCACACAGGGCGGACCCGGGACCAGCGGCAGCCCCCCACGGAGCCCGGCGGCGCCAGGAGGCAAGCCACAGAAGAACCCGCGGGACACGCAGACCGTCCACACTGCAGTCCCGGACCAGTGTCCGGTGGCGGCCAAGACGCGGCGAGCACGGGGGGAGGCGATGAAAGGCCCTTGGCAGCCAGAACGGGGATGCGAGGGTGCCTTGACCCCCGCGGGAGGCCCCGGGCCAGAGGGACAGCAGCCCCCACGTGCGACCAGGGCCGGTGGGCCCGGAGGCATCCCACCCGCAGGCCGCGTTAGCCGGGCCGTAACGGGCCTGCTGCCAGAGACCCACCGCCACTCACAGGACCCCCACGAGGGCGATGCCGATACCAAGCGTGAGCCAGCAGAGTGTGCCTGCCACATGTGTCGGAAAGGAGGAGGAGGAGGAGGAGGAGGAGGAGGAGGAGGAAAAGGGGAGGCGCGGCCAACAGCCACATACACATTTGTATGGACACAGGAGGAGGGGGGTGCAGCCACCAGCCGCAATGCCACATGTGTAAGGCCGCCACTTCCCACGACATCTGGCGGTCTCTCGGGGGAGAGACCCGCCAATGCGTTGGGCGGAACAGGCGCCTGTCCCCATGGTGGGTGGACAGCGCAATCCGCATCTGTGGGCTGATTAGCTTCCTCGTGGCCCTCTCTAGGGTTCCCATCCACTGCCGCCTCTCGAGTCCCCTCTGGGACGTCATCATCTGTCAACGATGGGGGGGTGGCAGAACCTCGCCGATGCGGTCTGAGCTGGAGTGTGGCAGCGCTGGACGTGCCTCCTGGGGGGGAACACCTCGCCGTGAAAGGTGAGTCCCAAAAATACAACGCTGCCACGGACGACGGGGGCACCCACAAAGCATCCACATCCCGGCAGTGCGCCGGCATATGTGGACAACGATGGAGTGGGTGGTGCCACCGCCACCGCAGACCGACAGAATCGGGATGCAAGAGAACCAGAACCACAGAGGGCGGACCCGGGACCAGCGGCAGCCCCCCAGGGAGCCCGGCGCCAGGAGGCAAGCCACAGGAGAACCCGCGGGACACGCAGACCGTCCACACTGCAGTCCCGGACCAGTGTCCGGTGGCGGCCAAGACGCGGCGAGCACGGGGGGAGGCGATGAAAGGCCCTTGGCAGCCAGAACGGGGATGCGAGGGTGCCTTGACCCCCGCGGGAGGCCCCGGGCCAGAGGGACAGCAGCCCCCGCGTGCGACCAGGGCTGGTGGGCCCGGAGGCATCCCACCCGCAGGCCGCGTTAGCCGGGCCGTATAACGGGCCTGCTGCCAGAGACCCACCGCCACTCACAGGACCTCCACGAGGGCGATGCCGATACCAAGCGTGAGCCAGCAGAGTGTGCCTGCCACATGTGTCGGAAAGGAGGAGGAGGAGGAGGAGGAGGAGGAGGAGGAGGAAAAGGGGAGGCGCGGCCAACAGCCACATACACATTTGTATGGACACAGGAGGAGGGGGGTGCAGCCACCAGCCGCAATGCCACATGTGTAAGGCCGCCACTTCCCACGACATCTGGCGGTCTCTCGGGGGAGAGACCCGCCATTGCGTTGGGCGGAACAGGCGCCTGTCCCCATGGTGGGTGGACAGCGCAATCCGCGTCTGTGGGCTGATTAGTTTCCTCGTGGCCCTCTCTAAGGTTCCCATCCACTGCCGCCTCTCGAGTCCCCTCTGGGACGTCATCATCTGTCAACGATGGGGGGGTGGCAGAACCTCGCCGATGCGGTCTGAGCTGGAGTGTGGCAGCGCTGGACGTGCCTCCTGGGGGGGAACACCTCGCCGCGAAAGGTGAGTCCCCAGAATACAACGCTGCCACGGACGACGGGGGCACCCACAGAGCATCCACATCCCGGCAGTGCGCAGGCACATGTGGACCACGATGGAATGGGTGGTGCCCCCGCCACCGCAGACCGACAGAATCGGGATGCAAGAGAACCAAAACCACAGAGGGCGGACCCGGGACCAGCGGCAGCCCCCCAGGGAGCCCGGCGCCAGGAGGCAAGCCACAGGAGAACCCGCGGGACACGCAGACCGTCCACACTGCAGTCCCGGACCAGTGTCCGGTGGCGGCCAAGACGCGGCGAGCACGGGGGGAAGCGATGAAAGGCCCTTGGCAGCCAGAACGGGGATGCGAGGGTGCCTTGACCCCCGCGGGAGGCCCTGGGCCAGAGGGACAGCAGCCCCCGCGTGCGACCAGGGCCGGTGGGCCCGGAGGCATCCCACCCGCAGGCCGCGTTAGCCGGGCCGTAACGGGCCTGCTGCCAGAGACCCACCGCCACTCACAGGACCACCACGAGGGCGATGCCGATACCAAGCGTGAGCCAGCAGAGTGTGCCTGCCACATGTGTCGGAAAGGAGGAAGAGGAGGAGGAAAAGGGGAGGCGCGGCCAACAGCCACATACACATTTGTATGGACACAAGAGGAGGGGGGTGCAGCCACCAGCCGCAATGCCACATGTGTAAGGCCGCCACTTCCCACGACATCTGGCGGTCTCTCGGGGGGGGGACCCGCCACTGCGTTGGGCGGAACAGGCGCCTGTCCCCATGGTGGGTGGACAGCGCAATCCGCATCTTTGGGCTGATTAGCTTCCTCGTGGCCCTCTCTAGGGTTCCCATCCACTGCCGCCTCTCGAGTCCCCTCTGGGACGTCATCATCTGTCAAAGATGGGGGGGTGGCAGAACCTCGCCGATGCGGTCTGAGCTGGAGTGTGGCAGCGCTGGACGTGCCTCCTGGGGGGGAACACCTCGCCGCGAAAGGTGAGTCCCCAGAATACAACGCTGCCACGGACGACGGGGGCACCCACAGAGCATCCACATCCCGGCAGTGCGCAGGCACATGTGGACCACGATAGAGTGGGTGGTGCCACCGCCACCGCGGACCGACAGAATCGGGATGCAGAAGAACCAGAGCCACAGATGGCGGACCCGGGACCAGCGGCAGCCCCCCAGGGAGCCCGGCGCCAGGAAGCAAGCCACAGGAGAACCCGCGGGACACGCAGACCGTCCACACTGCAGTCCCGGACCAGTGTCCGGTGGCGGCCAAGACGCGGCGAGCACGGGGGGAGGCGATGAAAGGCCCTTGGCAGCCAGAACGGGGATGCGAGGGTGCCTTGACCCCCGCGGGAGGCCCCAGGCCAGAGGGACAGCAGCCCCCGCGTGCGATCAGGGCTGGTGGGCCCGGAGGCATCCCACCCGCAGGCCGCGTTAGCCGGGCCGTAACGGGCCTGCTGCCAGAGACCCACCGCCACTCACAGGACCCCCACGAGGGCGATGCCGATACCAAGCGTGAGCCAGCAGAGCGTGCCTGCCACATGTGTCGGAAAGGAGGAGGAGGAGGAGGAGGAGGAGGAAAAGGGGAGGCGCGGCCAACAGCCACATACACATTTGTATGGACACAGGAGGAGGGGGGTGCAGCCACCAGCCGCAATTCCACATGTGTAAGGCCGCCACTTCCCACGACATCTGGCGGTCTCTCGGGGGAGAAACCCGCCACTGTGTTGGGCGGAACAGGCGCCTGTCCCCATGGTGGGTGGACAGCGCAATCCGCATCTGTGGGCTGATTAGCTTCCTCGTGGCCCTCTCTAGGGTTCCCATCCACTGCCGCCTCTCGAGTCCCCTCTGGGACGTCATCATCTGTCAACGATGGGGGGGTGGCAGAACCTCGCCGATGCGGTCTGAGCTGGAGTGTGGCAGCGCTGGACGTGCCTCCTGGGGGGGAACACCTCGCCGCGAAAGGTGAGTCCCCAGAATACAACGCTGCCACGGACGACGGGGGCACCCACAGAGCATCCACATCCCGGCAGTGCGCCGGCACATGTGGACCACGATGGAGTGGGTGGTGCCACCGCCACCGCAGACCGACATAATCGGGATGCAAGAGAACCAGAGCCACAGAGGGCGGACCCGGGACCAGCGGCAGCCCCCCAGGGAGCCCGGCGCCAGGAGGCAAGCCACAGGAGAACCCGCGGGACACGCAGACCGTTGCAGTCCCGGACCAGTGTCCGGTGGCGGCCAAGACGCGGCGAGCACGGGGGGAGGCGATGAAAGGCCCTTGGCAGCCAGAGCGGGGATGCGAGGGTGCCTTGACCCCCGCGGGAGGCCCCGGGCCAGAGGGACAGCAGCTCCCGCGTGCGACCAGGGCTGGTGGGCCCGGAGGCATCTTACCCGCGCGGCCGCGTTAGCCGGGTCGTAATGGGCTTGCTGCCAGAGACCCACCGCCACTCACAGGACCCCCACGAGGGCGATGCCGATACCAAGCGTGAACCAGCAGAGTGTGCCTGCCACGTGTGTCGGAAAGGAGGAGGAGGAGGAGGAGGAAAAGGGGAGGCGCGGCCAACAGCCACATACACATTTGTATGGACACAGGAGGAGGGGGGTGCAGCCACCAGCCGCAATGCCACATGTGTAAGGCCGCCACTTCCCACGACATCTGGCGGTGTCTCAAGGGAGAGACCCGCCACTGCGTTGGGCGGAACAGGCGCCTGTCCCCATGGTGGGTGGACAGCGCAATCCGCATCTGTGGGCTGATTAGCTTCCTCGTGGCCCTTTCTAGGGTTCCCATCCACTGCCGCCTCTCGAGTCCCCTCTGGGACGTCATCATCTGTCAACGATGGGGGGGGGGGCAGGGCCTCGCCGATGCGGTCTGAGCTGGAGTGTGGCAGCGCTGGACGTGCCTCCTGGGGGGGAACACCTCGCCGCGAAAGGTGAGTCCCCAGAATACAACGCTGCCACGGACGACGGGGGCACCCACAGAGCATCCACATCCCGGCAGTGCGCCGGCACATGTGGACCACGATGGAGTTGGTGGTGCCACCGCCACCGCAGACCGACAGAATCGAGATGCAAGAGAACCAGAGCCACAGAGGGCGGACCCGGGACCAGCGGCAGCCCCCCAGGGAGCCCGGCGCCAGGAGGCAAGCCGCAGGAGAACCCGCGGGACACGCAAACCGTCCACACTGCAGTCCCGGACCAGTGTCCGGTGGCGGCCAAGACGCGGCGAGCACGGGGGGAGGCGATGAAAGGCCCTTGGCAGCCAGAACGGGGATGCGAGGGTGCCTTGACCCCCGCGGGAGGCCCCGGGCCAGAGGGACAGCAGCCCCCGCGTGCGACCAGGGCCGGTGGGCCCGGAGGCATCCCACCCGCAGGCCGCGTTAGCCGGGCCGTAACGGGCCTGCTGCCAGAGACCCACCGCCACTCACAGGACCCCCACGAGGGCGATGCCGATACCAAGCGTGAGCCAGCAGAGTGTGCCTGCCACATGTGTCGGAAAGGAGGAGGAGGAGGAGGAGGAGGAGGAAAAGGGGAGGCGCGGCCAACAGCCACATACACATTTGTATGGACACAGGAGGAGGGGGGTGCAGCCACCAGCCGCAGTGCCACATGTGTAAGGCCGCCACTTCCCACGACATCTGGCGGTGTCTCAAGGGAGAGACCCGCCACTGCGTTGGGCGGAACAGGCGCCTGTCCCCATGGTGGGTGGACAGCGCAATCCGCATCTGTGGGCTGATTAGCTTCCTCGTGGCCCTCTCTGGGGTTCCCATCCACTGCCGCCTCTCGAGTCCCCTCTGGGACGTCATCATCTGTCAACGATGGGGGGGTGGCAGAACCTCGCCGATGCGGTCTGAGCTGGAGTGTGGCAGCGCTGGACGTGCCTCCTGGGGGGGAACACCTCGCCGCGAAAGGTGAGTCCCCAGAACACAACGCTGCCACGGACGACGGGGGCACCCACAGAGCATCCACATCCCGGCAGTGCGCCGGCACATGTGGACCACGATGGAGTGGGTGGTGCCACCGCCACCGCAGACCGACAGAATCGAGATGCAAGAGAACCAGAGCCACAGAGGGCGGACCCAGGACCAGCGGCAGCCCCCCAGGGAGCCCGGCGCCGGGAGGCAAGCCACAGGAGAACCCGCGGGACACGCAGACCGTCCACACTGGTGGGGATACGCGAAGCGTCAAGAATAGCCATACGAAAAAACCAGACCGAAAAGACCAGGGGGTATATCCTAATACTCTGCATGGTGCCATCTGCGTGGTGCAATACAGATACATATGTATACACACACACACACACTGTACAATCTGACGCGCGTACCTAGAAACGCAATGCAAAGCAATGCAATGCAAACCAAATCAAAGCAAGGTACCGCACTGCAAAGAAATGCAACGCACTGTAAAGCAATGCGAAGCTGGGCAAAGCAAAGCACAGCAATGCCAAGCAATGCGAAGCAAGGTAAATCAATGCATACCAACGCAAAGCAATGCCATGCAAAGCAACGCACAACAGTACAAATCATGGCAAAACACGCAAAGCACTGAATGCAAAGCAAGGAAAAGCAACGCAATGCAATGCAACTATACGCAACACAAGGCAAAGCTATGCAAAGTGACGCAGAGTACTGCAAAGCAAAGCAACACAATGCAATGCAATACAAGGCAATGCAAAGCAAAGCAAACCAATGCCAACCAAGACAAAGCAGTGCACAGTAATGCCAAGCAATGCCAAGCAGCGCCAAGCAGTGCCAAGCAATGCCAAGCAATGCCAAGAAGTGCAAAGCAACGCATAGCAGTCTATGCGGTGCATTCTAACGGCGGCGGCGAGCGGCGACGGCGGCGACGGGGCGGCGACGGCGGCCGCATAGACGCCAGGCCGACCGTCAGGCCTCCGAGGTAAAGCAAAGTGGCCCTCCACGGGGCGTTCAGCCTCGAACGCGAGGCACTCGAGGCACAGAGGGCCCACCAGGCGCCCCAGACATAGTAGCAGCACACGGTGCGCACCGAACGCACCAAGCATACGAGACCAAAATAAGTGGACTACCTATGGTTAGTCACATGATTCTTAAATATTCGCCTTTTCAGTCTGAAGAGCCGCTAAGACGGCCCAGCAGACCTCCAATACCCAATCAAGAGAGCCCCAAAGGGAGGCTTAGGGTAAGCCGCAGATCTGGTGAACTCGAAGGGGCCCCGCAAGGCCTCCTCAAGATGCCCCGCAGAGACCGCTAGCAGGTCCCAAAGACGCCCCGAAGAGGCCCAGAGGCCCCAAGAACACCCCCGCCGCGGAGGGCCTCCACGACACGTCCAAAGGGCTCTCGAGAAACCCAAAAGAAGTCTCCAAGAGCAACAGACCCCACAGGGCCTCTGAGAGGCCTTTTGCCCACGACCCAGGCACGGTGGCAGGATGGCCTGCAAGCCTCTAGACTGGACACCTTGTCTTCCCTCGCCACCCCACCCCAGCCACGGAGTCGAAGTCGGCACGGAGTCGAAGTCGAATCGGATCGGCTGCGCCATGATGCACAAAAAAAACATGCATGCATGCATCCGGCGGCATCGCGGACCTGATATATATATATATATATATATATATATATATATGTATAATCGGATCGGGCCTGCTAGAACCGATATCGAATCGAATCGATCGGATCGAGATGGGTCCTGTGGGGTACTTTTGGAAGATCGGGGGCGTCCAACAGGAGGGGTCGCAAATAATGGCTGGGACATGTGCGCGGACGAGGGGGGAACCAGCGGACGCATTGATAGAAAAAGAAACATAACATGAAACATAATAAGAATAATGTATGGCCATAACATCCGGCGAGGTATATGCCCCAGGCCATGATATACACGCTTACACACAGACACTTACACACACACACACACACACACACACACACACACACGCTCACACATACTCGCATAAACCACTACACGCACGCACTGACACATACACATACACACACGAAACTCCTTCCTTCCTTCCTTCCTTCTTTCCATCCTTACTTATTTCCTGACTAACTGACTTATCTGCACGCAACACAACACAACACACACACACACACCCCTGGTCTTCATCACCCCCCTCTGTGGCCGCCCCCGAGGAGGGCCCCGCCCGCTGCGCTCCACGCGGCCGCGGTGCCTCTCGCGGGCCGCGGCCGCAGTGCACGCCGCGGCCAGCACCACCAGGGCGGCCAGCGCGGCCAGCCACAGCCGGGGGCGGCCGGCGTCCCCGGCGGGCAGCAGCGACCTCGGCGACTCCGAGGGGTGTCGTTTGCAGAGGGTTCTGTGGCAACTCATGGGAGCCTCACACACCACCTTTACGGCTCTGGCTCATCGACGCTAAGTCGACGCTGATTCGACGCTGCTCGACGCTAAATTGGTGCTATCTCATCGATCGATTACCAGACGTCCATCGACGCTAGTGTACTCCCAAGACTGAATGACGATGGCACGCAAGGTCCTCAGGAATTGCTACCGAACGCACCCTGGTGTGCGGGCAACCTCGACAAGGGTTCTCCGCCGGGCCCCGAGGAGACCCGGCGAGGGCAGCGTGGTGCCCCCGCAACCCCTAACGAGGCAAATCGCAAACCACATCCCGGCGTAAACACACCCTTGGTAGTCGCCGACGACCGCCCGCGGCGCTCGAGCAGCGCACCGTCGCCGGGGAGGTCTCCCTGGACCTCAGGGGAGGCAAGGGGTGCCGATACCGTCCTCCGCCGTCCCACGCCTCCTCCTGATCCTCCTCCTCCTGCTGCCGCTCGTCCTCCTGCTCCTCCTCCTCCTACTGCTTCTCCCTCCTCCTGCTCCTGCTCCTGCTCCATCCTGCTCCATCCTGCTCCTCCTCCTCCTCTTCCTCCTCCTCCTCCTCCATTTTAAATGTTGCATGCATCTAAGGGGATCCGTGCGCTCCACGGGCCCGAAACTTCTCCTCCTCCTCCTCCTCCTCACTCCTCCTCCTCCGTACTGACCCCTTCGCGTCGTAGCAAACATACGACGGAAGGTTTTCTCTTGCTTTCGGCCTCCGGGGGCCCTCGCAAGGCCCCCGGACCGCCAAAAAACCACTCAGGATAAAAGCAGGCCCCTGTGGAGCCACGTTGTGAAACAAATCATGGCGTCGGCTGTCTGGGGATTCCGCTACCCTTGCCTCGTTTTCGCCTTTTCATGCCTTTTCGGACCTCATGGGAGGAGGCCCTCATTGCCACGGCTGGGTTCGCCTCGAGATTCGAGTCTGGGGCGTAGCGGCATCGATATCTGTCTGTACCCCCAGGTGCGGGACTTCTGCCAGGGCGTCGTCGTCGACAGGTGCGTACTCGCTGTTCGTGTGGTTCGCCTAGGGGGCCGCAGACGACGCGCCGACACCCCTCCGCCCCATCCTGCATACCAAAATCTCCGACGAGATGAGTTTGTTCAATCCCGGCGTTGTACTTCGACTTTGGCCTCTCGGGCTCGTTATCGGGCCCCAGGACCATCTACGTAGTGTGGATCCGTTGCGAAAAACCTACCACAGGGAAAGCGGTCGTAACTCTGGGGCCGCGGATTGAAACAAAAACATATCGGCGGATATCAGGGCCTCCTCGTCCAATCCTGTTCAAATAAATCAATCCTCCCTGTCACACCCCCTCCAAACGTGTCCGTAGGGCGCGCCGTCATCGTCAAGCCATCATCATCATCACCATCATCACCACCACCACCACCACCATCATCATCATCATCACCATCACCATCACCATCACCATCACCATCACCATCACCATCACCATCACCATCACCATCATCATCATCATCATCACCATCATCATCATCATCATCATCATCATCATCATCATCATCATCATCATCGTAATCCTCCTCCTCCTCCTCCTCATCATCATCATCATCATCATCATCCTCGTCATCATCGTCATTATCATCATCATCATCATTATCAGCATCATCAGTATCATCATCAGCACCATCATCAGCATAAGCATCATACGCATCATCGTAATCATCATAGTCATCATCATCATACTCATCATCAGCATTATCATCAGCATCATCATCAGCATCCTCATCATCATCAGCAGCATGACCATCATCATGAGCATCAGCATGAGCATCAGCATCATCATCGTAATCCTCACCTCATCCTCCTCATCCTCATCCTAGTCCAACTCCTCCTCATTCCTCCTCCTGCTCCTCCTCCCCCTCCTGCTCCTCCCTCCTCCTCCCTCTCACCACCATCATAATCATCATCATCATCAGCAGCACCATCACCATCACCATCACCATCACCATCACCACCAACATCGTCATCATCATCATCATCATCATCATCATCGTCCGCAGCAGTAACACCATCATCATTAAAACCATAATCATAGTCATAAGCATCATCATAAGCATCTTTTTCTTCATCATCATCGTGATCGCCAATATTATCATCACAATCACCACCATCATCGTCAACATCACCACAAACACCATCGTCATCATCCTAATTGTCATCCTCGTCCTCTTCATCACCCTCATTATCATTATCGTCATCGTCGTAATCGTCATCGTCATCATCAGCATCATCATCATCATCATCATCATCATCATCGTCCGCAGCAGTAACACCATCATCATTAATACCATAATCATAGTCATAAGCATCATCATAAGCATATTTTTCTTCATCATCATCGTGATCGCCAATATTATCATCACAATCACCACCATCATCGTCAACATCACCACAAACACCATCGTCATCATCCTAATTGTCATCCTCGTCCTCTTCATCACCCTCATTATCATTATCGTCATCGTCGTAATCGTCATCGTCATCATCAGCATCATCATCATCATCATCATCATCGTCATCGTCATGACCAGCATCATCATCATCATCATCATCATCATCATCATCTTCATCAGCGGCATCACCACAATCACCACCATCATCGTCATCATTACCACCACCATCGCCATCATCATCAGCATCATCATCTGCATCCTCATCCTCACCATCAGCCTCATCATCGTCATCGTCATCGTCATCATCATATTCATCAGCATCATCAGCATTATCATCGTCATCATCACCACCTCCATCATCAGCATCAGCATGATCATCAGCATCATCATCACCATCACGATCCTTAGCATGATCATCATCACCAACAGCAGCAACAACAACGTCAATATCAACATCAACATCAGCATCATCATCATCATCATCAACATCAACATCAGCATCATCATCATCATCATCATCATCATCATCATCATCAACGACGTCCGTCCGTCCGTCCGTCCGTCCGTCCGTCCGTCCGTCCTCCTCCTCCTCTTTGTTATCCTGCTACCGATCCTCCCCCCCTCCTGATTCTCCTTCTCGTAATCCTTATTCCTCCTCCCTCCTCCCCGTCTTCCGTTACCCTGACTCGCCTTATCGTTCTCCTTTCTCCTGGTCCAGATCCATCCCTCCTTCTCCTCCCCCCCCCTCCGCATCGCCCAAGCCATGCCGTTCTCCCGCGTGGACGTCATCCCGAGGTTCGGCTCGTGCGGACCGCCGACGTGCAGGCCGAATCGGTTCAAGCCCGAAGAGCTATGGGGCAAACGCAGGGGGGAAAGAGAGACCTGGATGATCTGCGCTAATTTTGGCGCGTCCAGACCATTCAAGAGACGACTCGGAGTGAAATTATCCTGGCGAAGAACCCAACCATATACAGTTGTGAGTACCGTCGTTGCGGGTATCGCCTTCGGAGGATCTCCTCGCGGGGCCATGAAGCATGCGAGGGTGTGCCGATGTAAGGCGGGGCCGCCATGTAGGCGCTACCACTGGTGCTTTAGGCGGACCGCGCTACGGGGCCACGAAGAGTGTGAGGGGTGCGCCGCAGTGGGGCGGGGCCGCCAGTGGGCCTTCGGTGGAGCTCCCTATGGGGCAACGAAACAATGTAATGGGTGGGGAAACGAATGCGAGTACAGCCACCGGGGCCTTCGATGCAGCTCCCATGAGGCCGCAAAGCGCTGTGCTGGGTGGGGGGAACGCATGCGAACACCACCACTGGGGCCTTCGGTGGAGCTCCTATGGGGCCACGAAGCGCTGCACTGGGCGGGGGCGACGCATGCATGTGCATCCACTGGGGCCTCCCGTTGGGCTCCCAATGGGACCACAAAGCGCTGCACTGGGTGTGGGTGACGTATGCGGGCGGTGCCACTGGGGCCTTCGATCGAGCACCCTATGGGGTCACGAAGCGCTGTGCTGGGTGGGGTGTGACGCATGCGGGCGGTGCCACTGGGGACTTCGGAGCAGCTCCCTATGGGGCCACTGAACGCTGTACTGGGTGGGGGAAACACATGCGGGCGATGCCACTGGGGCCTTCGGTGGAGCTCCCTAGGGGACCACGAAACGCTGTACTGGGTGGGGGTGTGACGCATGCGGGCGGTGCCACTGCCCACTGCGGCCCTCGGTGGAGCTCCCTATGGGGCCACGAAGCGCTGCACTTGGTGGGGGTAACGCATGCGGGCGGTGTCACTGAGGCCTTCGATGAGGCTCCCTAGGGGGCCACTGAACGCTGTACTGGGTGGGGAAACACATGCGGGCGGTGCCACTGGGGCCTTCGGTGGAGCTCCGTAGGGGGGCACGAGGCTGTATTGGGTGGGGGTTTGACGCATGCGGGCGGTGCCGCTGGTGCCTGTGGTGAAGTTCCCTATGGGGCCACGAAGCGCTGTACTCGGTGTGGGTGACGCATGCGGGCGTTGCCACTGGGGCCTACGGTGGAGCTCCCTATGGCGCCACGAAGCGCTGCACTGGGTGGGGGATGACGCATGCGGGCGGTGTCACTGAGGCCTTCGATGAGGCTCCCTAGGGGGCCACGAAGCGCTGTTACTGGGCGGGGGAAACACATGCGGGCGATGCCACTGGGGCCTTCGGTGGAGCTCACTAGGGGGCCACGAAACGCTGTACTGGGTGGGGATGTGACGCATGCGGGCGGTGTCGCTGGTGCCTGTGGCGAAGCTCCGTATGGGGCCACGAAACGCTATACTCGGTGTGGGTGACGCATGCGGGCGGTGTCACTGAGGCCTTCGATGAGGCTCCCTAGGGGGCCACTGAACGCTGTACTGGGTGGGGGAAACACATGCGGGCGGTGCCACTGGGGCCTTCGGTGGAGCTCCCTAGGGGGGCCACGAAACGCTTTACTGGGTGGCGGTGACGCATGCGGGCGGTGCCACTAGGGCCTTCGGTGGAGCTCCCTATGGGCCCACGAAGCGCTGTACTGGGTGGGGGGTGACGCATGCGGGCGGTACTGCTGGGGCCTTCGGTGGAGCTCCCTATGGGGCCACGAAGCGTGTGAGGGGTGCCGAAATGGGTGTGGGTGACGCATGCGGGCGGTGCCACTGGGGCCTTCGGTGGAGTTCCCAATGGGGGCCACGAAACGCTGTACTGGGTGGGTGAAGCGCAAGGAGGGGGGAGGAAGGGGAGAACACGGGGACCGTCTCTTCAAATCGAAGACCCAACACTACACATTGGTTAGGAACACATAACCCTGGGGAATGGGTCCTAAGCCGGGGACCGACGACTCGAAAGGAGCTAGTCTTCGGAGGTCTAGGGGGAGGGGGAGGAGGAGGAGGAGGAGGAGGAGGAGGAGGAGGAGGAGGAGGAGGAGGAGGAAGAGGAGGAGGAGGAGGAGGAGGAGGAGGAGAAGAAAGGGGAGGGAGGACGACGACGAGACCGAAAGAGAGGGAACGCAGGTGGACTAGGAGAGGAGAAGTATGAGGAAGATGGGAAGAATGAGGATGAGGAGGAGTGGGGATGAAAGGGGCGATGAATGAGGAGTGACGGGCAGGAGGAGAGGCCAGAGCAGGGTGAGGAGAGAGGGAGAGGAAGGGGGGAGGGAGCGATGAGCGAGGAGCGAGGACTCCTCCTCCTTCTTGTCCTCCTCCTCCTCCCTCCTCCCCTCCTCCTCCTCCTCCTCCTCCTCCTGCACGGTGCGGGGCCGCGATTCCAACTTTATCCACTACAGGTCGTGGTCCTCAGAGCACGAGGGAGGACCCTCGCATGACGAGAGGAGCATGCCGTCGCATGACGAGGGGAGAATGCCATCGCCTGCGCAACGGCCCCCTCAATATCTGAACAGAATGGGGGTGCGATGGACCTCGAATGTGGCTCATGCGCATCACGGATTGCTTCCCAGGCTGTTTCAAACGGTATTCGACCGCTTCGGCTTCATTAGAACTGTTGGCTCGATTATTGCTTTCGCGCTAGCTGCATCCACACGATAAAATAATCATCGCATGCCCAGTGTGCCCCGTATGCCTCTAGTGCTGCAGAAGCGAAGCAATAAGAAGCAAGAAGAAACATCAGAAAGATGATGAGGAAACGAACACGGGTTGGAGTGGATGTCGAGATGGGCGCCACGAGCGCCTGCTGCGTTCGCAGGGTACCCTCTCCTTTCCTCATTATTCCCCTTCCTCCTCCTCATCCGCCTCCTCCTCGCCCTCCTCCTCCTCCTCCTCATCATCATCATATTCATCATCATCATCATCATCATCACCATCATCATCATCATCATCATCAGCATCATCAGCATCATCATCATCATCATCATCATCATCAGCAGCAGCATCATCATCGTCATCATCATCAGCATCGTCAGCATCAGCATCATCATCATCATCATCCTCATCATCATCATCATCAGCATCTTGTCATCAGCATCATCATCAGCAGCATGGTCATCATCATACTCCTCATCATAATCGGCATCATCATCCACATCAGCATCATCATCATCATTACCACCAGCATCATCATCATCATCATCATCATCATCATCATCAACATCACCATCATCATACTCATCATCACCACCACCATCATCCGCAGCATCATCAGCACCCGCATCATCATCCTCATCAGCATCATCGGCCTCATCACCATCATCGTACTCGTCAGCATCATCATCAATATCACCATCCGCATCATCATCAGCATCAGCATCATCAGCATCATCATCACCATCATCGTTGTCATCATGCTTCTCCTCCTCACCATCTTCATCCTCATCCACGTTATGCTCAGGTTCTTCCTCCTCCTCATCATCATCATCATCCTCACCCTGTTCCCCCTCCTCATCCTCTTCCTCCTACACCTCCTCCTCCCCGCCAGCTCCTCATCATCCTCCTTCTCGGGGACGCGGGGAGAAGGGGGGAGGAGGTAGAACTTCCACATAGTTCCCGTGCCTCAGATGCTGCCCTGATAGCTCTCAATGGTAGCAGCTTGGCTATCAGCGGGCGTCATTGGGTAACGATCGGGCACACTGATCCACACGCAGGGTAATTACAGCATGGGGTAAGAGAAGGCGGTGCCCTTTGTATGGATATGGGAACATCGCCAGCTCGGGAGAGTAAGCGGGGGCCGCCCGACCCCATTCCTTGATCTTGCACCGAAGTCGATGTCGCTTGCCCTGGCGCCGAAGCGGGGGGAATGCCAAGAGGCAGCACGCGACTCACCCGATCAACAAGGCAAGAGGCTTACGCGCGAGTACGAAGTTGCCTTGGAAGCCCTCGAAGTGCCTTCCCAAAACTGCGCCCAGGACGCCTGTGTCGTGCATAGGGTTCGTCCAGCAGGTCCCCGAAGTTGGAACAACGTTGCGCAGCCCCCCCCCGCCCTCCGAATTCGCTGCTCCTCCTACTCCTCCTACTTCTCCTCCTCCTCCTCCTCCTCCTCCTCCTCGTGCTCATCATCGTCGTCGTCGTCGTCATCGTCATCATCATCATCATCATCATCATCATCATCATCATCATCATCATCATCATCATCATCATCATCATCATCATCATCATCGGCATCATCATCGGCATCATCATCAACAGCATCATCATCAGCATCATCAGCACCATCACCAACAGCAACATCATTCGCATCAGCAGTATCATCATCATCATCATCATCATCATCATCATCATCATCATCATCATGATCATCATCATCAGCAGCAGTATCATCATCATCATCGCCAGCAGCATCGTCATCATCGTCACCATCAGCACCATCGTCTTCATCATCGTCGTAAGCAACATCGTCATCATCAGCATCATCATCCTCAACAGCATCATCGGCATACTTACCCTCACCACCATCATCATCAGTACCACAACCACTAATCCTCATCATCACCACAACCACCCCCACCGTCATCATCCTCAGCATTACTACCATCAGCAGCAACATCATCGTCATCAACAGCATCATCAGCAGCATTATCATAATCAACAACAAACTCATTAGCATCATCATCATCAGCATCATCAACATCACCATGATCAGCATCATCGTCTTCATCATCGCCATCACAATCATCATCGTCCTAATACTCATCCTCATCCGCATCCTCTGCATCATCTTCCTCCTCCTCCTCCTCCTCATCCTCGTACTCCTCCTACTCATCCTCCGTCTCCAAGTCCTCCTCCTCCTTGTCCTCCTTCTCCTCCTCCCGACCATCAGCATCCTCATCCCCATCCTCATCCGCCTCATCATTCGCATCCTCATCCTCATCATCATCCTCATACTCCTCATCCTCATCCTTATCCGCCTCCTCATCCTCTTATTCATATATCATCATCAACACCTTCTTCACCACCATCATTACCACCACAACCATCACCATCGTCATCATCATTTGCATCATCATCATCATCATCATCATCATCATCATCATCATCATCGCCATCGCCATCATAGTAATCATAATCATCATCAGTATCATCATCATCATCATAATCATCATCATCATCCTCATACCAGTCCAATGTCTCGTCCTGTTCCTCCTCTAACCCCTTCCCCTCCTCCTCCTGCTCATCCTTCTCCTTATCTCATCTTCGTCCTCCTCCTCCTCATCATCCTCATCATCATCAACAGCATCATCATCGGCATCATCATCGTCGTCCTTATCGTCATCGTCATCGTCATCAGCGTCGTCATCAGCACCATCATCATCAACAATAAGAACAATAGCATCATCATCATCATCATCATCATCATCGTCGTCGTCATCGCCGTCGCCTGAAGCAGCATTAACGTCCTTGTTCCCCTCGCCCCCATCCATCTCCTCTTCCTCCTCCTCGTCCTGATCATCAGCATCCTCATCCTCACCTGCATCCGCATATCATCCACATCCACACCCGCATCCGCATACGCATCATCAAGTTCATCATCATCATCATCAGCATCGTCATCATCATCAGCCGCTTCATCATCACCACCATCATCAACACCACCATCATCAGCGTCATCATCATCAGCTGAATCATCATCATCATCACATCATCATCGCCATCATCATCATCATCATCATCATCATCATCCAGTTTGAAAGGGACCGGTAAGCTCGACCGCAGGCTACGCCTGAAGCGGAGCACAGCGGACCCGCAAGCATGTTGCCTTACCAGCACATTACTGTATATGAGATTACTCCTCAGGCGACCGCAGACCAGAATGTCTGGCCAGCCCAATGAGGAGCATGACGCTTTAAGTCATGCTTGAAGGATCGCATACCTCCCATGACCTGTAGGAGCATATCTCTGTCAAAGCTCCCCTCTGTGTGACCATCCGCGGTCATGTCGCGAGTGTCACACCACTGAATGCCATGCACGATTCCTCGCTCCATCGTCTGTCGTATCCAACTGATGCGTACTAAAAGGGTACACGCAGCCGTTTTTTTTTTTGTTGAGGGGGGGTCTTTGCTTGACAAGGACTTGAAAACAGATTCAGCATTTATGGCCAAGGTGACCTTGATGCTTAGGCCACCCAACTCAAGTATGTTTTTTTTTGTTTCAACTGAGTGGGGGTCAACCGACCCGCATGGAGCTTGTGCAGAGTCACGATCGTGGGATAGCAGTCCTCCAAGTTGCGGGCTGCTGCTAGTCTCTGCTGAATAGCTTGAGCGGACCTGCAAGAAGTGAGACTTGCAGTACGCACCGATCAAGTGGACGACAGGCTTACCCGATGGCGTGGTTCCACACCGTAGCAGGTTTGCCCCGCGAATACCATAGCCTTTGATTTCGTCATCGGCATCTCCACTTTGGCGTCGATAGCCGGAGTCGCTGCGCAGGTCAACCTCGCCCGTTGGAGTCATCGATTGATAGGCGATCTTCTTAGGGAAAGCATGCGACTTCCGGGTAATCGCGCTCACTCGTCGCACTTGTATATTGGTCGGTTCTTGGACACGTTATAGAGAGACCACATATACCATCAACCACACTCGGGTGATTAATGCGTAAGCCAATGCGCCTCTGAGACTGGCGAACACGTCGGCGAACATCTTGGATGCCACGGCGTCAGCATCGGCGCCGGTGAGTTCAGGATGTTGTATAGGAGGGAGCTGTTGGATGCATGGATATTGGTCCAATGTGATATTGCCGCCCACATCCTTTGTGTACCTCACAACACAATGTTTAAATGTTTGTTTGTTGAGTTAGCAGTTGCCAAGTGCCCTCGACGCACTCGACGCACTTTTCAACGGTGTCCTCAGCGCCGGCCATATTGATATCATCGACATGTTTGGCTGCGAGCAGGTTGCTGCTCGCCTCGAACTCCTCGTCGTAGGACGTGGGTCTGAGTCCGAAGCCTCTCGTGGTCCTTCTGAGCTTCGGTGGGGAAGCTCCGGGTGCATCCCTGGTGCCGGTGCCCGGCTTGAGGCGCCGCAGGCGGTGCTTCGACGCGTCGTTGCGCTCGAATCCTGGAAGGCGCCAAAGCACCGCAGCCGATCCAGGCGGCAAAGTAAAGCACGCCACGCGTTCCTTCTCACCGGTTGCCTCAGCAAGTCCCTGCTAGGTCAACCCTTTCGAGAAAGCCATGTTGATGTCGAGGGAAGCAATGTCCCATTGCTTCTTGCACGCTGCCGCGCTGGCGAATAATCTCTGGCTCGACCGCTGCTCTGTCTCTGAGAAGATTTCCACGTCGAAGGCTTCGTGGCCCATGAAATCCCGAAGCATCAGGCGTAATCCGATGGCGCGCTCCATCTCGCCCTTTTCGTTCTTCGCGAACTTCCATTTACGTGCGTACCTCGAAGTCATGAGAATTGACGCTTGGCGTATATCTTAAATCTTGAAACACTTGTTATTAAACCATGTCTTGAGTTCAGTATGTAAGGCCTTTGATACTTTCTCGGGAGTCGCCTGGACGTCCGCCTTCGCGAGGAGGTCGTCTTCCTTGACGACCGCAGCTCGTTTTGCAGCGGCGGCAACATATACTCGCATGGTGGTTGCACGGTCGGCATCGCATCTCATGCGCCGTTGTTCGGATAGGACTACATTTGACATTTCTGCCGTGAAGCAGAATTCTACATGTGCCCCCGCTGTTCTTCAGCTACAGTGACCAGCGCACTGTTGTCGGTAGTCATACGCGCGGGTACTGTGTAAAGGTCATCTAACGGAGTTGCCTCAAGTAGATCCCTTTCGCCATGTAGTTCTGCGCGCCGCACTTCCACAACATGCGCCTCGAGATCCGCTGCCGATCCGATTCCTCATAAATCGCAGGAAGCCGCCCATCCTCCTGCGGTGGTTCGGCTTCTGGGGCTTCTCTGGCGTTTTCGTCTTGTGTCGGCATGTCCGCCAGTTCCTCAAACTTCGTCATATATTGGTCAAAGCCCGATTGAGGTAGGTTTAACTGACTTTAGTCACTGGGTGATACTCGAATGTGATTATCCAACTATATCATGAATATTCAGGGCAGCGCCTTCTGCCTCATAGTAATGGAAGCCTGGGTTCACATCGCTGTCGTCATGGACCAATGTGCAACTGTCTGCGCAAGCCACTGGAGGTAGCTCATGGATACTCTTGGCCGAGCCAACAGAGACTACATTCTCAATGCGGAAGTTTCTGATAAGGTATTGCAGCGCCAGGTACACCTCGGGAGATACTCGACTTGCACATGTCATCTGAAGCGTCCTGGTCGGGACATAGCCAAATGTCAAAGCAGGTCTCCCCGCAGGTAGACTGGCCACGAATGTCAACGCCGTCCGTAGTGCAGTGCTGTCGGAGCCGACTTCTCTGGCTATCAAAACTTCGATGTAAAATGAATGTCGTGCACCGCCATATTGGACTTGTACATCTCGGTTCCCCTCTCGAATGATGACTCGACTCCTGTCGGGATCATGTCGCGCAACTGGGAACGGGCCATTCCAGTCTCCCCAGTCGTCCTTCGTAGTTGCGGGGCGATGATAGTCAACCAGATCTCCTTCATCGTAGTAATGCAGTAATGCTGACCGGTGATAGTTGTCTTAATACGCAATGCACGATTGGTCTCGGCTACTGCAGTAGCCTGTGCGATAACTTCAATGCATGCCCTGCGCACCGCCTGTTCTCGAGAGTGATCAGACGTTTATGTCGGCTGTTCGTGATCTAGAACAGGCAATCATCGCCGGTTGCCGCCCAAACAAACAAAGCATTGCACGGAGACGCCTCATTGTAGAAGGTGAATGCGTTGGCGGCAAGCGAGGCTTCGTGCAATAGCCGCGCGAACACAAGAGTTACGTCTAACCCTTTGAATTCAATTTCCGCAGCGCGAAGTAGATGACGCAATATGCCATTTCTGGCTTCGATCGTCGCGGCGCGTTGCCCACGCGCGCGCGCCCTCAGCTCGGTGCCCTTTGCCGGAAGGACTGCCCTTGCAGCGTCGTTGTTAAGGGCGCCCTCCCCATCGGAGTAGAGTACCGTGGCGGGTCCGAATTGCATCCAGCACTGATGATGCGCATCTGGGACACTGGTCACTGTCTTGTCTGCGCCTGGCGTTCGGAGGCGACGGTGTTCTCGAGCCTGTCGGCTCACTCTTTCATCTCCGCCGCCGTCGAAGCCTGCTGTCGCTCCTCCAGGGCGCGCGCAGCGTTGGCTATGGCCTCCCAATCCCTGTTCAACTGTTGGGCAGCGACCTCCTGCTGTCGGGTCTCCAATTGCCTCAGTTGCTCACATGTCGCAGCCACGTTTCGCCCCTGGGCCTCGATTATCTCGACGCTCGCCCTCTGCTCTGCCCCTCGCCACTCATTGACTCGCAATCCAAGGCAGTCGCGCGAGGCGGGGGTCGTGCCTGACGGGCGGTGGAAGTTGAAGTTGCCTGGGTCACAACTGTTTGAGCATCCGAAACAGACAGGCTTCCTACGCAGGCCAGACAGGCCAGGGCACCGCGATTCAGGCATATCGGCACACCTGGAGCCAAAGTTGGCACGCTTGACATTGATCCGCATGCTAAAGGTGCCCGTCTTCTCGACGAGTCAGACAGATCCGACGCCTCCGATCGCGGCCTCGGAGCCCTGGGCCCGCCCCTTTCAGCGCATCTCTGCCATGGAGAGCGGGTGCGCAAATCCAGGGGTTCAACCATTGAAAACCTCCTGGGGGGCCCGGGGCATAGCTCCCTCCCGGGAGTCGCCCCCGGAACGAACATTGGGCGCTGCTCCGGGGCGTCGCCGGACCTGCTTCGCTTTCCGAGGGGCGAAGTTACAGCGAGACTGATAAATTCTCGCCTCTGCCTGTTCGCCAGACGAACATTGTCGCCCGCGAAATCCCCGCCCGCGATGTCCCCCAAGTGTCGTTCTAGAGAACCGTCTGATGGGATTGCCGCGTCTTCGCCGCGCATGGGGGGCATCTCTGCAACGCGCTGCGGCAGATCGCCCAGCGGGGCGGGGAACGCGGGATCATGGGCCCCGCGTCCTCCGCCGTGCAGCCCCTGGCTCTCGTAATCCCCAATCGGTGCAAGCGTGGATCTACGAGGGAAATTCTCCTCGGACGATATCGTCTCTGCGCCGTGGTCGTCGCTGGAAGGGTGCTCGGAAGCGCCCATGCGGTCATCGAGCGGGAGGTGGTCATCATCTTCTTCTCCTTCATGTCCTTGCTGGAACATGGCCTTGTTCTTGGGCCTCGGCGCACTCGGACGGGGCTCTGGTGCGCGAAACATTACACGACTTCTTACTGCGAGGGCGTTGGCCCAACTCCTCAACTTCGTCGATGGAGTTGGATTCTCGAAAATTCGCACCCTTTTCTCGTAATTGCGTGATCCTTCATCAGGACGTTCATGAGGACGTACATCGCCCTTGACTGGAAGGAGCATCGTTCCTTCTTCAAGTAAGGCCACTTTCATCGAAGACGGAACTCTCGGCTACTAACCAATATGTTGTCAGCCGATCGGTGACATTGGCATATGGTTGACCATGTTTATCGGTTGTTCCTCTTCATATTATTGAAGCTTCTTGCTCAAATTCATATTCCTGGGGTCGTAGTACTCCACGCCATGAGAGTGATAATGTGTGGGGATGCTTCCGCTAAGCTTAGCTTGGCCCTATGGATAGGAAGGGGGTCGGCCGCCCGCCCGCGCGCGCGGCGGGGCGGACGCCGTCTTTTTCTCTGAACCAACACGCACAGCTACGGAAGTACCACTGTGCAGGCTAAATGGGCCTGGGGGGTCGCCTAAGATGACTTCTTTTGTTTCCGCAGTGGCCCCCAGCGCGGTTTGTCACCTCGGCCCGCCGCGGGCTGTCCCTGCCTAGGCCCCGCTGGCCTTGAGTGCTTCGCGGACCGTCCTTCCCATCTCCCCGACCCCCTCCCACGGCAAGGGGAGGAGCGGGTAGGGAAGGGAGGCAGGAGGGATGCCCAATGCAATTCACTTCAGTGGCAGTCCAGAGCGCGGCCTGAGTCATCCGGTCTATGCAAAACAGCCCATGCCTCAAATACAGTCCAGGAAACCCAAGGCAACCCGGACAGGACAGCCCAGGTCTCATATCAAATCCAAGCACGTAATCCTAGCTTCAAGTAACTAGAGGGACGGGGAATGAGGGGAGAAGAGGATGAGGGACTGGGAAGCAGCGAGCAGGGGAGGAAAAGGGAAGGGAGGCCTGGAGAGGAGTGGAGTGCTCAACAAAAATCGGCGCCTTCACATGCCTCGTTCTTGGTTCAACCAAATCCTCTGGAGTTGAAGAACATATGGGCTTCCTCCCATGAGGAACTCACAGGAAACAACAAAAATGACCATTTGGGGTGGGAAGTCCAGCTACTGTGCCACCAGCCTGCTCCCTGACCTCCGACTCCTCCCCGACACTCTTACCTCCGTGCCCCCCCCACCCCCCTGCCCCGCCCGAGGATGAGGACGAGGGGTTGTCCTCACTTTGAGGCGGCAGGAGGGTCTGAACTGCATTGGGCCCCGGAAAATTGATCAAGAAAACGTGGGGCGAGGCCAAATCCGCTCAAAATCCATCCCCAGACCCCTGCCAGGGTCCATCTGGTGAAAGTTACATCCCGGATCCGTTTTTGACGAAAACGGCCCCTGGCGGCCGAAAAAGGTAAAAATCCTTCTCGAACCCAGAAGCTCGAACCTGGTCCCCTCCTTCCTGCTCGCCAGAACCAGTGCTGGGCCACCGCAGACCCCCAGCCGGGTCCAACCCCCCACTGCCTGTTGGCGGGGTAGGGGGAGGGGGGAAGGCTTCTGAGAAGCCCTCCCCTCTCCCCCCCACCCCCCTCTGCGCGAGGCCGAGCCTGGTTCAGGGCCTTGAGGGTCAGGTCATGCTCGAACATGTCCCGAGCGCCGTCCATCACCGACTCGCCCGCCGTCGGGCCCTGGCGGGCGAGGGCGCGACGCCCGCGCCCCGCGCGGGGCCCAGGCCCGCCCTGCGCCGTGCCTGCAGCCGCGCACGACCCGCTCCTGGCCGCTCCGGGCCCCCTCCTCTCCTACGGCTCAGCGGTTCTAGCATAAAAAGTTCGCCAGCCCAGCGGGCCGAGGGCGTGCTGAGATCCCCGACAACTGGTTAACAAAATACTTCTAGTTCGCGCGCGCGGGGCCGCCCCTGAGGGTCCCCGGACGAAGAGTTCCCGGGCAAGATCCCGGCCAGGTCCCGAGCAGGTCCTGGCCAGGTCCCAGCAGGCTCCCAAGAGCGCTCCAGGAGCGCTTCAAGTGGCCTCCAAGAGTGCTCAACATGGTCCGAGACGGTCCCAGAGCGATCCAAGACACCAAAAATGGCCTCCAGACAGCCCGGAGCGCCTTCAAGACACCCCAAGAGGGCTCCGAGAGACCTCCCAAGAGGGCTCCACCACCACCACCACCACCACCACCACCACCACCACCACCACCACAGAGCCAAGCATCAAAAAGGACGCGTGGGCAGAAGAGTACGCGTTTGGTAACTCCTCGGGAAAACATGTCGATGCACGAAGAATGTGTGCACCCAGAGGGCTCCAAGAGGCAGGAAATTGCGACTTTCCGTCCAATGTTTGAAGGTCTTTGGCGTTGTGGCCTTTTCGGCTTCCCGGGGCTGTCAGACGGCCCAGGAGGCTTCCAGGATCGCCCCAACACGGCCCAAGAGGCCTCCAAGAGCGCCCAAAACGGCCCCAGAGGAACCCAAGACAGCCCCAGAGGCCTCCAAGATGGCCGAAGAGGCTCCCAACACGGCTACAAAAGAGGGCCCAGACGGGGGGCCCGAACTGACATTTCGAGCTCCAGGCGCAGAGAGGTCCCCTGGAGGCCCCACGAGGCCCCCAAGAAACCCTCAAGGGGCCCCCGAGAGGCCCCACGAGACCCCCACGAGGCCCCCAAAGGCCCCCCGTGACGCCCCAGGAGGCCCCCAAGAGGCTCCTACGAGACACCCAGGGTATCACCAACATACCGCCACGAGGCCCTCGGGAAGCCTCCCAGAAGACCCCACGCAGCTCCCAAAGAGGCGCATTGTCCATGACCACTTTCGCCCTAAATCGACACAAAAAGCCCTCCAGAGACCCCCTCCTCCTCCTCCTCCTCATCTCCTCCTCCTCCTCCTCCTCCTCCTCCTCCTCCTCCTCTTCCTCCTCCTCCTCCTCATCCTCCTCCTCCTCGTCCTCGTCCTCCTCGTCTCCTCCTCCTCCTCCTCCTCCTCCTCCTCCTCCTCCTCCTCCTCCTCCTCCTCATCCTCATCCTCATCCTCATCCTCATCATCATCTTTCTCCTCCTCCTCCTCCTCCTCTTCCTCCTCATCCTCCTTTTTCGGTAGCCACGAACACGCGAACATATAGCACCAGTGATGCAAGATGGGCCGGCGGAGTGAGCGAAGCGATTGTCCCTCCAGGTGCGGCGTGTGAGATCCCCTCCGCACGGTCTGCAATAATCCCACCAGCCCTTTGTGCGACAGGTGGTCTAACGAGATTCCGATTCCCTCTTCCTAAAAATATATCCCGGCAAAGCAACCTAACAGCGATGTGTAGAAGCATATCTGAAAGCATTCCCCTTAAGATTCAGATGAAAATCCAGTTGTAGAATTCTGCTGTTCTCGCAGTCGTAGTCGCATTCGCGATGACAGTCGCAACGGCAACGGCAGTCGCAGTCACAGCCTCAGCCTCAGCCTGCCTCAGCCTCAGCCTCAGCCTGCCTCAGCCTCAGCCTGCCCCAGCCTCAGCCTCAGCCTGCTTCAGCCTCAGCCTCAGTCTGCCTTCAGCCTCGGCCTCAGCCTCAGCCTGCCTCAGCCTCAGCCTGCATCAGCCTCAGCCTCAGCCTCAGCCAGCCTGCCTCCTCAGCCTCAGTGCTTCAGCCTCAGCCTCAGTCTGCCTTCAGCCTCGGCCTCAGCCTCAGCCTGCCTCAGCCTCAGCCTGCCTCGGCCGCAGCATCAGCCTGCCTCAGCATTCAAAATGTGGCCCAGGAATGGAGTTCTGGGAACTAGAAGAACACGAAGTGGCCTACAGTTGGCTCCGGGCATTCAAAATCATGCCCAGGAATGGAGTTCTGGGAACTTGAAGAGCACGAAGTGGCCTACAGTTGGCTCCGGGCTGGGATCGAAGAGCACGAAGTGGCCTACAGTTGGCTCCGGGCATCCAAAATGTGGCCCGGGAATGGAGTTCTGGGAAATCGAAGAGCACGAAGTGGCCTACAGTTGGCTCCGGGCATCCAAAATGTGGCCCGGGAATGGAGTTCTGGGAGCACCAAGAGCGATTTTGCGAGGATGTCCCAAGCGATTTCGGCTTCGACGGCAGCCTGTCCGGGTCCCGCCCAGACCCCCCTGAGGAGTCATGATGCTCTCTTTTGAGACCACTAGAAACCTATCAGCAAGAGCTGTTAAGTAAAAACCTCTTCCCCTACGGGGATGGGTTTACCCTCCCCTTGCACCTGACTTTTTTTGGGGGCCCCGCGAGGTGTCAGGGCGTCCACAACGGCCTCGGCGAGGAAACCGGAATCACTGCTCTTACAAAAGGTGTTGGCCCTGTTTTGGCAGTTTTTGTTTGTTTTTTGGGGGGCGAGCGTTATCCCACCAGCCCTCTGGGCGCCCAAATCATCGGTTTTACAAAAGGTTTTGGCCCCATTGTGGCCTCTGTAGGGGGGCTCAACGTTCTCCCACCAGCCCTTTGGGCGCCCAAATCACTGGTTGTAATACGGTTTTGGCACCATTGTGGCCTCTTTGGGGGCGGGGTCGAACGTTATCCTAACTCCTCCTTTGATCGATGGTCTTCATGATGGCCCCGTGAAGGCCCAAGAGGCCCCCAAGACGGCCCCAAAATGGCCCAAGAGGCCTCCAAGACGGCCAAGATTGCCTCCAGGACGGCTAAAATGGCCCCAAGATGCCTCCATGACGGCCCAAAATGCAGCCAAAGCGGCCGAGGATGGCCTCGAGATGGCGCAAGGCGGCCCAAAAGGCCCCCAAGACGGCCCAAGAGGCGTCCAGGAGGTCTTCCAGGAGGGCACGAAGAGGCCAACATCACTGATGTTCCTAAGGATTCGGAAAAAAGTTGGCATCTGTTTCTTCTCGGCATTCCGACAGCTCAAGACGGCGCAAAAGGCCCCCAATATCGGCCAATAGGCCTCCAGGATGGCCCCATGACGGCCCAAAAGGCACCCGAAACAACCCCAAGAGGGCCCCAAGACTGCCAAAATGGCATCCAAGACACCCAGAATGGCCTCCAAGAGCCCCTGATATGCCCCAAGAAGGCCCAAGGACGGCTTCCCACGGCGCCAAACAAGCCAGGAACGCCCCAAAACGGCTAGAGAGCGGGCCCACGCCCCCACTGGCCCCCCAAAACCGTCCAAGAGGCCCCCGGGAAGCTTCCAGGAGGCCCCAGGAGTGCCCCAAGAGGCGCCCAAGAGGCCTCTTCCTCCTCCTCCTCCTCCTCCTCCTCCTCCTCCTCCTTCTCCTCCTCGTCCTCGTCCTCGCCCTCGTCCTCGCCCTCGTCCTCGTCCTCCTCCTCCTCCTCTCCCCCTCGCCCCCGCGCGGCCCCCAGGGATGGCCTGGAAAAGCCTTCCAAAGCCACCCCCTTGATCCCTGAGATCTCTCGGTTCACCCCGGTCGCTCGCTTTGTTTCACTGGATGTGCCCTTTCGTCCATTTGCTCGTCAGCTCTCGGGGGCAGGGCTTCTGAACGGGCTGATGGGGTATTTTTTGATCGCGACCACGGCGAGACGAGCCGGGCGGCCGAAAGGAACGAAGCGCAGATGCATCGGCCTAAATTAGCGCACGGAAGGAGAAGGGCGAAACGAAAAAGAACAAGGACGGACAGAGGAGACGGACAGCAGGCGAACCTCACTGCCGCTCAGAAGAGCGCCGGCAGTAGGAGGAGTTCCTGGGCGTCGTGCAGCACCACGAGGTAATTGAAGAAGCCCTCGACCTGGATGTAGAAGACCGTCGCGAGGAACAGCACGCCATGGACCCAGCCAGGAACCATCACATCACGACGGGCCTCGACAAAAGCATGCCGTGCGGGCGCTCGAAGCCCAGCTGTATGGGGAACAAGCGAGAGCTCCTAGGTGGGAGGCGAGACTGAAGCCCGAACCACCTCGCGCGCAGCCCCTGGGAGTCCAGAGTTGCAAGCGTTTCTCAAACGAAACGGCCCGGACCACTTTTCGGGAACGGTGTCTGGGAGCCCAGAATTTCGAGGATGTCGCAGGCGAAACGGCCCGTACCACCTCGCGGACGGCCTCTCGGAGTTTTGATTTGCGAGGATGTCTCAGGCGAAAGGCCCAAGCCTGGACAACTAACAAACGAGAGTTGTGAGGATGTGTCAGGCGAAGCGACCCGAACCGCCAGAATGTTTGTGAGGACGTCTCTGCTGGACGTTCCCGCGGCCGGAACTAGCTTTTATCACAACAGCACCCCAGTCAGCACAACTATGGGGGAAAGCAACATATCCGTACCACGCGTTCCTTGAAAGCCGGCCCCTTTTCGTCTGGACACTACTGGCGCATGTCTGTCCCGTGGGGCAGGTACCCGAAGGAACGGCTGGGGGAAGAAGAGGGAGAAGGCTGAGGAGAGAATTGGGATGTTTTCTTTTTTCGCGACGTCGGCGGTGTGCACTCCGCGACAGTAGCCCTGGGAGGGTGGCCGGCTAAAGGTCTCTTTCTTTTTGTTTGCGAGCGAAAATCGGTCAGAGCTCGCCCACCGCCTTCGCCGAGCGAGGGTGGAACACAGACGAGGAGGTGAGGCGGGGGAGGACAGGGGGAAAGAGGACAAAACGATGACGAGGGACGGATAGGATAGGTGGGGGGAAGAGGACGATGACAAATATGAGGAGGGCGACGAGGAGGACGGGAATGAGGACGAAGACAAGGATCATGGTCATAAGTGGCTGGAGAACGACATCTGGGATGGCTAAGACCCCTGGGACACTGGCTACATACACCAACAAATGACTGGTAGTAGTCCGCAACCGCGCCTGCGCGACAGTCCCCCCCCAACCCCTCACCGAAGAGTCGCCCGTGCATCGCCCCTCCTCCCGAGGTGCGCCCGAAGTCGACCCGATAACACTTTCGGGGGCCGCGATAAACCCCCAGGACCCCCCCCCCAGCGCCTGTCCAAGTCGCGCGATGGCGGACGCCATCGGGCGCGCTTGGGACATCTGTGGGCTGTGGGCAACGCCAGTGCCTCTATGGGCAGCGTGCGTGGCGGGGCCTCAGTGGGCAGCCTCGCGGGGCCTCTGTGGGCTGTGTTTGGGGCCTCTGTGGGCAGCGCGGCGGGGCCTCAGTGGGCAGCGTAGCGTCGTGGGCCCTCTGTGGGCTGTGTCTGGGGCCTCTGTGCGCAGCGTGGTGGGGCCTCGGCGGACAGCGTCGTGGGGTCTCTGTGGGCTGTGTCTGGGCCCTCTGTGGGCAGCGTAGCGGGGCCTCGGTGGACAGCCTCGTGGGGCCTCTGTGGGCTGTGTCCGTGGCCTCGGTGGGCAGCGTGGCGGGGCCTCGGTGGGCAGCCTCGTGGGGCTTCAGAGGGCAGCGTCGTGCGGCCTCTGTGGGCTGTGTCTGGGGCCTCTGTGGGCAGCGTGCGTGGCGGGGCCTCGGTGGGCAGCGTCGTGCGGCCTCTGTGGGCTGTGTCTGGGGCCTCTGTGGGCAGCGCGGCGGGGCCTCAGTGGGCAGCGTCGTGGGGCAGGAGGGGCAGGAGGGGCAGGAGGGGCACGAAAACCTGACAAATAATATTGTACTCGAATACCCTCCTCGCTCTGGCGGGGCCTCCCAGGAGGGTCGGGACGGGCACGAACGAATTCCCTCCTCGCTGTCTTGGGGCCTCCCAGGAGGGGAAGAGGGGCCGCGAAACCTGTGAATTAGCAAGGCGCTCGAGATACCCTCCTCGCTCTGGCGGGGCCGCCCAGGAAGTGTGGGAGTAGCGGGGCCTCCCAGGAGGGCCTCGACTTCCAGAAGCTCCTGGGGACCTCCTGGAGACCTCGGAAGGCGCCAAAATGAGAAAGCCCAACCTGTGAATTAACAGAAAAGAACAGAATGTCCTTGCTTTTGGACCTAAAGTCAATAAACCGCCTGAGATATCCCTACAATCTGGGCGCGAACGGGCCTGTGAAAACACGCCTCGCTCGAGACATGCTCGTCGTGGGCCTGTTCGTATTCGTCGTCGTCGTCCAAGGGTCGGGCGCCGGGGGCCGGGGGGCCGGGGGCTGGGGGCCTGGGGCCAGGGGCCGGGGGCCGGGGGCCGGGGGCCGGGGGCCGGGGACTGGGGACCGCGCAGGGACCAGGGACCGGACCGAGGAATTCCACCATTGTGGGATTGGTTCGGAGATTCTTAGGGAGCCTTCAGGCTCCCTTTTTTATTTCCTGCGTTGGCAGACGCGATTTCCACTTGTATGGATGGCAATATGCGTTGGCACGATCAGCCACGTGAGAAGACGTCGCACTTGTCGTGCAAAGCCACCTCGAGGAACGTCCCAATATAAAAACTGCGACGGCAACCACGTGTGTGGCTGGCAACATGCGTTGGCACGAGCAGCCACGAGAGACGACGTCGGACTTGTCGCGGAAAAACATATCGAGGAACCTGCCGAATTCAATGACATCGAGGTGCCCGGGCGCGCTGATGACATGCAAGTGAAACGGTCCTGGGCCTTGGGAGGTCTTCAGGCTCTTCGCCTGCATGGCAGGCACACGTGTCGTTCGTTTTTCAGGGGGGGGCTTCCTGGGCCTACACATACTGCCTCGACTAGGAGTGAGGGATCACGAGACGGGAGGGCCTCTTCCAGCATCGCTAAAGCGTCCAGAACGTAATCTGATCCCCGTCCTCCCCGCCCTCCTCCCCCTCCCCCTCCCCCTCCTCCTCCTCCTCCTCCTCCTCCTCCTTCCCCTCTTTCCCTCTTCCCTCTCCTCCTCTTCTTCTCCTCCTCCTCTTCCCCTCCTCCTCCTCCTCCTCGTTGTCCTCATCCCTGTTTTCACTATCCAGCTTGTTCTCCCGTCCCTTGTGCTCCCTCCCCTTCCTAGTTGACGAGGGGCTACCCCCTTCTCAAGTTGCCGACCCAGCTGGCCAGAATCGTGTGAGACGTTTCTGGCACGGGAACGGATAACGCTTTTCCGTCGAGAAAGCGCGTCGTGGCACGCTCCCAGCCGCAGAAACGCAGAGTTAGGAGGTAACGTGGGGAGGCAGTGGGCGGGAGAAGCACGGGATGGAAGAGAAGAGGCTTGTAAGACGGTCAGGGGATCTCCGAGAGGATAAAAGGTGAACAAGAAGGCAGCACACAGCGAAAGCTGATAGAGTGAGACTAACAAGCTGTGAGCCTGATGTGGACCACAAAAGGCTCGTGTGAAACGACTGCACGGCAGGCAAACCAGGAATGCGACGTGCGCAGTCTTGCAATAGGCATACGCACGCAGTGGACCATGGCCTGGGAGACATTCAAAAATCTGACATACTAAAATCTCTTCCTCTTCCTCTCTCCCTCTTCCACTCTCCCTCTTCCCTCGTGCGGTCGGCCCTCTCTATCTCTCTTCCTCTTTTGTGCCTCCCCTCCTCCTTCCTCGTCCCGCTCTTGCGGTGCGATTTCAACATGTCAGCCCTCTTGGGGCTCTTTGAAACCATCTTCGGCGCTTCCTGGGCCGTCTTGGGACGTTTGGGGCGGCTCCTGGGCCGTCTTGGAGGAATTATTCGGGGCCTTTCGGTCCGTCGTGGACGCGGAGTAGCGGCCCTAGGGCGGCCAGGGAGGACCGAGGTCCCTGGGCCGGGCTCCCGGCCCCCGTCGCCAAGTGTACATCATGCACACACACATGTAAACATGTGCAAATGTATGTATCTACGTGTATGCATGTATGTTTACATATCTGTGTATGTATATGTACATTTGGAAATGTGTAAGTACATGTTTATGTATCTGTAAATGTATACGTATATGTAAATGTGTATGTAGATGTGTATGTTCCCCAAACAGTGTTTGCACGTGTGGGTTCTTACTTGGATTAACGATCTCGGGGTCACTGGCGGTTTTTGCGAGCGGTGCCGCCCGTCGCGCCGTTGCCGTCGCCGTCGTCGCTGCTCGGGGCGAGTGGCGGCTTTCGCGGGCGGTGCCGCCCGTCGCCGCCGTCGCCGTCGCCGTCGCCGACGCTCGGGGCGAGTGGCGGCTTTTGCGGGCGGTGCCGCCCGTCGCCGCCATCACCGTCGCATAGATTCTCCTGTTTTTACTTAAGACAGAAATCCCCCCCCCAGATTATCAGCCCCCCGTTTCGTATTGCAATTCATCTACGATTCTGCCCCATCGACCATCCCAAATAAAAACTCGTACCATCCCATCCCATCCGGTAGCGGGCCCCCGTCATCCTCTGCAAACCATACTATGCACGCGCACACGTTTATCAAAAATTACACGTTTTCAAGAATACACTGCAAAACAAAAACATGACGAAGTGCACACACGGTCGCGTCGTCGCGCGCGCATGCCGAAATCCCTGAACAACCGTTGGGTTCGTAGAGATTTAAAAATGGAGTGCCCGAAAACAAAATCCGCCGACCCTGTCGGCGAATACGGGCTTTTCTGTTTGAGCTCTCGTCTCCGTCGTCTCCTCGTCGTCTTCGTCGTCGTCGCAGTCGTCTCCTCGCCGTATCCGTCGCCCCCCGTCCCTTTCCCTGGGCCCTCTGCAGGGGTGCCATCCAAAGCGAAACTGTACAACGTCGCAGTGGAGTCGAAGGAAAGCCCCTTCTTTTTGATCCCTTCCCTGGGGAAGGGGGTCCTGGGGGATTCACCTGTATTTCATTAGAATTTAATATCATCCATTTGGTTTCATCCGTTTAATTTCGTCCGTTTTGTTTCATCCGTTAAATTTCATCAATTTAACTTCACCCGGTGTACTGTCATCCGGTTTAAATTCGCTCGAATTAAAATCATCCGAATTAAATTCATCTGGTTTAAACTCATCCGGTTTTCATTCGTCTGGTTTAACTTCATCCGCTTTGAATGTCCTCTGTGTGCCTCTGCGTGGCTCGCGTTGTCAATTTGATCCATTCAAACCTATCCCAATTAAACTCGTCTTGTTTTAATTCGTCCGATTTGAATTCATCCAATTTTATTGAAATTCATCTGGACTTAACTCGCCCAGTTTAAATTCATCCAAAATTAATTCGCCAGGTTTGAATTCATCCGGTTGTATTTCGCCCGGTTTAAATTCATCCGATTCGATTCGCCCAGTTAAATTCATCCGGTTTTAATTCGTCCGGTTGATTTCATCCCGTTTTTTTTCGTCCGGTTTAAATTCATCCAGGTAGTTCGTCCAATTGAGAGTCATCCGGTTTGAGTTCGTCTTGCTTGAACTCATCCTGTGTTAAATCGCACGCGCATCGCCCATGCATCGCGCGTGCATCGGCGATGTGTCGGCGATTCGTTGCGATCCTCCGACCCCATCAGCGAGAACCCCATGTGGGATGCCCATGATCGAAAAAGAAACCTCTGAATAAACAGAAGCTTTCATCGGCGATGGACCCTCACAGCGGCGCAGAAATTTGATCTTTACGTATGCTTCTTCTTATAGAATGTCTGAAGCCTTCAAGAGCTTCCACACAGCATGGATGACGGCTAGGCTTCAGGGGCCCACAAGTACCGTCAGTAACAAGGTTCCAATGACCCGCTCGGAATTTGTTGTTTAACATAAAAAAAGCGGCGAGCCCGATAGGGAGAGGACTCCTGCCCGAGACTTCCTCGCAATTCACTCACAGACGAAGTTATATTGACGATGGTGCTGTGATAACGACGATGAGGATCATGCTGATGATGATGATGATGATGATGATGATCATCATGCTGAAGATGATGATGATGATGATGATGCTGATGATGATGATGAGTGGTGAGTAGCAGGTGTGTGTGTGTGATTGAGCGAGGTGAGAAATGAAAGTGTGAACGTGTGTGCGAGTGTGTAACTGATGATGATGCGGCGATGATGATGATGATGATGATGATGATGATGATGATGATGATGATGATGATGATGATGATGATGATGATGATGATGATGATGATGATGATGATGATGATGATGATGATGATGTGAGTACGCGAGTGTGTGAGTGAAAAGGGAGGGGGTGTTCCTGTTCCTGCGCGAGGTGTCCAGAGAAAACAAAAAACACTGTGGACGTGGGGAAAAATCCGCCGATCCGGCGTGTGAGTTTCAAAGATCCTCAGCAATAGCCTGAGCCTCAGTTCTTGAGCTTCAGCTCTGCTGGGGGGGTGGGTGCCGGGGTGGCTCTGCCGGAGTAGGGGGGAGGGGTGGTTCCGAGTCAATTTTGATGGCAAAATCGGAGCTCCAGCTCACTCCGGGTTGGCCCCTCGCCCTGGAGAGCTCGAGCGCGGGCTCTTAAAAATCCGGCAGCCGCCCAGACGGCCCAAGAGGGCCCTGAGTGGCCGAAACATCGCTCCAGGACATCCAAAAAGTTCCTCAGACGGCTCCAAAGCCTCCAACGTGCCCTTCCCGACACCTCCAAAGAGTGCCCAAAGATGGAAAATCTGTCCCATTTCCTTCAGAACGTTTTTTTTGGGTGTTGCATTTTCGCTTCTTCGGCCTTCGCAGTGTCCACCACGGCCCAAGAGACCCCCAAAATAGGCCCAGAGACTCTCAAGAGGGCCCCAAGGCGGCCCAAGAAGGGCCCAAGACGGCCCAGGAGGCCCCCAAGACAACCCAAGCGGGCCCCAGGACGGGCCCAAGAAGCCCGCAAGAGGGTTCCATGACGGCCCCAGAGGCGCCCAGGAGACACCAAAATTGCCTGGGAGTCCTCCGGAAACCCCGAGAGGCTCCAAGTGGCCCTCAAGAGGCCCCCACAAGGCGCCCAAAAACGCTCCCGAAGGCTTGAAAATAACCTCCTACACAACCCCAGGAGGCCTCCAGGATGCCTCCTGCATGCCCCCCAAGAAACCCAAAAGGCCCCCAAGAGGTTCAACAATCACCTCCAAGAGGCCCCCCTGGGAGGCCTCGATAAGGATGCGGAAAGACTCGGACCCATATGTTTTTCATTGCCTACAAAACTGAAGCGCAACGCGGAAAAAGGGACAAAATCACTCCGCGCTGGGGCGAAAGCGCCCTTCTGACAGCGGGATCGTCCCGGATCGGCGGCACCGGCCAGAGGCCTTTACAATACATCCACACAAAATCGATCCTTGGGCCGCCATGTAAATACACTAGAACCACGCGCGCGTTTAGGTTTTAGTCGCAGTTGAGCCACGGGTGCCGCTGTAAGCCCCGCTGTGGCCACAACGACGATTTCCAGCGTGCTCGGGCCCAGGCTACTGACGCAAAGAAGCGACTAGTCAAAACGCGGGGCGCCACGTTCCCGCGTATCTCACAATCTCGCTGCCGCATTTGTTTGGTTTATCGAACTGCGTTTTTTCTCCACTTTAACTTCCCTGGTGCCCCGTCGTGCCATTCAATGTTTTTGCACATCTGCTCGGTCTCCCCATGCCCGACCACGCAGACAGCCGCCAGCTCCTGATGTTGGAGTTGGTTCGGGACCTCCTTGCGCACGCGTGGGAGTGCGTTGCTTTCCCCTCCTACTTGTGCTCCAAGCTTCTCGTTCTCACCGGTCGTTCAGCTGTCGGGCATCTGCACAGGGCGCGCGCAGATGTCCCAGTCATCAAATGCCCTTGTCTGGAATCAATTGTTGTCGACTCCGTCCACGGGAGTGGGGAATCTTTTTTGTGCTGGGCGCCGAATCTCATGCCAGCGATAACCGCACCCGTGAGATCAGAAGGTTCGGACTCACGGGGGATGCTCAATGATTTGCCTGGCAAGTCCCATGTATGGGGCTGCCTGGAGCTCTGACGGGGCCTCTTGCGGTACCTTATTGGCGCTCTGGCGAAGCCTCTCAGGAGGTGGGAGAGCACAAACCTGATAACTTGTATACTACAGCCACACCCCGCTCGCTGGGGCGGGTCTTCCCTGCAAGGGTGGGAGGAGCAAGAATCGCGTGAAATAGTTTGGTGTAGGGATTTCCATGGCGCTCTGGCGGGGCCCAGGAGGGGAGGGAGGAACACGAAACCTTGGGAAAATTATGGTGTAGCCACACCCCGTTTGCTCTGACATGGCTACCTCGGGCGCGGTGGGAGGGGCAAGAAAGAACAAGGACTGTATATGGTATGGCAACACTCCTCTCACTCTGCCGGGGCCGCCCGTGAGGGGTGGGAAGGGGCAAAGCAACATGTGAAACTATAGGGTATAGCCATGCCCCGCTCGCTCTGGCGGGGCCTGTCTGGCGCTCTGGCGGGGCCGTCCCAGGAGAGGAGGGAGGAACACGAAAGCTGAGGGGCGAGGGGAGGAAGAGGAGAGGAGGGAATGGAGGCAAAGGGGGGGGCGGGAGGGATAGAGGGACGGAAAGGGGAGGCCTGTGCCATCTGGGCCGTCTTCGAGCGCCGTGGGGCCTCCCGCTCCCGCTCTGTGGCCCAGCTTGGACCTGTCCTGGGGCCTCTTGGGCCGTCTGGGGCTCCTCCTGGGCAATTTTCGGGCTCCCTGGGGCCGTCTTGGGGCTCGTTCGGGGGCCTCTTCGGCTGTCTTGGGGCGGTCTTGGGGGCGTCGTCGGCCGTCTTGGAGTCTTGGAAGCACGCGAGGAAATGGAAAACAGCTTGTAAAACATGTAAATCAAGGATTTGGGCCTTTTCGGGCTCTCTCGGGGCGCCTCTCGGAGCTCTCTTGGGGTCTCTTGGAGGCCCTGGGCCGTGCGTTTGCCGTCTTGAGTTCATCTTGGGCCACGTTGGGCTCATCAGGGCCGTCCTGGAACGCCTTGGGGCCTCCCGCTCCCGCTTTGGGGCCCATCTTGGGCCTGTCCAGGGATTTTCTTGAGCAGTCTCGGGCTGCTCTTGGGCAGTCTTCAGTCTCTCTGGGGCCGTCTTGGGGCTCTTTGGGGGGCCTCTTCGGCGGTCTTGGGGCGATCTTCGGGGCGTCTTCTGCCTTCTTTGAGCGTTGCAAGCTCCAGAACGCGAGGAAGCGGAAAACGTCGAAAAACCATTGCAAATCAAAGATTTGGGCCTCTTCGGGCTCTCTCGGGACGCCTCTCGGAGCTTTCTTGGGCCTCTTGGAGGCCTCTTGGGCTGTGTATTTGCCGTGTTGGGCCCATCTGGGGCCACGTTGGGGCCATCTGGGCCGTCTTGGAGCGCCTTGGGGCCTCCCGCTCCCGCTCTGTGGCCCAGCTTGGGCCTGTCCTGGAGCTCTCTTGGGCCGTCTGGGGCTCCTCCTGGGCAATCTTCGGGCTCCCTGGGGCCGTCTTGGGGCTCGTTCGGGGGCCTCTTCGGCGGTCTTGGGGCGGTCTTGGGGGCGTCGTCGTCCGTCTTGGAACGTTGGAAGCTCAAAAACGTGAGAAACCGAACAAAAATCCCAAAAGCACCAACGAACATCAAGGATTCTGGCCCACCAACAGGTAGTCTGCAGCTTGGAACGCCATCACGCCAGCCGAGCACCCGTAGATCGCCTTTGCAGGTAGGTCAACTGCGCCCTCGCCTGCTCCTCGAACGTCAGCTGCGGCGTCTCCGCGGGGAACGCAAGCTCACACCTCGGGCCAAGCCGCGACTCCGACCGAGTGGAGAGGTTCCACACTGCGCCGAGGAGGTACACCCTGAGGATGATCAGCGCCAGCAGCAAGGCACCTCCCGCCACAACCAACGGCGAGAGCGTCGCGCAGACGCAGGTGGCCAGTGGCCGCCGGCACCGCTGGACAGGACACGGTGGGAGAGCACTCTGGGCACGGCACCGATGCGCCCCACACCGCCAGGGGTGCTGATCCCGCGCGCGAGCTCTAGCATAGCGGCACGGGCGACTTGTCTTACCTGAAAATACTCGAGCCATCGTGCCCATGGCCGATGGAGGGAGAGACGGCGGAGCTGCAACTCCAAAGACAGCATTCCCGAGCAAGCACATCCATCCTCATCGTCATCCGTACTAGTATCACTGCAATTTGATCATCATCGTCATCACCGCAGTCATCACCATCACCATCACCATCACCACCACCATCATCATCATCATCATCATCATCATCATCATCATCAGCAGCAGCATCATCATCATCATCATCATCATCATCATCATCATCATCATCATCATCATCATCAACATCATCATCTTCATCATAATAATCATCATCTTTATCAACATAATCATCAACAGCATTTGAATCATAATCATCATCATCATCATCATCATCATCATCATCCATACCAACATCAACATCATCATCACCACCATCACTATCATCATCAGCACCAACATCGTCATCATCATCATCGTCATCGTCACCATCATCATCCTCACCGTCATCCGTTCTACGATTACTGTAATATTGTCACCATCGTCATCACCACATTCATCACCATCGTCATCACCATCATCATCATAATGATCATCATCTTGATCATCATCTTGATCATCATCATCATCATTATCATCATCATCATCACCAGCATCAGCATCATCATCAGCATCAGCATCAGCATCAGCATCAGCATCAGCATCAGCACCATCATCATCATCATCATCATCATCATCATCATCACCAACACCACCACGACCGCCACGACCACGACGATCATCATCATCATCATCATCATCATCGTCATCATCATCATCATCATCATCATCATCATAATCATCAACATCATCATGATTATCATCATCACCATCATCATCATCATCAATATCATTGCGAG
Organism: Prorocentrum cordatum; assembly: GCA_963575745.1. NCBI lineage: Eukaryota > Dinophyceae > Prorocentrales > Prorocentraceae > Prorocentrum > Prorocentrum cordatum. The sequence continues at coordinate 92,283 of CAUYUJ010004358.1, forward strand.
TGGGAGGTGGCAACGGCCGGAGCCAGAGCGGGAGCAGCACGGGAACAGGAGCGGGAGGCAGAGGGATCGGGAGGCAGCGGCGGGAGCAGGATCCAAGCGGCAGCGGCGACCAGGAGTGCGATGCTCTTTGTCCTTGACGCTCCAGGGGCGGACGGGCGTCCGTTTCTGGGTCGCGGGCCCGCGCGTGGCCCCACCCCAAGTCTACCCCCCACAAGGGGCAGCAGCTAGGTCGCGGAGGCCAAGAGCGAGGGAGGAGGGAGGCAGAGGAGAGAGGAGGAGTCCGAGCGGGAGTGGGGAGGGGGATTTCCTCATCCTCCTCCTCCGCCTACTCTTCCTCCATCCCTTTACTCATCAATAATTCCTCCCTGTCGCACCTCCGAATGTGTTGGTAAGGCGGGCCGGGCGACTCGCTTGAGTCTTCCTTGGCATTTGGAACAGCGGAGTCAGACACTGACAATACATTCACATAATGATCGCGGGTCGTTTTCAAAGATCTCGCCGAGCGCCGCGCGCATTGGTTCAACACTTTGCAACAGCGTCGACGATGGAAAACGATTCGTTTTCAAAATGTGGCTCTCGCTTTAGCACCACGCGCATTCGTCTTGAAATTTTGCGGCGGCTCCATGGATGGCTCATTTGCGAAATGTGGCTCTCGCCTCCTTAGCGCCGCGCGCATTCGTCTTAAACGTTCGCAGCATCTTCACGGATGGAGAGCGATTCGCGTTCAAAATGTGGCTCTCGCCTTAGCGCCGAGCACTTTGGCCTGACAAGTTTGTAGCTGCTTCACGGATGGAGGGTGGCTCCTATGCAAAAGGTAATTTTCGCCTCAGCGGGCGGCGTCGAAGTTTCGAGCCTGAGTTTGCAATATTGAAGACGCGCAGACGGTTGTATTCTCATGGGTCGCTTACCGCAGTGGAAATCAGCCGCCGCGCCCTTGAGGCGCGAGTTGGCGCCCCCAAGTCAGTCCTCAATCCAGAAGATCTTTAGAAGGGCCCAAGCCCAACATTCTCATATCTTCTGGGGGGCCCCGCGCGCCTCACGGGACGCGTCGAATCTCGCCGCGTAAGTTCTTCGGGCCCACCAAGGCCCGAAAACTAGCCGAGGGAGCGACGAGAGCACGCCCGTGCTCAATCTTCTTTTTCAGCGGTGAAGTCTGACACCTCGTGGTCGCGACCAAGGGGTTCGAGGCATGCAGCGCCAGGGATCTTCATTCCATGAAGTGAAAGGCCATGCAAAAAAACAAATCCAGGGCGACCGCGGCCGGGCTAGTTCGAGCCCCTGCGGCGGCGAGGCAAAGCTGCTGCAGGGCGGCAACAGCGCGCGGAACAAACCCGCGCAACGCACGTACATGCTCAATGTTATTCCTTTTTTTAGCGGTAAAATCTGCCATCTCACGGTCGCGACCAGGGGGCTCGAGGCATGCGACGGCAGGGCTCATCATCCATATTATTCGCAAGGCCGAAATTCTCAGCGCATCGGCGCAGACCACTTACGGGGGCGGAAAGGCGTCGACCCTCAGATTCGAAGGACGCAACGACACTCTAAAATCTCACGCAACTAGCAAAGCTGCGCACAACCAAAAGGAAAAACGAGAGGGATATGCCGCAGCCCCGCGGGGTAATGTCTCTCCTTCCAGAACGACATGGTTGTGACCTGGGCGAAACGAGCAGTGGCCGCGCTTCCCATGACATGTCAGGCGGCCCAGGCACACCACGGCCAGGTCCCCAGACTCCGTCGCGCAGCCGAAAATCACTCGAGTCACTTCCCCAACTGGATCCAAACGAACGTTGATGAAGGTCTACCGCGCGGCTGCACGGCAGCACGTGCTGACGCATTCTCTGCGGCGCCACGTGCGCGAGGTCATGGGATTCCCCGGCGCATAGAGGCACAGAGTGAAGCTGGCGCAGTCTCACAATGCACGCTGCCACCCGCGTGAAAAGGTTCCCCGTGCGCACCGTAGCTCTACCCCGATCACGAAGCTGCGGGGGAGGCCCGGGGCACTCGGCACTTCGGACAGGGCAGCGGTTGCGAGCGAGCGAGAACGGAGAACCAGCGGCGCCAACATCACCGCTCTGCTTAAGCCAAGTCTGAAGTGCCGCTCAATCACTCTGAGATTCAAACAGCTGCAAACATCCTGATCTGGCCGACTCAAATCGAGGCCCACCGAATTACATCCAAGCCGCCTCGCACTCCTGGCAACTCCACCGCCGCCTGAGAACACATCCAGCAGGTAAGGGCTCTCGTGGCAGCGCGGCTCTTCACTCACTCGGCCGCGCGAGGGCCTCGTCGGCGCACGACCGGCCGTGCTGGAGCGGCCCGTCCGAGCAGCGACGCATCCCCCAGCTGCCCCAACGCCGTCACGCAGTGTGCCTTCGTAGCCTCCTGCAGGCATTCCCAATTTTCGAACTCTCGTTCAGCCGACCGACTTCTGGGACCTCTTGACCGATGACAGCGCCGCCCATCTCCCTCGCTTTTGGACCTCCTCTTGCGACCGCCGGCCCGTTGCCCGGCCCAGCGATGCCCCGCTGCGCCGGCTTTGACGCGGGGCGACGCCAAATCCGATGTTCAGAGCAGCGCAGAGAAAGAGGCCTAAAAACCGAGGATAGCACAGGCCCGGGAGGGGCAACGACGAGTTCTTGTCTTGCAGGGAACGGAAAATGTGACCCATCCAGTGACATCGATCCGAGTCGCGAGGAGTGGTGCCGTCTGACGAACCCACTTTGCCCCGAGCAACTCCCGCCTCCCGAAACAACCATGTGGCCAGACTCTGAACGGCGTGCTCGCGCGGGGCTTGGGAAGAATTGCTGGCCAGCCCTAGCATCTCCCCGGGTCGAATATATCACTCCACCATTGCCAGCGCTAGCGCTCCCGCCAAGGGGGCTTCCAGGCGGCGCAGCTCCGCTGCGATGGCCGATCAGGTCGCAAGCGCCAAAGGCTTCCGAGAGCGAGGCGGTGACAACTTCTTCCAGCCCTTCAAGCGCCGCAGAGGGCGGGGCAGGCGCAGGCCACCCAGGCGGCCGCAATCCGGGCGGGGGAACATTAGCTCCGCCAGCAGCGCGTCACCGCGCCAGGCCCTGATGCCCCCCAGGAACTCCCCATTCACGCAGACCACTAATATCGCGTCCAAGACGGCCGGCTCCGGGGGCGCCGCCGGCGAGCAGCGGGGCCAGACGCAGACGGCGAGGACGCGCTGGCTGTAGGTCTCGAGCGCGACCGCCCCCGCGGATCGCCTCTCGAGGTAGCCGACGCCCAGCTTCTCCCCGCCAGCGGCGCGCGGGGTCTCCCCCAGCGCAACGATCGCCTTCAACGGCTGGGCCTTGCCGCGGGTCTCGAGTCGCCTCGCGCAGCTGGCCGCGACGGCGTGCTCCCCCGCGTCGCTGCTGTCGCCACTCTGGCTCTCGGCCGCGTCGACCCCTCGGCCGCTGGCGACGGCGCTCGGCAGCGGGGGCTCGTGGCGGCCCGCCTCCGAACGGCTCTGTGCAGTCTCCCCGCGCGGCGGCCGAGCCCCCCCCCGCGCCGCCGCCCTGGCAGGAAGCCCGCGGCTCCGAGCCAGCGCGCGGGCCCTCTGCGACGGCTGCGACGGCGGCCCCTCTGTCGCCTCTCGGACCGCCGCGCCAGCGCGCAGCGCCCTCGCGCGCCGCCTGGCCGACGGGCCCGGCAACGACGCCGAAGGCGCCGCGCGGGCCAGCGACCTCTGCCGCGGGGTCTCGCGGTCAGGTGGAGCTCCCTGCGCCGGCATCAACCAAGCCTGGAGCAACTTGTGGCGAAAGCGAGTTTGGGTCAAGATGGACAACGAGAGTCTGGCTACGATCGTGCCCAGGACCGAATATCCGACTACCTTCGTCACCAGAACTGAACCCACTCGGGGCCCATTGAGCGGCGAACCTGACGTTTCTGGCGAGGCACGGGGCAGCGAAACGACGGACCTGAATAAGAAGCCGATATCCTGGACCTGGAACTGCAGAAACAGAGCACAACTGGCAGGATATCTCCCGATCGCAGAATGCGGCGCCCTTGCACTGGCTGGCAGCGCGCGGCGCGAGACGCAGCCGTCACGAGCGCCCGCGCCTCGAGTCTAAAGACATCATCTTCGCATGCTCACCTGTCCGCCATCGCAGTGGTCCAGCGGGCATCGTGCGAGAGCGAGCTGGACACCGCGGGGGGGCTGGGGGCTGCCCCCCGGCGCTCGCCATCCAGCGCGCGCCCCAGCTCGGCGCCCACCCCCGGGTCGAAGCGCGCCTCCGCCACGCTGTATCCGCAGAGGCTTGCGTCGGAGGAGTAGACGACTGGGGCCCAGGGCCTGCTCCAGCTTGAGCCCAGAATCACCATGATGTTCAAGTAGCAATTGAGTTCGTCTCGCACCGCAGGCCACGGCGCAAAGTAGGCGCGGTAACTTTGCGCCACGAAGGCGCATGCAGCATGGGATACTGACGGCACCTCGCGACGAACCAGGGCCATGAATGTCACGTGGCCCAGCGCCATCTCCAACTGCCAGCCTGCGACCTTGCGACGCCTCAGGAGACTGCGAAGGTCCTTTCGCACCATGGCGAATCTCTCGTCGGTGGGGTGGGTGGCCAGCTGCCTCCCGTCGAGGAAGCGCCCGAGGGCGCGGCCCCCTCTGGGCGGCAGCTCAACCACGTGGAACTTGAGCTGGTCGCCCTCGAAGTCCTGCCTCGCCTCCAGGAGCGCCGTCTCCACCTGCTGGCCGCTGAGCCCGATGACGCCCGCGTGTATACGTGCATGAAATGGCCGAAGGCGCCGTCCGAGTCGGTCGCGCCCAGAACCAGCGGGGCCCGCGGTCGCTCATCCGCAGGCTGCGGCCCGGGGACGGCTGCCGATCCAGACGGGCCTGGTTGGCAGCCTGCGCGAAGTGCAGCGACCGCCAGAAACCCAGCGGCGAGCTCTAACTCATGGGCCACGCCAGCTCGCCCCCTCTGTCACGGCGCGGCCTTCTACCAGCGTCTATTCAGTCAGAGGCAGCGAGTGGCGGCCAACAAAAATAGCGTCAGATCCCGCCCTCCAGCTTCATCACGTGGAAGTAATAGGCGACGTCGCCCACGCTCAGCATCTCGACGCGGCCGAGACCTTCGCACGACAGCAAATCGACGCCTGGAGGGGGGCGAGAAAGGGCGTTGTTCCGCCTGCAATCCACGTTGAATCGAAGGTGCCCCCGATCCATCTTCTCCACGCATAATAGAGCCAAGCACGCTCAATGGTCGACAAGTCAGGGCGACGAGGCCGATCGCGAGCGCGCGCCGAACGAACTCCCCCTAGCTCCGCGGCCGCTGGAGCAGCAGAGGGTCGGCGCGACAACCTGGGAGTCCTTCGAGCTCTCGGATTAGAGCTGCTTCCTGAACGGCAGCAGCTTCCTGGAAGCAAGCCCCTCGGGGTAGAGCCTCGCCTGCGCGGGAAGCATCGTGGCCGAGCTGGGCGCGACGTGGGCGCTGTCCGGCATGCTGGCCCGCGAGTGCTCAAGGGCCCATGCTGGTCGAGCCGACCGGAGCGCGCCCCGCCTTGCCCTTCAGAAGCCCGGCGGGGACCTCCACCTCTCCGACGGCGCTGTCAACGTCGACCACGTCGATCCAGCGGCGAAGCGCCGAGAAGACGCGCTGCTGCACGTCCGCCGAGATGGCGTCCATCTTAAGCTGGCTGACGCTGCTCGGAGGCGAGCGGCCAGCCCGGTGGACACCTCCACGCAAGTAATTCAAGCTCTCGCAGGCTGCATTGCCGTCGCGCAGCCACAGGCGGCACTCAGGCCCTCGCGCCGCTCGGGCGGCAGCCCACAAGCAAGGATGAAGAGCCCTGCAGCCCCCGGTTGCCCTTCGATCTGCGGGGAAGCGGTCAGGCGCCCGCCCCCCTGTGCAAGACGCGGCACGTGGCCGGCGGACGGGGCCCGCGACCCTGCCCGCCTCGTCCGTGCCTGCCGCCGCCGCCGCGGCCTCCGTCCCCAGCGCCGCCGCCTGCTTCTGCTCTGGGGGAGCCCCCGGCCGCCGCCGGCCCGCCCGTGCTGGCGGCAGCCGCGGCAGCCCGCGCGCCGTCACCAGGCGTGGCTCCCTGCGCCTGCGCGCGAGCACTCAACGCCTCCAGCTCGCGTCCTTGCCTGCTCGGGCGGCTCGCATAGCTCCGCGACGTCTTGGGCACTGGGTCGAAAGGGTTGGGCGCCCCAGCCAGATGCTTCGCCGCGCCCCAGTTGGCCTGATCAGCCCCGCGTGCATACCCCCCCGTGCATTGCGGCTGCCTCCTCGCGACCGCCCCCAGCGATGCTAGCGCCCCCATGTTCACCTGATCGCAGGTGCCTGCCAGATGCAGGCGCTCGATGAGGGTCTGCACCTCGCGGTGGGCTCGGTCCCGCCGCGATGGCCCCGTCTCCTTGCACCACTCCTGGAACCCGATCTTCGGGGTGCCTCCATGACAGTGCATCTTGCGGCACGCCTCCAAACGCGCTGAGGGCCCTCGGAGGCTGGGATCGGCGAAGACGTCATGCGTGCTCTCCTGCACCACTTTGCGCCACTCCTTGAACCTCGACCTCGCTTCATCAACGTCAATCCAGCGCACCCCGAGGTCCTCCTGAGCCGCTCCGTCGCCGGCGGCAGCGAGTCCTCCTACCAACACCTCGGGCGGCGGCGCGGCCGCGCCGCCAACCTTCCCCCTAGACGGCTTTCGAAGGCGTCAGACGGGCTAGGAACGCCCAAAGACGGCCAAAGAGGCGCCCGAGAAGCCCCCCAAGGCCCCCAATAAGCACCAGGAGGCCCCCAAGATGCCTCCAAGAGGCTCCCAGGAAACTCCCAGGTGGCCCCAAGAGTGCCCCCGGAGGCTTCCAAGATGCCGCTCCTCCTCCTCTTCCTCCTCCTCCTCCTCCTCCTCCTCCTCCTCCTCCTCCTCCTCCTCCTCCCCCTGCTCTTCCCCGTCATCCTCTTCCTCCTGATCTTCCCCATCATCCCCCCCAAGCCCCGAAGGGTTTCTAAAACGGCTGGGGGAACACATGGTCCGATAGCTCGGCAGAGTTCTTGCCGCAACGCTCGGCCACATTGGCGATTCCAAATGGCAGGGGGCCGCGGTGATTCGAAGCAGGCGTCATCGATCAATTCTCTGGAACTTACGAAGAAGGAGCTTGGAGGGAGGGTTTCTGGCAACATCGTCGATGCGTCTTTGATTTGCACTGGTCCTCCTCCTCCTCCTCCTCCTCCTCCTCCTCCTCCTCCTGCTCCTCGCCCTCCTCCCCCCCTCTCCTTCCCCCTCCCCGTCCTCCTCTTTTCCTTATTCCTCCTCCTCCTCCTCCTCCTCCTTTTCCCCTCCTCCTACTTGACCTCCTCCCCTCCTCCTCCTCCTCCTCCTCCTCCTCCTCCTCCTCCTCCTCCTCCTCCTCCTCCTCCTCCTCCTCCTCCTCCTCCCCCCCAGCCAGGGGAAGAGAGGGGGACAGGGAGTAGCGATGAGGGTGGAGGGAGGTCGAGCAGAGAAAGGGGGAGAAACAAGAAACGAGATCCCTCGGAAGGAGAAACGCACATCATCGGTCACTGCGATCAGGCTTCGGCCTTCGCCTCGGCCTGCATCCGGGAACAACTGTTAAAGAATTCAGATCGTCCTCGATTCGCATCGGCATCGCCTAGGCATCGCCTCATTGAAAGAATTGCCAGGCGCTGCTCATGGAAAAAATGGCCACCTGCCTGGGTATCAAAACGGTGATGAACACCCGGGAGGCGTCTCGCCTCACACACAGACTTCGGGAGCGCATGCAGCTGCCGAACCGAGGCAAGCCGATCTAATGATTCGCCACAAGAAACTGGGAGCATGAGGGCGAGGCGGATAGAGAGAGGAGAAGGACGACGACGAGGAGGACGACGGCGAGGATGTGGAGGAGTGCGCAGGAGCGGGGGGAAATGGCAGAAAGGAGGAGCAGCACTGCTGCTCCTCCTCTCTGGACCTGCTCCTCCTGTTCTCAAGGCCCGCGAAGGACGACTGAGGGGAGGGAGACGTGGAGGCCGCGGGTGGTGGCGGGGGAGGGGGGGGGGGCCGAGGTAGAGGTGGAAGGAGACCGAAGGCTATCGAGATCATCGTCTCGAGAGCGTGCCGTCCGCTCGGGGAGGCGCTGCTCCTGCCGCTGCTCCCGGCACCACGCTCTGACAGGGGGGGGGGGGGCACCGGGCGAGGGGGGCGGCCCTCGGAGGTGGCCCCCCGTTGGGGGCGGCCAGGGGGTTCGAACTACAGGCATCGTGTGGACGTTCTAGAGGCTCGGAATTATTTTTCCGAACGCCCCACCAAGGCCCCCCAAACCCCCGAATGACGAATGACGGCTTCTGCGCCCAACCCCGTCCACATCAGCGGGCGCGCGGTGAAAGCGCCCACCTCACAAAATTCTAAGCGGGCTTCTGCTTGCGGGGGTGCCCTGGGGTGATCCACTCCTGGTCTGTGCGATTCTGCTCCGGACGTCCTCGGCATCTGCCTTCTTTGGCCCCTGATCTGGCTTGGTTTGGCCTGGCTTGGCCGCGCGCTCCGCTTGAGACATCCTCAAGAATTGCCCGGTTTAGCCCCTGCTCTGGCCTGGTTTGGGCCGGTTTCGCTTGAGACGCCCTCGAGATTCGCCTGGTGTGGCCCTTGTTTGGCCTGGTTTTGGCTCTGCTTCGCCTGAGACGTCCTCACAAATTGCACGCTTCGGCCCTGATCTTGCTGGGTTTCGGTCCAATTCTGCTTGAGAAGTCCTCCGCATTTTCATGTCTTCTCCCTCGGTTGACGTGGTTTGGGCTCCGTTTCGTTCGAAACGTCCTCACAACTTGCCGTGGCGGTTCGAGCTGGCATACTGCGCAAGAGAAACCATTGAATGTCTATACAGTTGGGTAACATCTGTAATGGTCGCCATGCGGTCTCAATACACAGTGGAATGTGTCACGTCTTCTTTGACATTGATCGGTTAATTAACACACGTCGTGGTGGGCGTGATCAAACCGAAACAATGGCACGGTGTCATGAATATCCATTGTGGTCCACATGTAACACGACTGCGCTACAAAACGGCGGACGGCATGGGTGTGGATGTTCCCAACACGCTGTGGATCAGCATGGGCGCGTGTGGCGGCGTTCGGAGGAAACATTTCCGAGGCTGTAGTAATATGTGATGATGTTAGAGGCGCACGTCCGACACGAACATACAGTACGCACATCTTATGGCATATCGATGCCCGAACGGTATGACCAGAAAGCGTCCACCACGGAGCATAGACTCTAAAAGTTCCTCGCGCGCGCGTCGTTCGTTTGGGGGCGACTCACACGTAGTGTCAGTATGTTTGGGCGTTCCTTATTAGGATGACCCGCTCGGATTCAAACATGAAGTGCGGGCCCCATAAGGAGGGGACTCCCGCCTGAGACTTCCTCACAATTCACTCACAGACGAGGCTCCCACTCGAGACTTCCTCCATATTCAAGTCTCAAGAGCCCAAAAGTGACGACAGTTGCACGTTGCGGATGACCCGCTCGGATTCAAACATGAAGTGCGGGCCCCATAGGGAGGGGGCTCCCGCCTGAGACTTCCTCGCAATTCACTCACAGACGAGGCTCCCGCTCGAGACTTCCTCCATATTCATATCTCAAGAGCCCAAAAGTGACGACAGTTGCACGTTGCGGATGACCCGCTCGGATTCAAACATGAAGTGCGGGCCCCATAGGGAGGGGGCTCCCGCCTGAGACTTCCTCACAATTCACTCACAGACGAGGCTCCCGCTCGAGACTTCCTCCATATTCAAGTCTCAAGAGCCCAAAAGTGACGACAGTTGCACGTTGCGGATGACCCGCTCGGATTCAAACATGAAGTGCGGGCCCCATAGGGAGGGGGCTCCCGCCTGAGACTTCCTCACAATTCACTCACAGACGAGGCTCCCGCTCGAGACTTCCTCCATATTCATATCTCAAGAGCCCAAAAGTGACGACAGTTGCACGTTGCGGATGACCCGCTCGGATTCAAACATGAAGTGCGGGCCCCATAGGGAGGGGGCTCCCGCCTGAGACTTCCTCACAATTCACTCACAGACGAGGCTCCCGCTCGAGACTTCCTCCATATTCAAGTCTCAAGAGCCCAAAAGTGACGACAGTTGCACGTTGCGGATGACCCGCTCGGACTCAAACATGAAGTGCGGGCCCCATAGGGAGGGGGCTCCCGCCTGAGACTTCCTCGCAATTCACTCACAGACGAGGCTCCCGCTCGAGACTTCCTCCATATTCAGGCCTCAAGTCAGCGAGTAGTGATGATGATGATGATGATGATGATGATGATGATGATGATGATGATGATGATGATGATGATGATGATGATGATGATGATGATGATGATGATGATGCTGATGTGATGATGATGATGATGATGATGATGATGATGATGATGATGATGATGATGATGATGATGATGATGATGATGATGATGATGATGATGATGATGATGAGTGAGTGATGGTGATGGTGATGATGATGCGGAGGAGGATGCAAAGAGGAGCAGAGGAGAGGGAGGAGGAGGAGGAGGAGGAGGGGGAGGAGGAGGAGGAGGAGAGATCCTGCGCGGAGGGTGTGCAGAGAAAACAAGAACCCCACTTAGGATGTGGGGAAAAAATCTGCCGAACTTAGAACCACGAATCTGCCCCCAACTCCTGCTGGCCGGAACCAGTGCTTGGCCACCTCAGACCCCCAGCGGGCTCCAAGTCCCCCGCCTCTTGGACGCTACTTTCGTGAGTTCCTGGGAGGCCCAGCGGAGCGACGTCTCACGGGCGTCTGGACGTCTCGCCTCCCTGGGCGCTGCCGACCGCGCCACTATCGCCATTTTCGCGGGCCGTTTGGAGGTCCAGCGGAGTGGTGTCAAAAAGACAACTCACCACATGGTGCTACCAAACGTCTCGCGCGGCTCGGGTACGCCGCTGGATAATGCTGCGTGCGGTATTCGTCAAGGCCGTTTCAGCAGCGTTCTGGCCCCCCACGGGGCTCTCCGGGGTGGCGCGCACAGCTCTCACAAAAGGGCCGATCCCCACCGAGAAGCCCCCCATGCCTTCCCGGAAGAGGTCGCCCCGCTCGCCCTGCCTGCCGTCATTGCACGCCGCGAGCGCTGCGGTCCGCGGCACTGCCGTTCGAGGCTCCGCGCAGCCCAAAAGCGAAGCGCGAAGCACTCCGGCACATTAGCACCGAGACGGGTGCTGCGGTGCTGCGGTGCTGGGGCACCAAAGAAACGTGCGGCCCTGTCGTGCGCGGTGCGCCGCTAAAAGCTCGCGCGAAACTGTCTTCACGAGCGGCCCGCATATCCACATCCACGCCCTCGCGGTCTGGGTTTGGAGGCGCGATGCTGTGGATACGCGGTCGCATGGATAGGTTCCGCGCGGGGCATCCGCGACAAAGCGCCCCGTATCCAAGACGTCGCGGTCCAGGGGCCAGGCCCACGAGGTCGTGTATACTGTGGTGCACGCCAACATGGAGTTGAGTGTACGGGTGCGTACTGCCTGGGCAAAAGAAGATAAATGAAAAAGGAAACAAACAAACGGAGAGGATGGAATTTTCAATGATTGCAAGGCGGCCGCGCGATCGGGGGTACCAAGCTGGCGGGATACCAAGTCGGCGGCCGCTGGCTTGGTAGGGGGGAACCCCAAGGGGGGATACCAAGCCAGCGGGATACCAAGTTGGCGGCCGCTGGCCTGGTCAGGGGGGTACCGAGCCAGCGGGGTTCCAAGCCGGCGGCCGCTGGTTGGGTAAGGGGGGAACACCTGGGGGGGCAACAAGCCAACAGGACACCAAGCCCGCGGCCGCTGGCTTGGTAGGGGGAACCCCCAGAGGGGGGTTCAAAACCGACGGGATACCAAGCCGGCGGCCGCTGGCTTGGTAGGGGGAACCCCAAGGGGGGACTCACTGGGGGGGTACCAAGCCGGCAACCGCTGGCTTAGTAGGGGGGGGGGCCCGAGGGGGATAACAAGCTGGCGGGATACCAAGCTGGCGGCCGCGGGCTTTGTAGGCGGAAACTTCTGGTGGGATACCAAGCTGGCGGAATGCAAAGCCGGCGGCCGCTGGCTTGATAGGGGGGAGCCCCAGAGGGGGTACCGAGGTGGCGGGGTACCAAGCCGGCGGCCGCTGGCTTGGTAGGGGGGGCACCAAGACGGCGGCATACCAAACCGGCGGCCGCTGGCTTAGTATAGGGGGCAGTTCCAGGCGGGGTACCATCAGCTGGCGGGATACCAAACTAACTCCGGGGAGATACCAAGCCAGCGGGATACCAAGCTGGCGGCCGCTGGCTTGGCAAGGGGGACCCCACGGGGGGTACCAAACTGGCGGGATACCAAGCCGGCGGCCGCTGGCTTGGTATGGGGGGAGCCCCACATGGGGGCGTACCAAGCTGGCGGGATACCAAGCCGGCGGCCGCGGGCTTGGTATGGGGGGAACTCCAGGGGAGTACCAAGCCAGCGGGATACCAAGCCAGCGGCGGCTGGCTTGGTACAGGGGAGCCCCTGGGAAGACAGCGGGATACCAAGCCGGCGGCGGCTGGCTTGGTAGGGGGGAGCCCCTGGGGGGTACCAAGACGGCGGGATACTAGCGAAGCCAGCGGCCGCTGGCTTATAGCAGGGGGGGAGCCCCTGGTGGGATAGATACCAAGCTAGCGGCCGCTGGCTTGGTAGGGGGGAACACTTGGGGGAGTACCAAGCTGGCGGGATACCAAGCCGGCGGCCGCGAGATGGGTAGGAGGAGCCCCCTGAGGGGGAACTAAACTGGCGGAAATTCAAACTGGCGGCCGCTGGCTCGGTACAGGGGGCCCCAAGGCGGGTGCCAAACCGGCGGGATACCAAGCCGGCGGCCGCTGGCTTGAAAGGGGGGAACCACGGGGGGGGGTACCAAGCCGGCGGGATACCAGGCCGGCTGGGCCTGCGAGATACCAAGCCGGCGGCCGCTGGTTTGGTAAGGGGAACCACTGGGGGGTACCAAGCCGGCGGGATACTAGCGAAGCCAGCGACCGCTGGCTTGGCAGGGGGAACCCCTGATGGGGCACCAAGCCGACGGGATGCCAAGCCGGCGGCCGCTGGCTCGGTAAGGGAGGGGCACAAAGCCGGCGGGATACCAGGCCGGCTGGGGGGGGGGCCCAACGGGGATACCCAGGGGGGGGCCAAGCCGGCGGGATACCAAGCCGGCAGCGGCTGGCTTGGTAGGGAGGAGCCCCTGGTGGGGTACCAAGCTGGCGGAATGCCAAGCCAGCGGCCGCTGGCTTAGCAGGGGGGGGCCCAGGGCGCCGCTGTGCGGCCTGAGGCCGCGATCGCGCGCCGCCGGGGCGCAAGGGCCGCCCTCGCCTCGGCAGCTTGCCGGGGCTGGGCGCTCGCCGGGCACGGGGCGAGAGCGGGCGGCTGGCCCGCCGCCTCACGTCTTGAGCCCAAAGAGACTGCCGATCAACGCATTGCATGCTGCGTCCTGTATTGGAGGGCCGATTTAGCCCCGGAGTGGGGGGTCAGGGCTGAAATCAGGCCCCGCCTTAGCGCCAGACCCCCCTGGCGGGGTAAATTCTGCGACGCCCAACGAAGCGGATCTGCGCCGCGCCAAACCTTTGGACCACGAACAAGCAGCAAGAGCGAGTGGGATCGGATGAGCAGGAGGAAGAAGCGGCCCCACCCGTCGTCGCGCCATTGAAAAAGACCCAGGCCAGGAAAGTCTCTTGGACAACTCGTGCACCCAGGGGCTTCCCCCTACCAGGCGAGCGGCCGCCAGCTAGGTATCCCGGCGGCTTGCTACCCCCCTCGCGCCGCCGCGACGCGGGCGATGATCTCCGCGGCTTTCTGGGTGATCTGCACCTTGCTGGGATTGGGCGACAGGCTTTGGAAGATCGTCGACGAAGTCGACCCCACCCCGCCAGACGTAGAGCTGCTCAGGTTCCCGAGGTTCGAGGATCGAGGCACGAGTCAGTGGGCCACGACGTCCTCCAGAAAATAAACTGATCTATACTGGAGGAGCGCCAAGGACGGGCCGACGGGGGCGGTGATGCTGCTCATCCACAGGGCCCTGGGCAAAGCGGGGGAGTGGACGGCGCTGGGCCCCGTCGGCCTCGCGCGGCCGATCAATCCGAAGGACAAGCACCATGCCAGCGCGAAGGCCAAGGGCGGGGCCACCTGTGCAAACCACTCGGGCCTGTCGACTCACGACAAGGAGGAGGCCGAGCAGGCCCGCCAGACGCTGCTCGACCGCGTGAAGGTCTCGACGACTCCCGTCCCGAAGAGGAAGTCAGCTCCGTTTTCAAGCCGAAGAAAAAGTTGCTGCTGCTGCCGAGCTCCAGTGTCACGCGGGTCGCGACGTCCGTGGGGCTGGGGGCTTGCTTGGGCTTGCAGGAGCCGGGGGCAGCTGGCAGGGACTGATGTGGGTCTCTGGCGGGCCTGGGTCTACTTCGGGATCTCCGAGTGGGTGCGCTTGGGGTGCCAGGCCGTCGAGGAGGGTCGCGAGTGGATCGAGCACGCAGGCAAATGGAAGGGCGTCTTCGACGAGATGAGGAACAGCCTCGAGCTGGATTTCTGGATCGTGACCGCGCGGCTGGCCTCCTCGCGGTCTGGGGTCACTTCGCCTTCGGCCGGGTGGGCCAGGGGGCCGCGCGCGAAGGGTCCGACAGCGACAAAGACTCCCTGTGCGGCGACCCGATCTCGGATGCGGAGTCGGACGGAGAGCCCTCCTCGCACGACCTGCTGAAGACGATCCTCGCGGGCCAGCAACAACTGGCGGAGCGAACGGAAGCGATTGAGAACATAAAGGCGTCCGCTCGGTCGGAAGCTAGCAGCAGCGGGAAGCGGACAGACGCAACCAGGTCTGATGATGTCGTCGAGCCATCCAAGAGCCAGAGCGAAGCCCTTCTTTCCAAGCTGGGGGAGCACGGGCAGGTCGTGGACGCAGACAGCACCCGAGCCACGCGGGGGAGTGGGTTGGTCAATATCAGCTCCGCCCCTTCCCCGACGCCGCGCTCGGGGCACAGCTTCGAAATGGTTGGCAGCACCCCTGGATCCTCGGAGAAGTCGAGCCTGGCGCCGCTGAAGACCCGCATCAATGAGCTGTAGATGGACTCCCGGAACCCTCGGGACACCATGGTCACGGCGCTGAAGAGCTTCGACGAGGGGGTCCACCTCGGGCAGGTCGGGGACATCCGCTCGCGGTCGGCTTCCGAGGTGCTGACGCGCCTCTACCGCGGCGGGGGAAGGGCGCAAGCGGAGCTGCGCGAGTGGCTTTGCAGCGAGGAGTTCGAGGGGTGCAACGCGGCACAGGAGGTCCTGGTCCTCGGGATGGAGCTCGACAGGATGCTAGACACGGGCCCCCGAGGTGCCGTGATCATCTCGCGTGCGGCGGAGCTTGTCTGCTTGCGCATCTACAGCTTGATGAAGGCGTTCGACAAAGTGCAGCGGAAGGACGACTGGCTTCGTCCGAAGAATCAAGCAGGGACGAAGTGGCGAAGCAAGGTCGACTGGGCGCTGGCCGAGCAGTGCTTCCGCCTCGACCGTACATCGACGCGGCTGACGACGAAGTGACCGAAAAGCTCAAACGGAAGGCGCTCTTCCAGAAGCATCTGGGGGCTGTCTCGGAGATGACCGCCAAGAAAGAGTGAAGGTCTAGCCGTCCCTTGGTGGCGGGGCGGTGTAAAATGTGCAAGGCCACCCTGGGTCTGGCGGTGGGCGAAGCTTGTCTGCGTCTGCTCGTTGGCTCTGGCTCTCGGTCCGCCAGTCGGCGGGCCGTCTACCTGGTTTTCGTTGACTGTCTCATCGGCGTCGTGGGGCTGGTGTTTCACGATATCTCCCCCTGGGTCAATCGCCGTGTGTTGCCCTATTGAATTACCGAGTTGGCGAGTCGGTGCCCAACCTATTCAGTGCGACCGTTTGGAATTTTTGCGCGTGCCGATTTGGTCTCGTCGCGATCGAGGTCGTCGTTATCATGACAGATGGGGGCCAGAACAGGGGCCCCGCAGAGCTCGAGGCGGGCCAGGCGCGTGGACATCGAGATCTCCCGGGCGCGCCGCCGCATGTTCGAGCGAGCTGGGGCGCGTCCTCGGGGGGGTGAGCGAGAGCACTCGACGTGTAACATGGCTCAGGTCCGATCGCACGATCGCCGCTCTCCGAGGCCTCAGCCGAGAGCACTTTCGGGAGCTCCAGGGCCCGCAAGGGCTCGGCCTGGAGCCAGGCGACGCCGCTGCAGAAGGATATTGTCAGGAGGGTCTGGATCGAACAGGGCAAGTGGGCGAACTGGGGCTCCATCGACGACGGCAGAGCGGTCTTGCGCCGCATGGGCGAGAAGCTTCCAGCCAGCTGCGGAAGCAGCTCGACTCTCGAGGAAAAGGGGGAAGGGCGCCTGCAGAGGGGTGCCTTATGTCCATTACGAGTGGCGGAAGTGGATCTGCCTCCGAAAGCGCCGCGGGGAATCGGCGCGAGGGGCCTTGCAGTCTCGGCGCGGGCGCACCTTGAGGGGCCTGGGCGGTTGATGCTGAAGTCGGAGGGCGAGATCAACGTGAGCGAATGCAACAAGATTCGGCCGCGCGAGGCGCCGGAGCTCAAGCATGGCGACGCCAGGCTCGAGCTCGAAGTCAAGATTTGGGAGTCGAACGCGCCGCAGTACGCGAGCGACGCGCGGGAGAAGCTGTCGGTGTTCAAGGTGCTGAAGGAGGTCGAGGGCACTAGGGCCGAGCGGATGGTGATCTCTCGGCTGGTCTGGGACGCCCGTCGGGTTAACCTTCGCTTCAAGGGCCCGCCCTGGGCGCCGCTGGGGACGCCCGCCGCGCTCGCGGAGGTCGACTTGGGGCCCGACATCTTGGGGGGCAAGCAATTCTTGACGTTCCTGGGCGATGTGCCCGTGATGTTCTACAGGATGAAGAATATCCCCGAGCTTCACTCCTACTTTGTCTTGGATGGCGCGGGGCCGCGGGGGCTCTGGGAGTTCGGGCGGAGCCGAGGCGTTCGCGCCCCCGAGCCCCCCGAACACGCGGCGGGGGCTGCCTGCTCGGTCGTGCTCACGGGCTGGAGCTGGGCGGCCCACCTCGCGCATGCGCCCCGGACCGACTGCTTCGACGGCCTGGGGGGCGGCGGGGCTGGTCGGGTCGAGCACGGCAACGCGGTGCCTCGGCTGTCGGAGCACTCTCTCCTGCACTGGCTCTACATCGACGACTGCGGAGGGGGCTTAGTGGGCGACAGAGAGGGCGACCCGCAGCTGGAGCAGGCGGCGATGACGGCGCGGGGGCTGGTGACCTCCAAAGGCCTGGCGGTGCACGGGGAGAGCAGAGGGATCGGACCCCCCGAGAAGCTGGAGGTCACGGTCGACCCGGTCACCCTGCGCTGTCGGGCGAAGGAGGAGCAGATGCGCGACCTGGTGCTGGCGACGGAGTCTCTGCGCCTGCAATCCTGCGCGGCCCCCGCGCTCGTCAAGCTGCCCATGGGGCGCGGGGCCTGGGCGATGGTGGCCGCGAGGCCCGCGTTCGTGATCCCCCGCGTGATCTACGCCGCCTGGATCCACGCGAGCGACGATCCGTTCAGGCCGCGAACGCTGTGGGCCGATGCGAAGACCGAGCTGATCGCCCTGGCCGGGCTATCCGCCTTCTTTTTCGCGGACCTGCCCTTGCCCTGGCGCTCGCAGGTCTACATGGCGGACGCCAACAACTACGGATAAGCAGTGGTGTCGTCGGAGGCCTCGGCGGAGTCGCAGCGGAGAGAGGCCCGGTGGTCTCGCCAGCAGGGCCGGGGGGCGCAGGTCGACGCGGCGCGCGCGCAAGCCGAATGGGGCCCCGTCGCGAGGGGCGACGTCTTCGAGGAGGAAGGACCCCAGTGAGGCCGCTGGCTTCAAGGCGACGGGGCGCCCTGGGATACTGGAACTCTTCGCGGGACTGGCCGTTCTGGCGGAGCCATTCCGAGTCGGGGCGCCTACCTGGTCGGAGGCGTGGGGCGTCGACTACGGCCAGGAGTGCGACCTGCTGCGCAAGCCGTACCTCGCAAGGCTCATGCTGAGGCTGCGGCAAGACGAATTCTGGCGGGCCCACGCATGTCCACCATGCTCCACTTTCTCGCGGGCCCGCATCCCCAGGCCCAGGGCGCCCGACCGTCTGTCGGGAGTCCCGGGTCCCGGGCGAGTAGATCGCAGGAAGGTGAAGGACGGCGCGCTGATGGCGCTCGTGGCGATCGAGGCGTGCTTGCTTGCACTGACGCTGGGAGTGTTCTTCGCGCTGGAGAACCCGATCGACAGCCTTATCTGGCTCCTGCCCGAGATGCAGGCGCCGGCTGCCAGCTCGACAACTGCCAGTTCGGTACGCCCTGGAAGAAACCCACAAAGGTTCCGACATCGCGCTGGGATCTTCGGAAGATCAGGAGGAGCTGCACGGGTGCATCGTCTTGCCGTTCGATGGCGGGGTCGCCGCATCAGGTCTTGAGGGGCGACGCGCCATGCGGAGCGAAGTGGGCGAAGCTGGCCTGTCTTGGCCCGTCGGCGCTCCGCAAAACGATCGTGGAGGTGGCGAGGGAGGCGGCCCCGGCAGGCGTCTGCAGGCCGCTTCCGCTCCACCTGCGGCGGGCGGCTCGTCGGCCAGCGCCGCCGCCGGCAGCGGAGCGGGCGGACATCGACCGCTGGGCGACGGCTTTCACGGGGCGCCGGGAGGCACTTCGGTACCTCCCTCGGAGCAGCCGTTCCTGGGGGCGCCGCATCCCCGTCTTCGTGGGCCCCCCTTGGCGGTCGCTGGAGCCCTCAGCAAGGGCCGCGCCTCCTCCCGCATGCCCCGGCGGCTCTGTCGCGTGGCCGCGGGGGTTAAGCTGGCGCGCGACATAAAGATGCACGCGAGGCGGGCCCCGAGCGAGGGCGACGTCGCGGACGGCCCGCTCAGAGGAGGAGCGAGAGGGCCGAGGCCGACACGGAGCAGCGCCAACTCGCGCGAAGACTCCCCTGGAGCCTGCGGGCGGCCTTCGCCAGGCGGCGGGAATGAGTCGGCGGTCGAAGTGAAGCCCACTGGCGACGACCGTCACGGGGCGGGGGCGCCTCGGAGCCTGGCGGGAGGCGGCAGGCGGAGACGACGGCCGCCGTCTCGGGCGGCCCGCGCCGGTCCGCCGCTGGCCGCGCGCGGAGCTCGGGCTTGGTCAATCGCCCGCGCGCCCGTGAGGTCGACGACGACGCGAACCGCCGCAAAATCGAAGAGGCGAAGCGCTTCCTGCAGGGCGCGCAGCGCCAGGGGACGTCCTTCGATACGCGCGCCGAGCGCGACGCGGCGATGGCGAACTGCCTTTCATCGCTCTGCTACCTGCGCTTGTCCAGCGTCGACGTGGGCAACGCGGTCTTCTTCGGCTTCCTGCGCGTCGGCGAGGGCCATCGGGGCGAGATGCCGCAGGCGGCCCGCGCCCTCGAGTCCCAGCTGAGGGCGGCCGCGCAGGGCGAGGGCAAGCCGTTGGACCGCTCGCCCATCGCCCGCGTCGCGATGTGTCTGCTGGAGCAGGGCAGGGTGCACGAGGGCCCACTGGTGCTGACCTCCTTTGACTCTTCCCTGAGGGGGCAGGATCCCATTGAGAATGCAGGGCGTGTCTTTTGACGGAGATGGGGCTAGTCTGGCGCTGGGCGCGCGAGCCAGAGGCGAGACCCTCAAGGCGGGGCGCGACCAGGAGGTGGCGGTCCGCTTCCAATTCGCGCGGGCCATCCAGAAGGCGACGGCCCAGATCGCGCGCGAAAGTGGCCTGATCTCCCCCCCGTCGGCGGCCGCCTTCAGGAAGCGGACCTCCGCGTGCGATGCGCACTCGGGCGCAGCGGACTTCGTCGAGTCGGGTCAGACGCTGGAGGCCGCGAGGCGGAGAGGCAGATGGAAGTCATCGGCAGCCGTCCAGAGGCGCACCAAGCAGCGCGAGCTCGTGCGACACCGAGCTCGAGCAGGCAGCACCATCGACGACAAGGGCGGCAAGTTCTGGGTGGACCCAGCTGGAGAGCTCCGGCGAGTGCTGCAGGACGCTCCGGCTCGGGGCCGCGATGACCTACGCGCGGCGCTGCTCCACGAGCTCGGACGCGCGCGACGGCCTGGCGACGCGGAGCGCTTCGCCTCGGGCTCGGCGGCAGGCGGTGGGGCGCCCGAGGACCCGCGCCAGCCCGACGCGGGCGCGCGCGGCAAGCGCCAGAACCGCAAGCGGAGAAGCGGCTGATGCCAGACAGGAGAAATGTATTTTTGTCGCGGCTCAAGGCCCTGGCGAATCCCAAGGTTTCGTGCGGCACAGCGAGATGCCGACCTTGGCCTCGGCACTTTTAGCCAGCGGAGCTGGCCTCTTCCGGCGACGAGAAACATGAACATGTTCGAGGATCATGTTGTGCATATGACTATTGTGCGAGTATCATGGCAACTTTGCCTTATTGCACGTCTGGCTGGCTGTGTTGGTCCGCCTTCGGGGGCTCGCTGTCAGTTTAGAGATCCATCAGTGGCTCGGCTGATTTGTATAGGAGCTTGGAATGTTAAAAGTAAGCTGGCACCCTCGCCCCCCCCCAGCCTCAGGAAGGTGCGAAGCCGTCGGGGTGCCAAGCCGGCGGCCGCCGGGTAGGGGGGGGGCCCCGGGGGGCACCGGGCCGGCGGGGCACCAAACCCGCGGCCGCTGGTTTGGCAAGGGGGGGCCACGAGGGGGGCACCAAGCCGGCGGGAAACCACTGCCGCTGGCTTGGCAGGGGGGGGGGCCCGGGATGGGGGGCCAAGCTGGCGGGGCACCGAGCCGGCGGCCGCTAGCTTGGGAGGGGGGGGGCCTGGCTTGGTGCGGGGGGGGGGCCCGCAGGACCAGCCGCTCGCGCGGTTGCAGCCAAATGTTTTCAGGTTTCGTGGCGACTGGAACGCCATGGATCATAAATCTACTCATCATGCATGTTCGTCGTCTTCGTTATCCTTCATCTTCCCGTTCCTTTTCTCCCACAAATATATGTACAAAAAAACGCCTTTACACAGGGATTTCTTTTGTCGCAACCTTACAAAAGGGTTTTAAGTGTGGAGGATCTGCAATGCTTTGGGCTAATCTTTTTATAGTAGCCAATGCACATCGATTCCTTTTGTGACGGCCTTACACTAAAGTTTTACGACTGGGGGGGTCAGCAGCGGCGGCGCCGTGGGCCCGGGAAAGCCAGAGGAAAACAAAAACGCAAACGCAACTTGCGCTTTCACATGGGAAAGCAAAAGAAAAACTAGGACAGCCCGTGACAGTCGCTATTTTGTGGGTGCTGATGACCTACCAATTCAAATCGTTGTGTGGCGGCCTTGCAAAAGGATCCTTTGTGTGGCGACCTTACACAAACATTTTGTTGTGGAGGATTTGGAATGGCCCCAACAATGATAATTTGTTTGTAGGAACCTGTATAAAAGGATTCCTCTTGTGGCGGCCTTACAAGAAGGTTTCGAGCGTGGGCGATCTGCAGCGGCGGCGCCGCGGGCCCAGGAAAGCCACAAAGGGAAACAAGAAAAACATGAAACGCGCGAAAAAAACCTGTGTCTTCACAGAAAGGGAAACAGGAAGCAACAAGGAACTCCTTTGATTGTCGCTATTTTTCGGGCGCAAATGACCTAACACTTAAACAGTTGTTTTCTAGCGGCCCTTGCAAAAGGATCCCTTTTTGTGGCGACCTTACACGAGGATTTAAGTGCGATGGATCTGCAGTGGCCCCCGCAATTAGAAGCCTTTTGGTAGCAGCCTGCACAGGCGGGATTATTGTTTTGTGGCGACCTTGCAAAAAGGTTTCTGAGCGTGGGGAATCTGCAGCGGCGGCGCCGCTGACCCAGGGGAGCTGAAGCGGAAAACAAGAAAAACATAAAAAAAAAAACAATAAAAGTGAAAAGCCTGCGTTTTCACAATTCAAAAACTAAAGACAGTCATAGCTGTTCCTAGCTTTTCCTGTTTTCCCGCGGAGAAACACACACATTGTTTCATGTTTGTACTGTTTTCCCTGCTTTCCTATGTAACTTTCCTTGGCCAACGGCGCCGCCGGTGCAGATCCCCCACAATGCAAACACGAGTGTAGGGCCGCCACAAAACGAATCGATGTGGATTGGATGCTACAAAAGGATTCTCGTAGTAGAAGCCACAGCAAATCCTCTACGCTTAATCCCTTTTGTCAGGTCGCCACAAAAGGAATCCTTGCTGTCAAGGCGTTTCTCGTTGATACATACCTTTCTGTGGGAGCAGAAAAAGGAACGGGATGATGAAACATAATTAATGAAAACGACGAACATGCATGATGAAAAATGAAACTGATGATCCATAGCGCACCAATCGCCACGAAATCGCTCGAACATGCATTGTTGTAATCATACAAACACTGGGTCGGACGGGGACCCCCTCGGGGGGGTGTCCTGGGGGGTGCACCATGCCAACGAGACGCAAAGCTGGCGGCCGCTGGCTCGGCAGGGGGGAGCCCCAGGGGGGGCGCCAAGCTGACGGGGCGCCAAGCTGGCGGCCGCTGGCTCGGCATGGGGCAACCACTCGGGAGTGCCGAGCCGTCGGGGTACTAAGCCGGCGGCCGCTGGCTTGGCATGGGGGGGGGGGCGCAAGAGAAGTAACTAAGGCGGCGGGGTGCCAAGCCGGCGGCCGCTGGCTTGGTAGGGGGAACTCCTGGGGGGGTTCCAAGCCAGCGGCCGCGGCTTGGTAGAGGGGTCCCAGGCGCCCCAGGGGGGGGCATCAAGCTGGCGGGGTATCAAGCCAGCGGCCGCTGGCTTGGTTGGGGGGCGCCAAGCTGGCGGGATACCAAGCCGCTGGCTTGGTGGGGGGGGCCCTGCAAGAGGCGCCAGGGTGGCGGGATGCCAAACCGGTGGCCGTTGGCTGGCGTGGTAGGGGGGGGCCCCCGGGGGGTGCCATGCCAGCGGGGTGCCGAGCTGGCGGCCGCAGGCCTGATAGAAAAGGGGGTACCAAGCCGGCGGGATACTACCAAGCCGGCGGCCGCTGGCATGGCATTAGGGGAACCCCTTAAAGTACCGAGCCCGCGGGATACCGAGCCGGCGGCCGCTGGCTCGGTAGGGGGGGGGCCCCGGGGGGGGCACCGAGCCCCTGGAACGCCAAGCTGGCAGCCGCTGGTTTGGTAGGGGGGCCCCCTTGGGGGCGGGGGGCCAAGCCAGCGGGGCGCCAAGCCGGCGGCCGCTGGCTTGGCAAAGGGAACAAAACCTTAGGCGGGCACCAATCCGGCGGGGTGCCAAGCCGGCGGCCGCTGGCTCAAGCAATGGAAACAGCCCCTGGGAGGTGCCG
Organism: Prorocentrum cordatum; assembly: GCA_963575745.1. Classification (NCBI taxonomy): domain Eukaryota; class Dinophyceae; order Prorocentrales; family Prorocentraceae; genus Prorocentrum; species Prorocentrum cordatum. Next base: position 115,460 of record CAUYUJ010004358.1, read on the forward strand.
ACCCCTTAACCAAGCCTGCGGCCACTGGCCCAGCATCTGGCTGGGCATGGTCGCTGCCAGAGAGCGCCACGCTTGCGGCAGGAGTGCAGCGCCCCAGGCGCCAGCCCGAGCGGGCCGCGGGGGGCTGGGGGGCGGCCGCGCGCGGCGCCGCCCCACCCGCGCACCGGTGCCCAACGAACAAAAAAACGACGGCCGCGCCCCAGGGGGTAAGCAAGGAAGCGAAGCGAACCCCCGCTGCCCCAGGGCGGGCCCCATCTCCCGGCTCGCCGCCCCCCGCGCCCGACTCCGCGCCGAGCGTCGGGCGGGGGGGGGGGGCGTCCAGCGCCGGAAAGAATTATCCTGGCAAAGCAACCTAACAGCGATGTGTAGAAGAATAGCTGGAAGCATTGCCTGTGGTATTCATGTAAGAGTGCTGTTGTCGAATTCTGGTGTTCTCGCAGTCGCATTCGGATTCGCTTTGCAGAGGACCGCTCAATGCAGCACGCTGAGGAGCAGCGCTGTTCCCTGCCGCAGGCTGAGGAGCACCGCTGCTCAATGCAGCAGGGTCAGGAGCACCGCAACCAGACCGAGAACTATCAGCATGTCCTGGCATTGAAGTGCGCAGTAGGCGCTGCGCAGTTCCTTTGAGAGGAAATCTTCGAAAACAAGGCTGTAGCCAAGAAGGCTACGGGGACGATGATGATGATGAAGATGATGAGTCTTGGAAGTCTGGGAAGTGGAAGAGCACGAAGTGGCGCACAGTTGGCTCCGGGCATTCAAAAGGTGGCTCGGGAGTGGAGTTCTGGGAAATGGAAGAACACGAAGTTGCTTACAGTTGGCTCCGGGCATTCAAAATGTGGCCCGGGAATGGTGTTCTGGGAAGTCCAAGAGCACGAAGTGGCCTACAGTTGGCTCCGGGCATCCAAAATGTGGCACGGGAATGGAGTTCTGGGAAATTGAAGAGCACGAAGTGGCTTACAGTTGGCTCCGGGCATCCAAAATGTGGCCCGGGAATGGAGTTCTGGGAAGTCGCAGAGCACGAAGTGGCCTACAGTTGGCTCCGGGCATTCAAAATGTGGCCCGGGAATGGAGTTCTGGGAGGTCGAAAAAGCACGAAGTGCGTGACTGTTTGCTTAAAACGAGCCCGGCCCTCACCTGCCCAGCTCCCGCCCAGACCCCCCTGGGGAGTCATCAGATGCTCTCTTTTGACACCATTAGAAACCTATCAGTCTTCGCTGTCACGAAAAAAAGCTAGTCTCGGGCGCTAAAGGGGGGCAGGCCCGCTGCGCGCAGCGGGCCTGCGCCGCTGCCGCGCGCCGCCAGCGGCCGCGCAGAAGGGCCTGCGGCCTGCCTCCCGGGGGCGGCGGGGAGGGGGGAATGACTTGGAGTTCCGCGCGGGGCCTGCTCTAGAACAGGCACATGCCGTAGACGGATCCACCCCGGCACCGCGCCGAACGCAACTGCCGCGCGCCCGCGCGCGCCACGGCACCTGATGTTTCCATCGGCGCTTTGGGCCAAAACGGCGTGGGCACTGGCCCCAGATTTTCGTCTTCTGGATGCTGCTGGACTTGGCCCTCCAAGGAAATGGCTCGCCGGCTCGCCGCGCCCCCGCCTCGCCTTGCGCCGGGAAAAGCTCGGGGGGGCGCCCGGCGCCCGAAAATGGTGGGCCCAGTGCGCCAAAAAGGAAATCATACCCCTAGAACTGCAATCGCGGGCGCGAGCGGCGCGCGCCGACTGGCGCCGGGGGCCCAGAGCGCCGGCGGCCAGCCCGTGCCCGCGCGGGCCCGAGGCGCGCGCTGCTCTGGACTCCAGTCGCACTCAGCAGTCAACGCGAACAAATTATCCCGGCAAAGCAACCTAACAGCGATGTGTAGAAGCATAGCTGGAAACATTGCCTGTAGTATTCATGTAAGAGTGCTGTTGTAGAATTCTGGTGTTCTCGCAGTCGCATTCGGATTCGCAGTGGCAGTCGCAGTGGCAACATCAGCGGCAGTCACAGTGGCACTGCCCGTAGTTGCAATAGCAATAGCTACACTAGCAGCAGCAACAGCAGCAGCAGCAGCAGCAAAAATAGTAACACTAGCAGCAGCAGCAGCAGCAGCAGCAGCAGTGCCAGCTGCCGCTCTGCGAGGCTACGCCCGGCATAGGCTACGCCCGGCATACTCCTTCGGGTGGCGGCCGAGGTCTCGCACTTGCTGCATGAGCTCCTCGGTCTTGTCTCGCTTTTGCTGCATGAGCTCCTCGGTCTTCTGCTTCCGCTTGAGCTCCTCGGTCTCCGTCTGCTGATCAGCACAGCCCAGGGCCCGCAGTTCATGCAAAATGTCTTTGGGGATGCGGTCGCGACGGTCCGAGAAACGTTTGGCCAACTTGTTTTCGGCCCGTTCTTGTTCGGACGTTCCTTTGTTTCGCTTCGGTATCCGGCCGACTTCACGTGCTCGACGAGCGTTTGCAGAGGACCGCTCAATGCAGCGCGCAGAGGAGCAGCGCTGTTCCCTGCCGCAGGCTGAGGAGCACCGCTGTTCAATGCAGCAGGGTCAGGAGCGCCGCCGCCAGACCGAGAACTATCTGCATGTCCTGGCATTAAGGTGCGCAGTAGGCGCTGCGCAGTTCCTTTGAAAGGAAATCTTCGAAAGCAGGGCTGTAGCCAAGAAGGCTACGGGGACGATGATGATGATGAAGATGATGAGTCTTGAAGTCTGGGAAGTGGAAGAGCACGAAGTGGCGCACAGTTGGCTCCGGGCATTCTCAATGTGGCCCAGTAGTGGAGTTCATGGAAATGGAAGAGCACGAAGTGGCCTACAGTTGGCTCCGGGCATTCAACATGTGGCCCGGGAATGATGTCCCGGGAAATCCAAGAGCACGAAGTGGCCTACAGTTGGCTCCGGGCATCCAAAATGTGGCCCGGGAATGGTGTTCTGGGAAATCCAAGAAGTGGCCTACAGTTGGCTCTGGGCATCCAAAATGGGGCCCGGGAGTGGAGTTCTGGGAAGTCCAAGGGCACGAAGCGGCCTACAGTTGGCTCCGGGCATTCAAAATGTGGCCCGGGAATGGAGTTCTGGGAGGTCGAAGAGCACGAAGTGTGTGACTGTTTGCTCAAAACGAGCCCGGCCCTCGCCTGTCTGGCTCCCGCCCAGACCCCCCTGGGAAGTCATCAGATGCTCTCTTTTGACCCCATTAGAAACCTATCAGCCTTCGCTGTTAGATAACAACACGCAAAGACAGAGCCGCCCAGGCCACCCGCGGCACTCAGCCGCCAGTGACGACGCGCCCAACAAACTCAACGAGCGCGGCGGGCAAGGCGCTCGCCCGCTGGGCCCGGGCCGCCCGCTGGACCCTGGGCAGCCCGCGGCGGGGCGGCAAGCGGGCGGCCCGCGGCGGTCGGGAGACTGGTCCGCGGACGAAGACGGGCCGCACCTGCGGGCCGGCAGCGCGGGGACGTGGCAAAGTCCGAGCCGCGGCGGGCAAAAAGCCACCCGAGCGCGGCGCGCCGATTGAGGCGAGCGCGCAGACGCCTAGAACTTCGACTGCTGGCCAGGCGCGGGCGCGAGCCGCCCGCCGAAGAAGAGGGCGAGGCGGCCGCCCGGCGCCCTGGGGGCGCGGGGCAGTCCGCGCGGCCCCGCGAGGGCGACGGCGCTGCGGGCGGGCGGCCAAACACCCACTCGCTGCGGGCGCGTCAACGACGCCGGCGCTTCACGCCGGGCGCTAGGGGGCCCTGCCGGCGGTCGCCCCCCCCTTGCCCCCCTCGCGGCCCCCGCCGGCGGGGCCGCCGCTGCCCACGCCGGCGCCCTCAGGCCCACCCGACGCGAGCCCAACGATGCGTTTCCCCCACGCAGTGGCGGTTGCTTGCCCTTCGTGCCGCGCGGCGTCGCCTGGCGATCGCGGGGCATGGGCGACTTCCAGTTCGGGCTGCGCAATGGTGCCTTCGCCCTCGCTCCCACCTCGCCCTCGCGCGCCCCCGAGGCCGCGGCCTCCCTCGAGCCCCCGCCGGCACCCTCGGCCCGGTCGTCCTGCGCCGTCTCGGACGAGCTCCGCGCCGGCCCGCGCGCGGCGTCCGAGCCCGCCCCATCGGGGTCGGCAGGCGCGTCGGATCGACCGCCCCCCTGGCCGAGCCATCGCAGCAGGCGCACCACTTCGTTGGATCCTGTAGCCACGCGGCGGCAAGCGATCAGACGGCGCTCCCGCCCCGCCCAAGTGAACTGGCACAGCTGCGCGCGGTGGGCGCCCGAGCGCATTCGCGACGGCGTCCGCTTGGCGGGCGGGCCCGGCGCCGGACGCGAGGGCGCCCGCGAGCAATCTGGCGGGCTCAACCAGCCCTTGGTCGCAGCGCCCTGCCAGCAGCACGGGGCGGGCCCCCGTCGCCAGCTGAACCCCCGACTCGACGGCGAGGCAAGGCTGCCCCTCGTCGTCGGGCTCGCTCTCGGACTCGGGGGCCAGCGGCCGAAAGCCGTCGGTCTCATTATAATGAAGCGTTCGGGTCGCAGATGCACGCGAACGGGCCCGAGATTTCCGCGCGGGACCAACCGCGGGCCCCCCGAAGCCTTGCGACGACTGGCTCGCGCATCGCGGGCGGGCGTCACCTGGGCGCGCTCCGCAACGCATAGACGATCCGGGCGCGGTCGGTCGCGGCGCGCTGGTCGACGCGCGAACATCCGGGCGCGCGACGCAAGCGACAGTGCGCCGTTCCCAGCGCCACGAGGTCTTGCCGCCGCTGCCGGCTAGTGCAAGTGAGCACCTCGTCGAGCCGAAGATCTCGCCCGCGCCGACTCGGCCAGTGCTTGTTGATGACGTACCTCACACGGGCCACGTGTCCGTTCTTGCGATGCAGCATGTGGTTGGCCGCCGCCCGGTGCCAAAGCCCCGCGCGCACTTCTGGCTTGCAGCTTACGGCTCACCACCGATCCTCCGTCCTCGCCGACGGACGCGCAGGGACGGCGGCGGTGGCGATTATATGCGCGGCGGGTTCCGACAATGCTCGCCCGCAACGCTGCGCGAGCAAACGCCAGGCCCTCGGCCGAAACACAGGGCTGGCACCACCACGGTGTCGACGCAGTACGCGAACGTCCTGAGGAGGAAGGTGATTATCGTCATTATCAAGCAGCACATCGCGGTGCTCCACCAGCGGCCCAAAATCGAAACACCGAGCTCGTCCACCGCTTGCCCCACACACCCAAATCGATAGCGAGCGTAACTGCCTGGTCGAATCGGTGTACTGATGGGTGCTGAAAAACACCCCCCAAGTCCACGCAGCTCCCAAACCCACCGGATGCAACTGCAATTGCGTACCCATTTGCGTCTGGGGCAGGGGATTGCTCACAACGGGGGGGTTCATCGGGCGGCGGGGTCTGCACCAGCCGGACCCAACTCAACGCACAATCGAGGATCCACGCCTGCCAGCCCCCAGCCGACATCACATCCTCCCTGGGGCTCCAGCCATGACCGCTGCTGCTCCCCTTCTGGGGGCGGCCCCCAGGCCCCGGCACTGTCACAGACGCACCCGGGAGCAGTGCGGCCTCGGCTGGCGGCGGCTCCTGGCTCGTACCGCGCCCCTTTCCACTAGCACCCGAGGCGGGCGGCGGTCTTGGCGGTCTGGGCCCACGACCCGGCCCGCCGGGAGGGGGCCAGCCTCGCCTCGCGGCCTGGCGGCCGTTGCCCCACCTTCCGTTCGCCCATGGGGGGTGCGAGGCCACCAGGCCGCGCATCCCGCGCGTGACCCCCTGGACCTGACGGCCTCGCGGGCGACGCTGCCCCTACGGGGCCGGAGGTCCCAACCGCCCGCTAGCTTTCCGCTTGGCTGGCCAGGCCCGCGAATACCAATAGGATACCATGAGCGGCCCACACCATGCACCCCGGGGCGCGCCTTGGGGTCTCCTTGAGGCCGACTCACATGACTCGAGCCCCAACGGCTGCGAGGCAAAAGTGGCGGCACCCAAAGCAGACCACCCGCATCCACAGAACCTAGAGTCGAAGGAACACAGACTACAGAATTTAAGATCCATGGTTCTGGCGCGTGGTCGCCAGATCCACGGGTCGAGGCAAGCGTTCCGCGAAACATGGCGCCAATGCTGCCCGATATCGGCGACGGAGCGCGCCGATTCTGCACGGAAACGGGGCCCGAAGTTAATCCACGTGGCCTCAATCCATGTTTGCGTTCCCTGGAGATACGGATATGTATTCCGCCCACGATGCTGAGCATGGGGGAAACAGTTCCTGACGGAAACGGGTCCTGGACCCTGGCTGGGGCCTTCCTCCAGGACAAATTCTTTATCCTGAGTCGTTGTCTGACAACCCCGGGGCCCGTGGATGGCCCAAGGAAACCCAAACCGGCGGAAAACCTGAGGACACGTTTCCCTCAGGACCCGTTTCCCCCACGGCGAACGATGTCTGCCCCCTACGCGCCCAGGGCCGGGCCGATGCCCATCTTCCTGAGCCTCAGGCCCCCGGAGCGCGCCACGCTCGACAGCAGGCAGCCCGCCGTGCTGCGACCGGCGGGGCGCAAGATCGGGCGCTCCTCTGGGGCGACGAGATGTACACCTGTCTACTGCTCCAGGCCTGGCCAATCTTTGGCCCAGGATAGAAGAGACAACGGCATAAGCAATAACTTTCGGAGCTACGCGCGGATCTCTTGGATCGGCGCTGGACCCCCCTCCCTGGCGCGCTCCGCGCGCCAGGGGCGACGCCAGAGGCGCCGCCAAGGGGGTTCGGCACAGATCCGATTCTTGTTCCGACAGTATACCCTCGGGGCTTGGCAGGGGAGGCATACACACCGTTCCTGGGCCCAGGATGGGCCAGGCCTGGGGCAGGGGACATGTATAGATCTCGTCGCCATGTCCAGAAGGCCTCCTGGGTGGGACCAGAGAAAGTGGGGTCGGAGGATCGCGCCACATCGCCGATGCATCGGCGACGCATCGCCGATGCATTGGCGATGCACCGTCGACGTCTACAATGCATTGGCGCCGCTGGCGTGGAGAAAATCAGGCTCCACGTCGAGCCGCATCGCCGATGCATCGCCGATCCATCTGCTCGAACCCCCATCCTGGAGGCCTAGGTCCTCCTCCGCCTCCTTGGGCAGCGCCGTAGTGGGCGGCTCCATGTCCTCCTCCCAGGAGGGCCCAGAATCGAATCAATAAATCGGATCGGCGATCGGTATGAATCGCATCGGCGAAAATCGGAAGCCAAACCGGGAGAAACCGAATCGGCGGAAATCGGCAGACTAATAAGGCCTCCGTTGAGAACCCGAAATCTAACCGAATCGGAATCGGACTCGAATCGGAAGAATCGACATGATCCCTGTGCTCCCCCTCCTTGGGCAGCGCCGTGGTGGGCGGGCGACGGCGACGGCGACGGCGACGGCGACGGCGACGGCGACGGCGACGGTGACGGCGACGGCGACGGCGACGGCGGCGGCGGGCGTCCGCCTCGCCCCGCGCGGCGAGCACCTGGCGGGCCACGCGGGCGGCCGCCCTGTCGAAGTGTTGGGCGCTGCGCGCGGTCCTGCCCAGCAACGCGACCAGGCAAATGCCCGAGGTGCGGAGGGCGCCAGCTCTGCCCTTGCTTCGGACTAGGGGGATGGTGGTGGTTGTGATGGTGGTGATGATGGTGATGATGGTGATGATGGTGATGATGGTGATGGTGGTGATGGTGATTATGATGATGGTAATGATGGTGGTGATGATGATGATGGTGGTGATGCTGATGATACACCTGATGGTTACGACGACGATGGTGATGACGGTCGTGATGGTGATGATGGTGATGCTGTCAATGATAGTGATGATAGTGATGGTGGTGATGATGGTGATGATGGTGATGATGATGTTGGTAATGATGATATTGATGATGATGATGATGATGATGATGATGATGATGATGATGATGATGGTGGCGGTGATGACGATGCACATGATGATGACGACGACGATGCTGATGGTGGTGATGATGGTGAAGATGGCTATGATGGTGATGATGGTGATAGTGGTGGTGATGATGGTGTTAATAATAATGGTGATGAGGGCCACGGTGGTAGTGATGGTGATGATAATGGTGATGATGATGATGACGGTGCTGCTGATGACGATGGTGACGACAATGAAGATGATGACGTCGATGATGATGACGATGCTGACGACGACGATATTGATGATGATGATGATGATGATGATGATGATGATGATGATCATGATGATGATCATGATGACGGTGGTGGTAATGGTGGTTGTGTCTGATGCATCCTTTCTCAGACGCGTTCCATCGACGGAGACGCCCCAATCAAGTGATATCTTTCAGTGCCACTGCAGAAGCAACAGCTGCTAAAGGTGTCTGCAAAGCAAAATGACAGCGGAAAGGAATGCAATGCTACATAACAACAGACAAACATACACAGCGGGAAAATTATATCTTTAAGCTCATTGGCCACACCTATCTTATACAGTGGGCCCCATCACAGTGAGCTCAAAATGAGATAGAGAACATTGAACAGAGCACAAACTACACAATTTAACGCTGAAATTGGCAAGGATGGGGAAGGATCTGAAACCAAACATCCATGCGTCCTGATATGGCCTTCCGATCTTGCAGTATCATCTAGAAAATCGTGAGGCTATTTACGAAGGTTGAAGTATTCCTCAATCAAAGCTTGCCTCTGTAGGGGTACTAGCGGATTCATTCCCCAATCAGAGCTTGCCTCTGTAGGGGTCCTAACAAATTCATATGGTTATGTTACGTGCGCCGCCGACTTTGGCGGCATACCCGGGCACCCGGGCACCTGGGCACCCGGGCACCGGGGCACCCGGGCACCCGGCCGCGGCAATTGGCGGCGCACCTCACCCAGGCCCCCGGGCACCCGGGCGGGCCGCCGAAATCGGCGGCGCACTTACCCTAGCCATATGATACCGGAGGAAAACCCAATCATAATCGTTTTAAGGCAAGAGGACTAGAAGGCTATAAGGCTATGGGGCTACAGGGCTATAAGGCTATAGGGCTAGAGGGCTACAGGGCTTGAGAGATTGAGGGCTTGAGGTCTTGAGGGTTATAAGGCTATAAGGCTATAAGGCTATAGGGCTACAGGGCTATAGGGTTAGTGGGCTATAGGCCTCTAGGGCTATGAGGGTTGTTAAGGCTATAGGGCTATAGGGTTATAGGGAGATAGGGCTACAGGGCAACAAGGCTGTTGGGCTATAGTGCTATAGCGCTATAAGGCTGTAAGGCTATCAGGCTATAGAGCTACAGGGCATTAGGGCTCCCGGGTACCCGCCCTTAACCCTATAGCCCTATAGCCCATAGCAGCCCGTAGCCCTAGAACCCTAATTCCGATTGGGGCTTCTCTCTGGTATCATTCTCCAACACCTCGACGTGTAAATTCCCCAATCAGAGCTTGCCTCTGTATGGGATCCTAGCGGATTCATATGGTTAGATCAGCTGCGCGGCCGATTTTGGCGGCCCGCCCAGGAGCCAGGGTGCCCGGGTGCCCAGGAGCTGCGTCGCCGATTCCGGCGGCCCGCCCAGGTGCCCGGGTGCCCCAGTGCCCCATGGCCCTATAGCCCTATCGCCCTCTAGCCCTATAGCTCTACAGCCCTATAGCCCTATAGCTCTATAGCCCTATAGCTCTATAGTCCTACAGTCCAATAGCCCTATAGCACTATAGCCGTATAGCCTTATAGCCCTGTAGCCCTCTAGCCCCCTTCTACCCCTGTAGACCTATGGCCCTATAGCACTATAGGCCTATAGGCCTATAGCCCAATAACCTCATAGCCTTATAACTCACCAGCCGTATAAAAAAAAAAAAAAAAAAAAAATAAAATAAAAAATAAAAAATAGAAATAAATAAAATAAAAAAAAAATAAAATAAAAAACAAAAAAGAAGATTACAAAAAAACAAAAAAAAAAAAAAAAATAAAAAAATATATAAAATAAAAAAAAAAAAAAAAAAATAAAAAAAGTAATGATAAAACAACAAAAAAACAAAAAAGAATAAAAAAAAGAAAAAAACACTAAAAAAAAAAAAAAAACTAAAAAGAAAAAAAAAAATATAAAAAAAAAAAAAAATTAAAACTGCCACTCCCCACCAAAACTACCTACCACCACCACCACCCACCCTCCACCCACTACCCCCACCCCCCCAACCCCTACCCTCACCCCCCCCCCCGCCCCCCACCATCGCAAGGCCCTCACACGGGCAACCCTCACTACGGTCCGTCTCCGCCCCCTCAAATCCCCCCCCCGGCCTATACTTGTGTCCGTTCTCCGGTACCATAGAACGAAGCGAAAGGCCCCCCCGAATCATCCCCAGCCTTTCGGGAACAGCCCATTCCACTCTGACTGCGCACGGAGACTTGCACGCAGAGGGAGGGAGAGAGAGAGAGAGTGAGAGATAGAAGAAAAAAGAGAGAGGGCAGCTGGCTGGGGCAGTAACTTGGACCAGGGGCGGCACGGGCGGAAAGAAACATTTAATACAGAAAGAAAGAAAAGTCGGTCGTCGTCGATCCTCCTCGCCACCACCTCAATCCTCCTGGGCCCTCTGTGCTCGGTTCAAGTACTTGCCCGGGGAAGCCCTGCTCGTTTTCTTCCATTTTGGGCGATCGCGTCGCTCCGGAGCACGCAGGCTGTCCGGCTCAGCAATGAGACGGAGCACTCCTGATTGCAGTTTTCTGAGCTGGGGCGCGTTTCCTTTTGACACATCTGGTTTGGCCATCGCGTCAACAGTCATGGCGGACCGCGGGACCCATCGGACACTGGTGCCAATGCGCCCCACTACTTTGCGAATCACGGGCAGATCCACTGCGATCTGGCCGCCAGCCGTAGAACCATGCGAAATATGATATAGAGCGCCAGAACTTCCCAGCGCGTCGATGACCGAGACATTCTCAACAGGAGCCGCGTTGAGCTGGCTATCCTGCCTCAAAACCGCGGTGAACGGACCAGCGTGACTTCTCCAGGAACTGGTCCAGAGTCCTCCCCAAGTCACTTCCAGAAATAACATATGCAACCACTCCGCCTCCACTAGAGCCGCACTCGACGAAATAATTTCTCCTGCTAACGCGGGCGGCACTTGCCATTTCAATCGAGATGACAGCCAAAACGACGCGGTAACTCCCGTTATGATTGTCCCGCGGAAAGACTCTCGTCGGCAACGTATACTTACCGCGCCTGTCGAGCATGCCCTGGGCGCGCCACGCCGATCCCTCCCGCGTCGCTCGCCGCGCCAGAGATCAGATTGTCTCTTCTGGAACGCCATATAGCGATCGGCACAGATGCGGTACTTATGAAAAGATCTGCTTCCTTTTTCGCCTCGAGGGCGTCTCCTACGGCGGGGCTGTTGGTTCTGGATGCGAGCACCGACGCCGCTCCTGCAACTTCTGCAGTCGTTTTCCGGCCGACCCAGTTGAGTCGACATATTAAGGATCTAAACTCTATCATTTCGGGCCCCACCAGGGCCTGACTGTGACTCCCCCGGCGATGGCGAGCTCTATTCACGCGAGTGATCGACTCCACTATATACTTCTCTTGATCCACCAACTGCCCTGTCAGAGAAACTCGGATTCGACGGCCGACGTAGTCGACCCCCTCCCCCCGCCTCCTCCACGTTGCCAGAAAATCAAAACGGCCCCGACACCTGTCGGGGTAGTCCTTGCTTCTGGGAGGGTGAAGAGCAACGATCCAATCGCCAACCTCCGCAAGCACCGGACACGCCATACACATATTCGAGGTTCTCTCCAAGAACCGCGCCAGGCGGCTCTTCCTGAATCTCGAACTGATGGGCCTGCTTGCTGGAAGAATCGAGGCCCCCTTGCCCGGCGCAAGAAAAGCCTGCGCGTCGGGGATTTCTTGTCGCCCAGGTCCTCGCTGGGAACCCGACCAATCTCCTCAGTTTCGGATCGGGCCCTGGGATTCCTTGAAGACTCGATGGATAAATCTCTCTAACTAGCTGTCTTATTCCGCCGTGGGAACGCCCCCCGAAGCCCCCCCCAATCGGCGGGCAACAATCTGGCCAGCGGCCCCGGGCCCACGAATCGATTGCGCCGCGCGGCTTCCTCGGCCGCGACCCCGACTTCCCTCTTGAAGTCAGC
>CAUYUJ010004358.1:130000-137462 GCA_963575745.1 Prorocentrum cordatum
AGACAGCTCACGCCTTGCGCATTCCCTGGCTGAGTCGTCTCTGGCGAAGGTAGCGGCCGCGGCGCCCTGATCCCAAGTAGTTTCCATCAAATCAGCCATGCCGATCCGTTGACGGCGTCGCCGGATAGCGCGTCGCCGGGCAGGCGGGCATTCTGTCCCAGGACAAGTTGGCGTTGGCTGACAAGGCGAGGATATCTTCCATTAAAGCTCGCGACTCGGCGCAGCAGCGCGCCCGGGCCCCCGTCGCCCCACGCCGCCCGATCACCCAGCCCATTGGGCATCGGGTCTTTTGCCCACCCCCCAATGTCGTTCAGCCTTGCCGTTCTCCCATGGGGCCCCCCCGTTAACTGCGCGAAGTATCGGGCCCTCGCGCTCTGCCCCCCTAGCGAAAGAACTACTCGAAATCTAAATCTGGGCCTCGGTCGCGCATTATGAGCACCGGGGGGCCGAAGTAGGGCGGCCGCGGCGCCGCGGGGGCGTCCCAACATTCTGCAGAACCCTCACATTGACAAGGGGCTATATAAAAGGTGGTTCGGAGGTGGACCAGATGCAGATAGCGCGGCGTCTTGCCCCGAATGGGTATAAGCCAGGAATCTACACTGAGCGCGCGGTTGAACAGGTGGGTCTTCGGTGAAGTTCTTCTGCGATAGTCCGAGGGTTTACGATGGGCAGCGCAGTCGGGGCGCTGAAAGCGCCTCCTCACATAGACTTGCACCCCTGGTTTCACCTGGGCCGCCTTTCGCACGTTCACCAAGTTCTCTATAGAGGGGTGCCCGAAGTTCGCGTGGACCTTGCACATCGTGCCCTGGATCTTTGAGGCAATATCCATGGCCGAGGGGAACTCCTGAGCTTCTCGGCCGTGGTCCTGGCCCTCTTCCCCCTCCTCCTTGGAAATGGGAGCAACGGGAATGCCTCCCTCTCGCTGGCGCGTCGCCCCGAAACATCGAACCCTTCGCCGACTTCCCCCGACGGCCCCCGGGGCCCCGACTCGCCACTCGACCGAAGGTCATTACTCGACCGAGACGGACAGCAGCCCCCGAACTTCGCTGGGAACCTGCGGGGCGGATCCTTCCCCCCCCTCATCCTCCCCCTCCTCATCGCCCCCCCCCCCGCGTCCTCCTCTCCCGGCCCCTTCTTCGTTCCCGAAGGGTTCTGGGAACGACCGGACCTCGGCGCGCGCAGTGGCCCCTGTCTCCAACTCCCTGTGCTTTGACACTCCCGCCCGCGCACAGCGCCAGCCTGCGGCGGAGCTTAAGTGGATGGGCCTGAGCTGCTCCAGCGCGGGGGCTTCCCTCGCGCGGTGCATGGGCGCGATGCCCCTCGCATCTGCACCGCAGCAGGGCTCCAGTAGATTTCGGCAGTCAGTCAGGATGCCCGCGGGCCCCGCGGGCACTCCTTCTGGGGGCGCGGAGAGATCGAAGCAACAGGTCGACTTAGGACATAGCGCACCCCATGCTGATCGGCCAGCTTAGTCGCAAGCTCAACTCCCCAGGACGACGCTCCACGAGGCCGTTCGAAGATGAACTTTCGCCCTGCATAGCGCAGAGCCCGCGCCAAGTCAATCGCAAACTTGAGAACCTGCACCCTCAGCTCGCGCCCTCAATACTTCCCCGCCCGGCCCCCCCCCCAGTCGCCCCGCGAGAGTGGGTCCACGAGAACGCTCGACAATGGGGGCTCAAGCAACGCCGTCCAAAGCCCCTCGGCGCGGATCCGCTCGCCGGCCTCCCTCTGGCGTTTCGCCGGGCGAAAGTCCCGACAAGTCTTGGGCCCCCGACTTCCCAGGCCGCCCGCACATTTTTTGAAACTTCCGCGCCAGCGGCGCCGCGCGGGGGCGTGCGTCCAGGAAGCCTCTGGATGGAACCCCGGGCCCCCTGCCACTCTGAAAGTTCCCAAGGGCGGGGCGAGATGGCCGTCTTGCAGAACCTCCGTGGAAGAAGAATACCGAAATCGCAATTGACTGCGTCTCCCACACTTAATAAGTCCAGCCAGCATTTCTGCTCGACAAGCGCCGCGGGCACCTCGCAGACACGAACCATTTCTAAGTCTCGGGCGCCCCCGGACTTGGAAATCCCATTGCCCTGCTTGGGAAGCGGAACAATAAAACTCGACCGCGCCGGAGATGCCGCGCCCGAGCCCTGGCGTGACATTGCCTGCTGGAACTTGTCCGGCAGGGGAGCTCTGGCTGGAGAGGCCGCCTCCGTCGGCGCGGGCGCCGCTGAGCTCCCGGGCGACGACTCCACCAGACGCTTCAGCGTCGCGCCCTCATGCCCCGACACGCGCACGATGCTCATCGTCATCTCCTTTTGCTATGCCAGCGGATCCTATGTCTTCTTCGAGAGCGACTTCCCATCTCGATGGTCTCCTCGCGGCTGATCCTCTTTCTCTGGCTTCGAATCTTCGCTGGCGCAGGCCCTGAAAGCAACTCGTCTTCCTCCGCTGCGCCCCTGCCCGATCCAGCTGCGTCGTCGGCTCGAGACGGCCCCCGCCGCGGCGTCGCGCGCGACGCCCTCTGCCTCGCATTCAGCTCTGTCGCCCTGCGCCCGTGGCCCAAGGCTCTCGAGGTCCTCGTTGCCTCGCGGAAATCCGCCGCGGAACTCGGCCGACTGAGCGCCCGTGGGGCGACGTCCTAAGCGCGGCTCGCAAGCGCCGCGCTTCCACCACTGGGCACGCCCGTTCGCGCCCCACCTCGAGTGCGTCACCGGGTGCCCGCGCGTGACATGGTGCTCGTGGAGCTCCTGGCCCCTCTCGGGCGTCTCGATTGGCCGCAGATGATTGCGCCGGGCCCCGCCCGTGAATTCCCGGGCCCGCGTGCACTCCACTGCCAGCAGCGCGCTCACCAGCTCCCCCGCGTCGCGGGGAAACGAGGCCAGGGCGTGACCGCGCAGGTCATCACTGAGATGCCCAGCGATGCTCGACGGAGTAAGTCTAGGGGAAGTCTGGGTCGCTGATCGACGCTGACGGGCCGCGGATGCAGCACGGCGTCCGGGCGTCGCGCTCGTCGCGGCCTCTCGACGCTAACGGGCCGTGGAAGACGACTTCTCGCCGTCGTCGCGTCTGGCCCCTTCGTCCGTCGCGCTCGCCGCGCTTCCTCGACGATTCGTCTCGGGGGCGGGCGGCGACCTGGGCCTCCCCGGATCCTGGAAGAGAGAGAGGGAGAGAGAGAGAGAGAGAGAGAGAGAGAGAGAGAGAGAGGGAAAAAAAAGAGAGAGAGAGAGAAGAGAGAGAAGAGAGAGAGAGAGAGAGAGAGAGAGAGAGAGAGAGAGACCGGACAAGTAGGCGGACCAGGGTCCGTCCGCGAGGCGCACTGCGGTGCGACAACCCGCCAAACACTATTTGCGGCGGTGCAGCCTTGAGATACGAGGGCGGGCAACAAACCCCCTCCCCCGGCGCAATGCGACAGACGCTACAGACGGCGGACAGACGGTGAAGATCTCACGTGTCAGACCGCGTGACGAAGAAGGCCCCAACAAGAAAGGCGACGTGCTGACACGTTGCTAGGCGGCTTGGCAGACCGCCAGTTGGGCGCTTGGCCGCAACGCGGCGCGCAGGGACGGGGCACCCCCCGCCCCCACGCCCTGACACCGTGGACGCGGGGCCACGCGTGCACACGGGCAAGCAGAATGGCGGAGATTAGCGCGGGGCTCCAGGCGGAGCGCCGCGGAGCGATGACAGCATAGCATGGAGGGTGAGTGGCGGCGCAGCACCATCGGGCGAGGGCGTAAGCAGCTCGGCGAAGGCACGCCCGGCGCGGTGGAGGCGCCGGAGCAGAGGGCCTTGACGGGCTTGAGCAGCGGCAAGGTCGGTGGCGAGAGCAGCACACCTCTGCTGAAGAGCGGCCATAGACTGGGACAGCTCGGCTTCGCGGTCGGTGAGGGGCGGCTGCTCTGTGCCCGCGGCCGCGGGCCTCGTGGCGGGGACGAGGTCATCGGTGCGCCTGGCCAGGTGGTGGACCAGCGCGGTGCGGCGATCCGTGTGCTGGCGGCCGTCGCCCTTGCGAGGCGACTGGAGGGCAACGCGCGGTCCCAGGGCTGAAGCCGCTAGGGCCACGCCCCGTGAGGACGGAGGAGCCGCAGCCTCGCACCCAGCAACAGTAAAAGCGTGGACGGGGTGCGACGGCCTAACTGGCTCAGTGCCCTGCGGGGGGGCTGGAGCCGCCCCCGCGGGCTGGCGCTGGTGGGGGGACGGGGTGGGTGGCACGGGGGGACCAATCATGATGCCGTGCGAGGGCTCGGAGGTCGGCCGCGTGGTCGGGTGGCGTCTCGATGAAGCGGCATCGTCCGCAGCGTGGGGTGTCGGCGGGGCGTCGTCTATGCTGCCACTCAATCCGAGGGGATCATAAAGGTCCTCGTCGGCGTCTTGACGGTGAGCGACGTCATCATGTGGGTGCGATGTCGCTCTCGGTGGCGGAGTCGAGGTGGGCGTCGAGAGGCTGCCCGACGGGGCAGGGTAGGCGCTGGCTGGCCCGTCGTCCAGGAAGTCTAATCCCCCGCCGAAGCCGAACGGGTCGTCCTCCTGTTCGTCGTGCATCGCCCGTTGGGCCTCGGCCCAGAGCTCATCCGGGTTCTGCGGGATGTATGGTCCAGCCGCGGGGGGTGCCTGGTCCGACAGCAGGGGGTTCGGTTCCATTTTGCTGAGTTCCGCTGCTGTAAACCCAGCCCTGCGGTGTGGGAGCGGCAGAGTACGGTGTCTGCGCTCGTAGATAGCGACAGCGACCCAATGAAGCACGGTCGCTTGGCGATGTCGTGTATTGGCAGCTTCAACAATGTCGTCGGGGAGGTTGTGCGTGCGTGCCGCCGCTGTGGCAAGGGCGTCGGCCTGACGGTTGAACTCCTCCGCGATGGGCCCGATGAGCCCAAGGTCGATGCCCAGGTCTCCCAGGTGGCTGGCGATTTTTTTCGACGCGAAACATGTTGGGCTTGGCCATAACACATCGGTGGATATTTTCCCAGAGCTCCGCGTGCGTGCCCTGCGGCGCTGGATGTCCGTCGATGATGCTTTGGAACCCATCGACCACCGCCTGGTTGTCCACGAAAACGTGCACAGGCCGTTCGGCACATGCCGTAAGGTGGACAATGGCGAGGGTCTCCGCAACCTGGGCGTTCTGCGTTAGGCCGTGAACGCGTGCACTGTAGTTCATGCGGTGGTCGATGTCATAGTAGACGCCGTAGCCCGCTCGTGCTAGCAATGGGATGGCTTGGTTGGTGCACGCACCGTCCGTGGCAGCATAGACCATGTCCAACCAGTGTCGTAGTCAAGGTAGGTGGTGTAGGTGTCCTGGGCTGAAGCCGCAGGATCACCATCAGGGGAGGGCCGCGGAATGGGCTGTGGCAGCGGGTCCCTCGCGAGGTCGGCCTGCAGGTCGAGGAGGGCTGGGTCTTCGTCGAAGAGCCCGCAGTGTCTTGTGTGCGGCGGAAGACGGGCCCACTGGTCGTCACTGATGAGGGTGGTGAGAGGAAGTCTTTCTCGGGCCCAGCACTTACAGTCGCGGACAGTGTGCTCCTGAGTTTCCTCTTCCTCGTCACAGTAGCGGCACATGGGGCTGGGTCTGCCGACGTGTTTGATCGGGATCGTCGCTGTTGGGTGTGGTCCCCGCCCGACAGGTAGTTCAGGAGGAGCGCCAGCTGCCAGGCAGTGCATTTGGCTGCTCCTTTAGTTCGCGCGAGCCACGTGCTGGCGAAGAGGTCAAGGCCCTGTCGGACAGAGGCGAGGTAGCCAAGGTCGTGTCGCCGTGGCTTGATCCTCCGCAGAAATGCCCTGCGTTGTGAGGCCCGCAGCATGTGCAGGAAGGCGTTTTGGGGTAAATTCAGCCAGCTGATCGGGCAGCCCCAGTCGTCGTACATGATGCCAAATGTGGGCCAGGTCCATCGGAGCTGCTGGAGCGACTGGACGAGTCGCCCGACGGGTCCTCCACCAAACAGGGTCTGGACGTGGTGTTTGAGGTCTCTGGCGAGCCCGCAGAGTGTGACGTCGCGGTTAACCTGACGACGCAGGCACAGGAATGCTTCACGCTGCGTGATGGCGTCGATCTCAAGGGCGTGTCCCGGCACGCACACGGCCATGAGAGTCCAGAACTCGACCCACGTGTTCCCCTTGGGGCGGATAGCCGCCTTGAGGGCGTGGTTGTAGGCAGTCTTGGCTGGGCCTGATGGTGCTTGAATGTCGGTGCCCGTGGTGCAGACGCTGGCAGCCAGGGATCGGGCGTGCCGCGCCTTGATAAGCATCGGCGACGGGAGCTTGCCGATGCGCGGCAGGCGGATAGTCGCCCTCCGTACACGGGCGTCTGCGGTGGCCGTGAGGTTAAGCGCGGCTGGAGCCGGCGCTGCCTCTGCGTTGATGTAACTCCCGACGAGCTTGAAGGAATCGACCACACGTAGGTGGCGATCCGCCAGTGTGAGCTGGGTAACGGCGGCGTGAAGCTCGTCGGTGAGCGCCCACCCTGCCACTTTACCAGGGTGAATGCGTTGACCTGAGAATCGATCAAACTTGGCGGTTTCGTCGAGAGATTTCTGCAGCTCAGAGGCGGTGTGGGTAGTGGAGTTGCTGTCGTCAACGAAGGTAGTGCTGAGTGATCGAGGAACGTATCGGTGCTGCCTCTTTGTCCTCACGCACATGAGCAGCTTGATGTCATCCAGGGACCACGAGCTGCCCTGGAGGTGACCGTTTGTCCTGGCCAGGTCCCTGGAGTACGCTCCGTTCATGCGGATGTAGCGTTTGTGGTGTCTGTAGAATTTTCGGCGGACAGTAACGATGTCTTGTGGACACCCCGCGTGCAGCGCAAGGTTTAGACAGATGTCCGTGATGAGGTAGTCGAAGCACTTCTGTCGGTCAAGGGCAGCTCCAGCGAAGGGGAGGAGTAAAGTCCTGGCGTGTTCGATGCGCAGGGCGAGAGAGGTGCTGACATCCCCAATGGTGGCTTTGGGAACAGCGCCGAAGCTCGTGGCATGGGTCCATCCTTGCCGCCAGGTCGTGAGGCTACGGTAGGCCGGCGCTTCCCACGCTTACATCCACACGGAAAGAACCGAGAGAAGTCGTTGGTCCGTCGGGAGTTCCCCTCGGCCTTTTCGGAGGCACGGGTTTGGCACGTGCAGGAGGGGCTCGGGATGGTGCCAGTGCGTTGCATAGCACGTAAGACGCTGGCGAAGAGGCGAAGGATGTCGTCGGGTAACTCCTTAGCCTCCTTAGTTGTCCAGCCGTCGAGTCCCCCCGCGCGGCGCGGTGAACGGGTGCGAATGAAGTGGATGAGTTGGTCGTCGGTGAGGTGGAAGGGGGCTGCTGGTGATGGCGTAGGCAGCTCTTGGCGTATTCGTCGTAGAAGTCCGCCCACGTCGGCATAGCTTCGGCGTCATGGCCCGCGCGAGCGCGGTACCTGCCCAAGATGGGCTCCCAGGTGTCGACCATGAGCTTGAGCATGTCTTTGGTGTTGGCAACAATAGCGTTGGCGGGGAGGGCGTCTGGAACCTGG
>CAUYUJ010004358.1:137562-157562 GCA_963575745.1 Prorocentrum cordatum
GAGATAACACAAAACAACAACAACAATAAGACAGAGAGAATGAGAAAGGAAGAAAGAGAGAGAGAGAGAGAGAGAGAGGAGAGAGAGGAGAGAGAAAGAGAGAGAGAGAGAGAGAGAGAGAGAGAGAGAGAGAGAGAGAGGAGAAGAGAGAGAGAGAGAGAGAGAGTGAGGAGAGAGAGAGAGAGAGAGAAAGAGAGAGAGATAGAGAGAGAGAGAGAGAGAGAGAGAGAGAGGAGGGACAGGAGACAGGGAGACAGACGACAGACAGACAGACAGACAGACAGACAGACAGACAGACAGACAGACAGACAGACAGACAGACAGACAGACAGACAGACAGACAGACAGACAGACAGACAGACAGACAGACAGACAGACAGACAGACAGACAGACAGACAGACAGACAGACAGACAGACAGACAGACAGACAGACAGACAGACAGACAGACAGACAGACAGACAGACAGACAGACAGACAGACAGACAGACAGACAGACAGACAGACAGACAGACAGACAGACAGACAGACAGACAGACAGACAGACAGACAGACAGACAGACAGACAGACAGACAGACAGACAGACAGACAGACAGACAGACAGACAGACAGACAGACAGACGGACGGACGGACGGACAGACAGACAGACAGACAGACAGACAGACAGACAGACAGAGGGGGGAATAACAGCCAACCAAACACAGAATAGTACGAGAAATCGCAAGAAGACGAAAGGGGAAGAGGAGGGGTCTGACATATAAGCGCCCTTTGCCACGCTCGGCACACGAAAGCAATGGGGTGTCAATGTAGGAAACTTGACGATCGAGCCTTCAGGGCATGGGAAGTCTGAGGGGGCCGCATCTCGCCCGCGCGAACGCAGCGGCGCCCCGGCGGCAGACGGATCATCGAAACTGCGTGACTTTGGTCGTCCAGAAAACTAAAAATGACCTGGTTTTGCACGAGGTCCACAAATGCGCCCACGGAGGTTCTAGGAGACCGACAGGCATCAGAGGCGGCGCGCCCCCTTCCATCGCGCCCAGCTCCAGGACCTCCATGCGCTTCTGGATCCCAGTGGGCATCGGCACGCCGTTCACCACTTTAACCGCGCCCGCGATGCCCCGGCGGAATG
The DNA here is from genome assembly GCA_963575745.1 of Prorocentrum cordatum. Classification (NCBI taxonomy): domain Eukaryota; class Dinophyceae; order Prorocentrales; family Prorocentraceae; genus Prorocentrum; species Prorocentrum cordatum. The sequence goes on from CAUYUJ010004358.1 coordinate 138,693, forward strand.
GCGAGGCGGTCGGGGGCGGAACGGTATCCAGCATTTGCCAACGTGCTCACTGAACGGTTCAAAGGCTGGCTGGCCCATCAGTTCCTGGCCCGCCGCAGCATCCGCGACAACGCAGCCCGGCGGCGCCGCCAGCGAACCCTCTTCGTGGACTCGAGGGCGACGCCGTCGCGGCCCGGCACCCGCGACGCGGCGGCGTCCACCGAGCTCTGCGCCTCAGAGTCCGCCAGCAGCGTGAGGGAGCTGCTGGGCCCGGTGCCCTCGTCTAGGAAGATGAAGCCCGTGTCCTTCGGCGGCTTCGGCTTGGGCGCTGGGTTATGCGGGCGCCGGTTGCCCCGGCCCCCCTTCTCGCGGCAGGTGCGGCACTTCGTGCGTTTCATCGCTTCCGACAGCCGCATCCGGTTCTTCCGAGCACGGACAGCGCCATCTTGACTCCGGTGAGCACGTCGCTCTGGTCGTCGAGCGCTGGTTTCAGGAGCGGGCCGGGTGCAATGCTTTCTGCCCGTCTTCAGCTGCCCCTTGGATCTCGTTTATGCTTCCACGTATTCCTGCGCTGGGTCTGCACCTCTTATCAACGCCTCTGGAACTTCTGTGCTTCGCCGTTCGTGCACATGCTTGAGACGTCATCGTGGTCTAGCAGGCCTGGACCCTCGTCCTTCTCGGTGGCGAAGGTCCCAGCAGGCTCCAGATCCGTGGTCAACGTGCGAACCTTGCTGGTACTCAGAGTCTGCTTCTTTGAAATGCCCAGCCCGCGCAAGGCCTGGAGCGTGGATGAGTAGCCTTCTTCGATGAACATCCTTTTCCAATCATCTGGAACGCCCATGCCTTGGATTTCCAAGCGATCGAACTGCATATCGAGTCTAGCAGTGAACTCTGTCAACGATTCGTTTGCCCTTCTCTGGAGCTGCAGCAGGCACTCTCTGGCTGTCTTTCCCTTTTCGTCACCGCTTCTCCCGCCGGACATCACGTCGAGACGCTCCAACATGGCTGACGTTCCACGTCTATTACACATATCACCCAGCGTTGACTCCGAATAGATAGGAGGACAGGAGGCGGAATGGGAGGAGGGCGAAGGGATGACGAGAGCAGGACGGGAGGAGCAAAATCAAGCAAGCGCAAGCAAGCAAGCGGAAGCAAGCAAGCGCAAGCGAGCAATAACAAGCAAGCAAGAGCCAGCCATCAAGTGCATGCAATCAAGGGCAAACGAGTGCATGCGACTCATCGGAATCCATAGGAGACCATCGGACTCGCAGTCCTGGCGATGCTGAAGGCGGCGGCGATGATGCAAATAGGTGGAGGAGCGCTCAGGGGTGGTGCATCGGCATATGCATAGGCATAGGCGTAAGAGCGCCCAGAGGTGGTGCATAGGCATAGGCATAGGCATAGGCATAGGTGTAGGCAGAGGAGTTATGGGGGGAGGCATAAGCATAGGCATAGCCATAAGCATTAGGGGGGCGGCATAGGATTTCGGGGGGCAACGGACCAACTAGTAGGGTTTGCGTTGGAACTCCTACAAGGCAAACCTATTTGGAGAAAAACTTCGTCTGTGAGATGTTCCAGCCTCCGATGGGGATCCACGCCTAGAGATTTCATCACTGTGTGTGCTTGTTTTGGCACTGCTACGCCCGCTTGCTGTTCCCAGCGAGTAATCGTGTGACGGCATAGTTTGAAATCTGGCCAACCCATCCACGGTTCAGGATCCGAGTAGTCACCTTTTTCTGACCTCCACGAGGTTGGGGACCACTCAGACCACTGCCCTTTACAATTCCCGCTGGACCTCCTCCGAAAGGACCCTGCATCATCATCCTAGATATTCTTCCAGCTCTGTTCCTTCCACACGTCGCTCTCGTCCGTGCCCCGTGAGTATGAGCTCGGGTCTTTGTGCCACTGGTAACTGGTCTTCGCAGCCATACTCCCCATAGGCAGGTTTCCATTGCTGCTGCCTCTCGCCCCAGTCTGCGTGCTGTGGCTCCCTGGAGGCGGTCCAATGCTCTACTGGCCTGAGAAGTGGCTCACTAGGTTCGCGTGACTGCTGATCGTGACCTGTCTCAGCAGGAATTGCTACGTGCGAACTGGCACCTTTAGCATCCCGCACTTCTTCCCTCACTACTTCACGTCGAAGGGTGTCAGCTCCTGGTGCAGTTTTGGTCCCATCATCTTTGCCGTCGACGTCTATCTGAGGATCAAGCGGTTGCACAGTGGCACAGGCTGATGAGCTCCCCGTACCAGGCATGGCTCAAGTAGCTCCGCTACCACTGTCTGACGAATCCCTTCTCAGACGTGTTCCATCGACGGAGGCGATCGATCCAAGTGATATCTTTCAGTACCACTGCAGAAACAACAGCTGCTACAGGGAAATAAATGCAACATTACAGCGGAAAATGACTCTCTTGAACCTCATTGGTCACACCAATGTTATGCAATGGTGATGGTGATGGTGATGGTGATTGTGATAGTGATGGTGATGGCGATCCCACGAAGAGCTGGGCTGGGTTAGAATCAAGCACTAACTCCGAGCTAAAAATCGCTCAGCGACGAGGGGGACCGAACGAGGGCCCGAAAGGCGAGGAAGCGAGGGCCAGAGAGCAGCACGAGCGGAAGGGACCAGCGGGATGCAAACGGGGCCGCGGAACCCTGCAGGGACACTGGAGCTACCAAGCTGGCCCCAGCTCCGCGCCCGCCCCCTAGAGACATGGGCTGTTTGGGCGTTGCTCACTTCGAGAAGGGGATCGACTACAGCACTAATTTCGTCGAAATTGCGCAAACATGCCCCGTGGATCCACGTAACATTCTACGCACTTGATTGTAGATTTGACGGGGAAAAAGTAAGTTTGTGGTAAATGAACGATGTAGTCGACCCCCTACTCGATTACTGGGGGACGACAAGTTCGATAATGCTCAGAACGTGTTAGCGCCCACGTGTGCTCGTCCACTGAAGCCCCTCGCCGCGGCGCAGGCGCTGCAATGAGGGCCGAAACGGGCGGCGTGCTACGGGCGGCGTGCCATCGGCAGCGCCGGGCGGGGAAAACACACACACAACACAACACACGTTGGGCTACGTAGCACACGTTCTGAAGATCATCGACAGATGGGGAGCAAGGAAGCGTGCACCTTTCGCGACCCCTATGGGCCCCATGGGGCCCTTCAGGGCCGCCAGGCCCCATTGCGCAACGCCCAAGCTGCCTGCACTTCTTCCACACCGAGCGTTTCCGCCCAGGTGCGGGGCCCTGGGACAGTCACAGGTCGGCCTGGCTCGAAAAAGATGCCGCACAGAGACGTGACGCCTGGGGCTCCGGACGTGAGCTGTCGCGATGTTGCATGTTTTACTTGCACCGTCGGATCGGACCGGTGATCATGGGACCATGATCGGTGCTCATGCCTTACTCGCCAGGCCCCGGATGGACCAGGGCCAGTGCACCCTCAGATCTGGGCGTTGCCATTCTTTCACAACATGCGTTTCCGCCCAGCTTCGGGCGCCGGGACCCTCACAAACGATCCGGCTCGACAAATGACGCCGACCGATGGCGTCTGGAGCTCTAGAGATAATTGTTTGCGATGTTGAATCGTTTTTGCGCAACATCAGATCCGAGGGCAGGTGTGCGCAGTTGGCTACCTCCGAGATGCGGCGTAGTGCGCGCCGACAATCCCAAGCACCAGGCCCCAGCCCCATCGCCGCGAGATGTAGACCACGAGCGGACTCGCGCAGATGCCCGCCAGCTTGGCGAATACGTTCCCGACCGCGAAGAGCTCGCTCGCGCGCGCGCGGGCGACGTCGTGGAGGGCGACGGTGAGCCCAGAGGTCTGAAACCTTCTGCGACAGCTCATGGGAGCCTCCCATACAATCTCGCTGGCTCGTGCGAATCGACTCTAATCAACGCTAATCGACGCAGATCGACGCAACATCGACGCCAACCCACGCGAATCGACGCTAAATCGGCGCTATCCCATCGACTACTAGACACTGGCCGACGCTCTTGCACTCTAAAGACGGAACTGCGAAGGTGTAGGGCTCCTATGATTTGCTACCGAGTGGAACCCGTGGGAGGCGAACCACAGCGCCAAGAAGGCGGCGGCCTTCCTGGAAGGGCGCCCAATATACGCCTGCACCGACCCTGGCCAGGTGCATCCTGGGCCAATGGAGGAAGGAAAAAACAGCATAAACATAAACTAGCGGAAGTCCGCGCGGATTTCTTGGATCTGCGCTAGACCCCCCTCCCTGGCTCGCGGAGCGCGCCAAATGCTCGGCGAAGTGCGGCGCCAGAGGCGCCGCCTGGGGGGCCCAACAGCGCAGATCCAAGAAATCCGCGCTGACCTCAGAAAGTTTATGTCTGTGATGTCTTCCTTCTCCAATATACGCCCTCCTGGCTTGGGCAGGAGAGCGTGTACACCGATCCTGGGACCAAGATTGGGCTGGCAAGGATCGCTGTCTGTGTATAGTTGGCGCCCTCCGACGTCCTCTTGCACGTGCACAGGCAGAGGCCCAGCAAGCTGGCGGCGGGCACCGCGGTGCCGATGAGCTGCATGAGCATCCGGCAGCGGTGGGTCGGCCAGTGTCTGTCCATCAAAAAGTCGGAGGCGATGCTCAGATGCTCGTTCTGGGGGCCTGCCTGGGGCCACTCGCTCCACTCGATGCGTCGATGCTGCGTCGAACGTCCGTCGAACTCAAGGTCGAGATTAAGTCGAGCTAGTCGGACTGGAATCGGACTGGAGCTGAGCCGTTCCCTTAGGTGGGCCCAGGAAGGTCCCCCAAAACGAGCATCTAACGATGCCGCTGAGGACGCAGCACAGCGCGTTGCCCAGGGGCGCTGCCATCGTCAGCCACCCGAGCTCCACGACACTGGCCTCGAATGCCTCGACGAAGAGGGTGGGCACGAAGGTGAAGAGGAAGGCGTTCGCGACCCCGAACGCCCACATCCCAAAGACCAGCGCGGCGATTGCCGAGGAGGAAACAACTGCATGAACATAAACATTCGGAGGTCCGCGCGGATTTCTTAGATCAACGCTGGCGCGCGGAGCGCGCCCAGAGCACCGACGGAGGCGCCGCCAGGAGAGCCTGGCGCCGATACAAGCGACCCGCGCGGACCTCCGAGGATGTATGTCTGTGACGTTGTGTCTTCCTCGGGATCAGCGGGTCCTTGGTTGCGTGATAATCGAGGCCTGACCAAAACACGTGACTGCCCGTGTTGGACATACATTAGCAACTCTCTATCGTTAAAGGGTTAATTATGAACCGCATATACATCGCAGAGCGGGGGGGGGCTGGGAAGGGGCATGCCACTCCTTGCCGAAAACCTTGCCCCAGTTTCTGGCCGCCGCGATCGCCGCGGCGACCTCCCAAAACTGACCAGGAGGTTTGGCTCGGGGTGGATATCACGCAACGAGTCCTGGGCCTGACTCGACGCTCAATCGACGCTAACCGAACCTGCTCGACGCTAAATGGGCGCGGCCTCCTCGCCTACAGGGCGCTATCGCACGCGAGCACGCTCGAAAGACGGAACTACGAGGGCATGCAAGGCTTCCATGAGCTGTAACCACAAGGGCTCCCAACTTCGCGCTTCGCGCTGCGCGAAGCGCGAAATGCGAATAACTTCGCGCTCTCAGGCCGCCTCGCAGGGGAGAAGAGGAGGATGAGGAGGAATCGGAGCCGAACCGCGAAGCGCGAATAACTTCGCGCCCTCGAGGGCGCCCTTGTACCAAGCCGTCGTCTTCCTCGGGATCCGCGGGTCCTGGACCCAGATCGCCGCCTCCCGCAGCATGTCGCGCATCCCGCTGGCGCCGCCCCGCTGGCCGGGCACGTGCCCGCATGGCAGGCGCAGCAGGGAGAGCGCCGATGTCAGCAGGCCGGCGGCAGCGAAGAGGGCGTAGGGCGCCACGTGCTGGAGGCTCGGAAGTGAGCACCAACATGAGCCCAGAGATCCGAGGCTCCGAACAACTCTGGATCGGCCAATTTGGGGCTATTTTTCAGGCCCGGGGACCGTGAAATAATTTGAGCACTGGATGTCTGGGAACACCAACACAGATGGGTGCCTCCACCAGGGGAAGATGATCCTAAATTCTGGTGTTGGTGATAATCTTTCGGCCATCTAGGAAGCCCAAATGCTACAACCATCACCGAAATCGGCATCATCTTCCCTCGGTGGAGGCACACCACCGATATTGGTTTTGGTGTCAAAGACTCAGCCTCCGAATGTGCCCGATGGCCTCGGCGGCCTGCGGCGAGCCGAAGTTACTCGCCATGGTTGGAGGGGGAAAAAATCGCATAGACATAGACTTTCGGCGGTCCGCGTGGATTTCTTAGATCGGCGATAGAGAACCGAGGTCGCCTGCATCGTGCCCCTGGATTCGCGACGCGCGGTTATCTTCGCACCCTCGCGCCCCCGCGCCACCCCCTTGGAGAAGTGTCGTCGCTCTGGCCCAGGCCGCGACGAAGCGCGATCATATCTTCGCGCCCCTGGCTCGAGAACGCCCCTGGCGGTGCCTGCGGCGCCGCCCCCTGGCGCGCTCCGCGCGGTTTGGGAAATCCGCGCGGAACTCCAAATGTTTATGCTCGTGCCGTTTGTTCCTTCCTCGAATGGTCCCCAGGGCCGCCGCGCCGGAGACCAGGGTCACGGCCGTGGTGCGGGTGGCCGCCGGGACGGTCGAGGCGAGCACGGCGTGCGCCGCGGGGTAGCCCAGGCCGCAGAAAAAGCCGAGGGCGAACTGGGCGGGCACGAGGACCAGCAGGGGGTCCGGCAGCGCCAGCGGCATGCTCGAGGAACAGAGCACGGCGAAATAATAAACTTTCGGAGGCCTGCGCGGGTTCCTTGGATCGGCGCTGGACCCCCCTCCCTGGCGCGCGGAGCGCGCCAGGGGCGGCGCCACAGGCACCGCCAGGGAGGTTCTCTTGCGCCGATCCGAGAGGTCCGCGCAGGCCCTCGAAAGTTTACGCATGTGCCGCTGTTTCTCGGGAGGACGTACAAGGGGGGTAAGGACAGAGGGGGGTCAGAGGAAAGTCGCTCTCACTGGACCCTGGGAAGAAGAACTGCGAGCATCCCGCTGGGTTCGATCTCTAACCCCGCCTGAGCAACGCAAAAAGAGACGGCTCTTACGCGAGATGACATAGCGACCTTACGCGGCGGCTTACGCGGGTCGCCAACGCGGCACGCCACATTGGAGACGAGGGCGCTAATGCGCGACCTTACGCGGGCAGCTTACGCGCCAATGTCGGTGAAGACGGCCCCGTTGTCGTCCGTCGCCCCCCTTGGGATAGCCCCCCGATGGCCCCCCTTGGTCGACCCCTTCTACGAACCCCCGAGTCTCTCTTCCTCGACATACCCAGCGCCAGCAGCGCCCAGCCGGCAGTGCCCGCGACCAGCAGCGCCCCGCCGGAGAATCTCTGCACCAGCGCCTTCGCCACCAGCTGCGCCACGAGGTCGCCCGCGAAAAACGCGCCCGCCGTGGCGCCCACGAGCGCGGCGGCGTCGCAGCGGGCTCCCACGCAGACGATGTGGGCCAGCATGGGCGTCAGAGCGCGCGCGCCATAGTTGCCTCGGGGTGGTTTAGGCCGCGCTCAAGAAATTATTTTAATTAGTCGGCGATGCGCTGGATGATCTGGTGAGGGCGGGAGAAGAAATGCCGACCGATGCCCTAACCTTTCCGCTTTGGGCAGCCCCACGTATGCCCGCGGGAACCAATACTGCGTGCCCCCTGCGGACCTGCGCAACCGACACGGTCAGGTCATCCGGGGGGAAGCGCGGGGTCGGACGGGGCCGATAACCTGGCCGACAACCTGGGTGATCGCCAGACTCTCAAAATGATAGCCAGAGTCCAGCATCCCCAAACAGCGTTCTCTAGCCAAGGTGGTTCTTAAGAGTCTTCGCGCGTTCTCCTGTTTCTGATCCGCCTGCGCCTTCGGCGTGTCGAGCTTTCCGTGATCGTCGTCGTCGTCCTCCTCCTCCTCCTCCTCCTCCTCCTCCTCCTCCTCCCCCACATCCACGTAATTCTCCTTCTCGCCCTCGCCCTCCCCGTTCCACTACACCTCCTCATCTTCCTCATCCCCCTTCTCTCTTCCTCCCAGTCCTCCTCCTCCTCCTCCTCCTCCTCCTCCGACTCGTCATCCTCCTCGTCATCCTCTTGATCCTGATCCTCCTGGTCCTCCTCCACCTCGTCTTCCTCTTCCTCCTCCTCCTCCTCCTCCTCCTCCTTCTGCTTCTCCTCGTCATCATCCTCATACTCCTGCTCCTCCTGCTCCTGCTCCTGCTCCTGCCCCTGCTCCTCGTCCTGCTCCTGCTCCTGCTCCTGCTCCTCCTCCCCCTCCTCCTGTTCTCGTATCTCCTCATATCACTCCTCCTCGTCCCCCTCCTCATACGAGATCCTCAACATGTTCCTGGTGCTATTCCTCCTCGTCGTTTTCTTCCTCATCGCTCCTGCTTGTACTCCTTGTGTTCCTCCTCGTGCTCCTCGTCCTCCTCATTGCCTTTCTCCTCCTGCTGCTCCTCCTGCTCGCCGCGATCCTCCCTGTATTCCACATACTCCTCCTCGTGTTACTCGTCCTCCTCCTCCTCTTCGCAATGCTCCTCCTCCTCCACCTCCTCCTCCTCCACCTCCTCCTCCTCATCCTCCTCCTCCCCTCTCCTCGCAATCCTCCTCCTGATCGCAATCCTCCTCCTCCTCGTCCTCATCGTCGTCCTCCTCCTCCTGCTCCTCCTCCTTCTCCTCCTCCTCCTACTCATCCTCGTCCTCCCCCTCGTCCTCCTCCTCGTCCTCGTCCTCCTCCTCCTCCTCTTCCTCCTCCTCCTTCTTCCGCCCTCCGCCTGCTCCTCCTGCTCCTCCTCGTCGTCCTCCTCCATCTCCTGCTCCTGCTCCTGCCCCTCCTCCTCCTCCTCCTCCTCCTCCTCCTCCTCCTCCTCCTCCTCTTTTTGCCAACATTATTATGGCCATGCTTGGTAGTACCAATATTACAAATATGAGGAATATCATTAGTATCCTTATGCGCAAAGTTAGTATGTGTCGTATTCGCCGTAATATCCAATTTTGCATTATCATCATTAATGGCATTAGCATTCGTATTCGTACTAGCCTCCGTATTGCTAATATGACTTAATGTTATGATTATCGCGCGTATCTATATCATTGTGGATGTTACTCGTAGCATCAATCATAGCAGTGTTTGCGTTCGTACGCTCAGCCGTATTCGCACTCTTCTTACCATTGATATGGATATGGTGGTTGGTCGTAGCATTAATATTCGTTGTCGCCCTTGTCTTATTCGTATTACCGTTCGTCCTGTTATCAACAGTCGTGCTTCTAATATGCGTATTCATGGTATTCGCACCATGTGTCTTAACCTGCTTCGTCGCCTTGTTTTGAATCGTACTCGCATGATTCATAGTATTCTTCTTATTCGTCGTATGATTAGTCGCGCGCTGGTTGTTCCCAACCATCTTGTGGTGTTGGGTCCCCGCTTTGAACAGACGGCGCCCCGCGTTCTTCTCCTCTTCCTCCTCCCTCTCCTCCTCCCGCCTCATTCCTCTTCCCCCTCCGTCCTCCCCCTCCTTGCCTTCCTCCCTGCGCTTCACCCACCCAGTACAGCGTTTGGTGGCCCCATAAGGAGCTCCACCGAGGGCCACAATGGCACCGCCCGCATGCGTCAACCCCCACCCAATACAGCGCTTCGTGGCCCCATAGGGAGCGTCACCGAAGGCCCCAGCGGCACCGCCCGCATGCGTCATGCCCAACCCAATACATCGTTTCGTGGCTCCACTGGGAGCTTCACCGAAGGCCCTGGCGGCACCGCCCGCATACGTCACCCCCACTGAGTACAGCGTTTCGTGGCCCCATAAGGAACCCCACCGAAGGCCTCACTGGCACCGCCCGTATGCGTCACCCCCACACACTACAGCGCTTCGTGGCCCCATAGGGAGCTCCACCGAAGGCCAAAGTGGCACCGCCCGCATGCGCCACCCCCCTCCCAATACAGCGCTTGGTGGCCACATAGGGAGCTTCACCGAAGGCCCCAGTGACAACGCCCGCGTGCGTCACTCCCACCCAGTGCAGCGCTTCGTGGCTCCATAGGGAGCTCCACCGAAGGCCCCAGCGGCACCGCCCGCATGCGCCACCCCCACCCAGTGCAGCGCTTCGTGGCTCAGTTTGAAGGTGGTCGGGAGGCCCAACCAGACGCTTCGCCTAAGGCGAAGACCATATCCATCTCTGTTATACCGTAGTAACGATAGTCCCAAGAGCAGGGGAGAGTCGCGGGAGCGACGAACCATGCCAAGCGAAGATGTATCCGGTCTCAATGGCAAATAGCGCGCCTCGCGACGAGGCGCAGTCACATCTTGGCAGCTGGCCGCTTGAGCACAAACGGCCGCGGACAAACAATCGCCACCTCTCGCCTTTGCCAAGCCTCCTTTAGAATCGGGGGGGCGAAGCGTGAGTCCGCTGCCAGCTATACGGCAAAAAGCACTATAATACACAAGATAGGCAGCAGCAGGCGGGCTCAACATAGGCAGGTTGGCCCGCGTGCAAGTTACCTAGCAGGCAAGTTACCTCGCAGGCAAGTTACCCTGCTGATAACAACTCCCAAGGTGGCTCAGATGATCTCATCTGGCCAGGCCTGTATGGAGTGTGTCGTATTAGGTTGTGCTCGAAGGATTGCGCTCCTCCCATAACTTGTAGGAGCACGTATCTGTCGATGTCGTGGCCATTCGCGGTCAGATCGTTGGCGTCGCGCCACTGCGCGCATTGCACGACACCTCGCTCCATCACTTGTCGCGCCCAACTGATGCGTCCCAAAAGTGCACGCTCAGTCGGATGTTCCAAGTCTTTGCTTGACGAGGACTTGAAGACGGATTCTGCGTCGATGGTCAAGGTGACCTGAATGCTCAGGCCGCCCATCTCAAGTATATCCTTCAATTGAGTGGGCGTCGGCGGCCCTGCGTGGGGTTCGTGCAGAATGACGATCGCGGGGTGGCAGCCCTCCAAGTTGCGGGCTGCTGCAAGTGTTCCCGCTGAGTAGCTCGAACAGACCTGCAAGCGATGAGACTCGCAGCGCGCGTCGACAAGGCGGGCGACGGGCACGACAGCGCGCGCGTCCGCGCCTTAGCAGGTTTGCCCTGCGAGTGCCATAACCATCGGCCTCGTCGTCGGCATCTCCGTTCAGAGGCATGTAGCCGGAGTCGCCGTGCAGGTCGCCCTCGCCCGTTGGTGCCATCGCTTGATGGGCGACCTTCTTAAGGCGGGCCTGCGACTTCCTGGCAATCGCTTGCAGCCGTCGCACTTGCACGTTGGTCGGTTCTTGGACGCGCTGGAGCGATGCAACCGACGCCACTAGCGACACTTGCGCGATAGGGGCGTAAGCCGTAAGCGCGCCTCTGAAGCTGACAAACACGTCAGCAACCATCTTCGGCGCCTTGGCCTTAGCATCTGCACTCGTGAGTTCATGGTGCTGGATAGGGCGGAGCTGTTTTATCTTGGTCAAGAATAACAATGCCGTCGCTGTCCTTCGCCTATCTCGAGGCGCAGTCGGCGCGCGTCTGTTTGTTGAATTATGCATTTCCCAAACCCTAGATTCTTAATCTTACAGAATTAAACCCTGAACACGGAAAAAATGGCACATACGGTAACATACGCTAACATGCGACCCGGCCATGTAAACCCTCGCCAGCCTATGCAACACATACTATGTCCTGGTCATGCGTGCTGTAAACCCTCGCAATCCCTCGCAACAGATACGAATTTCTGATCATGCGCGCTGTAAACCATCGCCCCCCCCCCCCACACACACACACACACACACAAAAAAACTGACGTCCATACACCCATGAGACTTTCCTCAACAAGGAAATACACTTTTAGGTCACCCAGAAATCCTTTATGGTAGGGTGGTCTGCGGGTGGGACTGGCAGCCACCGCAGGTAGGCTCCCAGGCAGGAGGTGATCAGCTGCGACAGAACTGTAGACCCGAAATGCTTAATCTTATGGTTACTAAACCCTGACCTCTGAGGTTCCACGCGCCCCGATGTCACCCAACTTCCTGAGACCTGCCATCATATTATTTCCTGGCAGCCCCCGGATGTAAACCCTCGCCATCCCTTTCAAAAAAAACGATTTCCTGACACCCCCCGGACGTAAACCCTCGCCAACCCTTGCAACAAATACTATGTCCTGATCATGCGTGCATAAACCACTGCGTTTCACAATGCAAATGCGCGTCCGCGGACGTAAACGTTCGCCATCCCTTGCAAAACTATTATTTCCGGCTCGTGCGTTCATGCACCTCTGAAACTTTCCTTGCCAAGTGCGCCGACGTCGCAGAATCCTGTGTTTTACCATATGACTTCCATGATGTTTCAAGCGCTCACAACGCTTCCAGGCGCTCCCATGCGCTCCAGGCGCCCCCAAGCGCTCCCAGGCGCTCCCAAGCGCTCCCAAGCGCTTCCAGGGCGGCCCAGGCGCTCCCAAGCGCGCCCAGCGCTCCCAGACGCTCCCATGCGCTCCCAAACGCTCCCATTCGTTGTACTTACAACGAGGGGAGAGATGATCTTTGTGGTAGGGTGGTTCGCGGGTGGGACTGGCAGCCACCGCAGGTGGGCTCCTAGGCAGGAGGGGATCAGCTGCGGCAGAGCTTGTAGACCCTAAACCCTAAATTCGTAATCCTATAATTACTAAACCCTGAACACTGGAAAAGCCGGGCACATACAATCACATACGGGCACATACGACACGGCATGTAAATCGGCGCCATCCCTTGCAACAAAAAACTATGTCCTGATCGTGCGTGCATAATCCATTGCGATTTACACTACAAATGCGCGTCCGTGGACGTAGACCCTAGCAATCCATTGCAACGAAAAATATGTTCTGATCATGCGTTCATACACCTATGAGACGTTCCTTACCAAGTGCGCCGCTGTCGCAGAATCCTGTGTTTTACAAAATGAATTCCATGATGTTTCAGGCGCTCTCAACGCTCCCAAGCGCTCCCAAGCGCTCCCAGGCGCTCCCAAGCGCTCCCGAGCGCTTCCAAGCGTTCCAGGCGCCCCCAAGCGGTCCCAGTGCTCCCAGGCGCTCCCATGCGCTCTCAAGCGCTCCCAAGCGCTCCCAGGCGCTCCCATGCGCTTCAGCCGCTCCCAGGCGCTCCCAGGCGCTCCCAGGCGCTCCCAGGCGCTCCCGAGCGCTCCCAGGTGCTCCCAAGCGCTACCAAGCGCTCCCAGGCTCTCCCAAGCGTTCCCAAGCGCTCCCGGACGCACCAGACGCTTCCAGGCGCTCCGCCCCATGCGCCCCCAAACGCTCCCATGCGCCCCTGGCGCTCCTAAGCGCTCGCAGGCGTTCCGAAGCGCCCCGGGCGCTTCCAGGCGCTCCCGGGCGCGCCCGAGCGCTCCCGGGTGCTCCCAGGCGTTCCCAAGCGCTCGCAAGCGCTCCCAAGCGCTCCCAGGCGCTCCCAGCCGCTCCAAAGCGCTCCCATTCGTTGTACTTACAACGAGGGGAGAGATGATCTTTATGGTAGGGTGGTTTGCGGGTGGGACTGGCGGCCACCGCAGGTGGGCTCCTAGGCAGGAGGGGATCCCTGTACCCTAAACCCTAAAGCCGTAGCTGGCGGGTCATCCCGCTTGCCCTGGCCCCCATTGGCACCTTCGCGAGAAGAAGCAGGCCCCCCCGCAGAGGAGGCCGCTGGCGCATCGCGTCGGGCCTCGTGGCATCCCCGACTGCAGCGCTTAAGCCGGTGCCCCCCCATCTAGGTTTTCCCAGTCCTTCGCGACGAGCTCTGCCTAGGCCTCATCTAGCGGCTTGTGGTCCGCCTTGGTCAGGTGCATGCGGCTGGGGTTGCAGCTCGGGTCCACCTCGAGACCTTCGCCACCCCCGTGAACCAGACCCATGGGGTCTCCTCGAAGTTGGGGCTCCTCGAAGGGCGCCATCGGGCAATTCGGTCTGCGGTCCACGAAGTGCTCGTCCACAGACCTCCTCACGGCGCGTCTTCCGATCCGCAATGATGGCTCTTTTGATCGGCCTTCCTTGTCAGCGCATCAACTGTCTTGGTGCCGCCTCTCCTGTTGGAGCGGATGATTTTGCCCGTTTCTTGGTCCGGCTGCACGCGCAACAATGACCAACGTTGGGGGGCTCGATGCTCGGGCCAGCCCTGTGACCGCCAGTGCGTCATATAATCACCTGGTATCTGTTGGCGAGCAGCGCCATCGTTCTCTTCGCCAACTTACCTGAATCGAGGCCGGCCTTCGGGCTCGTCTGAGCCCTCGCCATCCTGATGCGGGTTGCCCCGCGACCATGCCCTTCCTGGCGATCCTCTCGGATCTCGTGGACGCGGGCGCCGCGCGCCGCTTGCGCGGGCGCGCGAGTGCCTGCGCGAATGACTCCGCCGGCAATGGCGCGGCGGATTGCTCTCAGCTTTCCACTCCTCGCCATCATCCTTAGCGCGCCCCACGCGCCTCCAAGCCCCGCGGCTCGAAGGGCGGCCATGTAGCACACAGGTGGCGCGAGAGCCATCACTGTGTCCGAGCTCGTGCTGGACCCGCTCAAAAAGGTCACCAATGTCGCGCGGGTCGCCCCTTAAAGGATCGCCGTTGCAAGCTACCCTGCGCGCAGGGCCCCCAATCACCTGCGGCCTTCGGTCGGGGCGACACTCGAAGCTCCGTCTCCGCAGCCGGCATCGCGCCATCATCATAACTATCCGGCTCGCGCCCATCGGAGCACGCAGGCGCCCCCGCCATCTCGCAGTCCGAGTCGGCGGGCGGCCAGCGCTCCTCGATGATCTCCACGCGCGCAGGTTGCCCCGCGATCGGGGTGCCCAGCCAGTCTGCGAGATCGATCTCATCGCGGCCAGCGTAGACCTCAGCGAAGAGCTCCTCGGCGCACCGCTCGAGGGACACGCTGGCGCCCATGCGCCTCGCAGACGCGAAATGGACAGCAGCTGCGGGGTTGTCCTCTGGTTCGCCAAGAAGGACTTCGAAATCGACATACTGAAGGTCGGAATCGGTTTGTGCCAAATTTTCCGACGGACCCCTGCCCCCCCCGTCGCCGCGGGGGCGCTCGCGACAAAAATGGTGAATGCTATGGCAGATAGCACATTCCGTGGTTTTCCCGTCGGCATCCGGGTTACCCCGATGTCCCTTACCTTTCCCCGAGTAGGGCCTACGGCCTCTACCCTTCCCTGGGAAGACTTCCCCATGCTGCGGTCCCGTAAGGGAGGCCAGGAGTGTCCGCATATCTCTACCATGTAACCTTCGTCGTTCATCCTTACCTCTACCCTTGCCCGTTGGCCTAAACGCGCGTCGAACTGCACGTCGTGCCGTTCGAAATGGTTTCTCCATGAAAAGTCCCCATCGGCGTGTATGTTTCTGGCGGCCCAGCAATATCCATTGCGCCTGTTGCTCTTCGGTGAAGTGCGCGGGCATATCGGAATAATCCAGATTAGAAGCTCCTTCGTCGGACGAGGGGCCAGCATCGGTGCCTGAGTCAAAATCGGACTCTGCTGCCCCGCCGAGCCCGCGAGGGCAGCGGCTAGGGCAGGGGCCGCCGTTGCCGACGGCCAATGACATCGAGCCCAGAAATATTGCGACCCCATGGGCTGACCACCTTGCTGACTTCATAGAGTGGTGGCCTCGTCTGGTCGCGGGCCGCCATTCTCGGCGGCGCTGGCAGGTTGCCCCGCGTGAGTGCCACAAATAAAGACATCGGCGCGGTGGCCGCGGCTACGTGCACCGCCGATGTTGCCGGGGGGTCACTAAGCAATTTGGGCGCAAGTCCTCATGCGCCCCAGTGAGGAGTCGAACTGTTCTGGGTCCTTGGCATTTGGCGATTCAGTGGTTGTAGGAGTTGCTGCGCACACGAAATACCGACACCTAGGGCCCTGAACAGCGTGACTGTCTGTCATGGCCTGGAAGTTTGGGATGTTGAACCCCGCGGCGTCAGCTTCGAAGCGTGCGATCTCGAAGCGGGCCAGCGCCTGGTCGATCCGGTCTCCCGCATGGACGCGAAAGTCAGTGAGAGCCGTCGCCGGATTTGGTTGTCGTTCCTCTTCCAGGTTCTCAAACTTGGTGCTGAGGAGGAACGCTATGTAGGTGGCTCCATCGGTGTGGCGCCCACCAACGTTCAATCCAAAGTTGATTACTGCGGGGGGGCTCTCATGGCTATGGTCTTTGCGAGACCTCCAAGGCCACGCTGTAAAGCGGCGGCCTCTTGGGAGGGAGTCGTAGCGCCTGTGGTTACGTGGATCCAGGCATGCACCTCGCGAGCGAACTCGCGGGAAGGTACGTTACCGGCAGGGCCCCAGTGAGGGCCGGCAGTGCGCGCGCCGTCTGCGCCACGCTGCATATGTCCAACAACGCATGTGATGGCGACCCAGAGGAGGCCAAAGATAACGATGCCACACCAGTGGCCCTGTAGGTCGGTATCGGTTGTACGTGGCTGTTGGTAACGAGGTGACGTTGCCGTCAGTTCGCGAGGAGGTGCAGGCGGCGCGATGGCATCACGCATCTTACCATGCGTCGTATCTTCGAAGAAACTGCCGATTGGCGTAGGTGGGTGGACTCCAGGAGTGTGGTAGCGCAGAAATGCAGGGCTCAGGTAAGAGACCTCTGCGTGAGCAGAAGCAGCAGTGCAAGTGTCATTGCGATGGTATAGGGCTCCTCCACGCAGAGCCACTTGACCCTGATGTTCCACCATGTCGGTAGTCCACCAGATAGTGCCGTGGATAGCAAGGAATAGAGCTAGAGCTGACCACCAACGGCAAGCTCCGCCACCAAGTATAAACCTGATCGGGAGGCCCAACCAAATGTTAAGCCTAAGGCGAAACATACGTCCAACCCTGCTGTATCGTCTTAGCGATGGTGCCAGACGTAGGAAGGAGCCGCGTGAGCGGCGATGATACATCTCAAGAGTAAAGGGTGGAACTTTTTCTGTCTCGATGTAAGGTAGCGGGCCGCGGTGCGGCCCAGTCAGATAGGTGGCCAGTCACTGGGCCAAAATGGCTGCGGACAAACGCTCGATACATCTCGCCTTTG
Source organism: Prorocentrum cordatum (assembly GCA_963575745.1). Taxonomy (NCBI): domain Eukaryota; class Dinophyceae; order Prorocentrales; family Prorocentraceae; genus Prorocentrum; species Prorocentrum cordatum. Next base: position 155,684 of record CAUYUJ010004358.1, read on the forward strand.
ACCTTCCTCCTTCAGAGTAAAGCAGCCCAAGATAATACAAACCTTGCAACATGCCTCCAGTAGGGACGCAAATTACGGACCCCAGGAGTGCCTCCAAGGTGTCCTAAAGAGGTCCCACCAGGCCGCCATGCCCCAAGAGAGCCCAAGAGGGCCGAATGAAACCCAAATGGCCTCCAAACTGGCCCCAGGAGGGACCCAAGATGGCCCAAGAAAGCTGTCAACCGGCTCCCGTACCGAAAGAACCGCGACTGCATGTGTAGGTGACTCCTGAGCCTGGTCAGGCTGATCCCGAACTTCGGTTCGACGGCTGCCCTCTCTCTTTGTTCCATTGCGTGATCCCACGCTTCCCTGATCTATGCAACTCGCCTGGGCATCGTTCCTAGATGGACTGGTGGGGATACACGAAGCCTCAATCATATTAAACAACTACAAGGATGGAAAGCGGATCATTGTCAATATGTGCCTCTCACCGCCAACTGTTGCGAAAATTGAGGGCGGGTGCTTTTCGAGACTCGGCTCTCGCCTGAGCGCAGAGCACATTCGTCCTGGAAGCTCTGATCAATTGAAAGCCTTGAGCCCTGTTCTTTTTCACAATGAATCTCTGGCGTCAGTCTGCTTCCTTAATTCAAGAGGGTGCGGTCTGGGGCGGTCAGGTCTATTGCATTTGCATCGTTACCGCATTCTGGATTTACTGTGGTCTTCGTCTTCCTGATCTTTTCCCTCCTCCTCCTCCTCCTCCTCCTCCTCCTCCTCCTCCTCCTCTTCCTCCACCCCGTCCGCCTCCGCCTGCTCCTCCCGCGTCTTGAATCTCCCTCTCCCATCGCGCCCCCCCGTCCTCGCCCTCCTCCCCCCGTCCCACCTTTTTCCCCCATGCTCTCACTGACCCCGAGGTTTGGGCCGCCAAGGGGCTGCCTGCGATAGACGCCACCGCGAGCCAGGTGGACTGCGTCGGCATTGGCCGCGCGTGCGCGGGGGCGCCTGCTAGCGCGTCAGGACTACGCAAGCTCGGGAAACAGACGCCCTTGAGCCAAATGGCTGTGGAGAAGGAGGGGGCAGAGGAGCAGCAGGAGTAGGAGGATGACGACGACGAGGAGCAGGAGCACCAGGAGGAGCAGTAAGAGGACGAGGGGGAGGCGGGGGAGAAGAGGGCAAAGGGGGAGGAGAAGGGAGTAGGAGAGGGGGAGGGGGTGGGCGAGGATTACGATGAGGGGAATAGCTGGCACCAGGAGGGCTCCCCATGTCCAGGACAAGCCAAAGAAGGATGATGGGGAGGCCCAGTCGGGTCCGTGAGGGGGCGGTCGCCGGTCACCTGATCCAAAAAAAAGACGGACGCTGGCCGACACCAGGCGAAGCGGCTCGGCCGTCCGTGGTTCACTCGATCCCCGCCTGGGGCCGGACGGCACAGCCAGAAGGGAGGGCACGGTGCCAAGCGCCACCGCCCGCAGCGTCAGCGCACGACGGAATCTGGCCGCAGCGAGGCTGCCAGGACCTGTGCGCGGCACAGGCGCACACCCGCACTGGACCCAATGGGCCCGAGGTAGGAGCGGCGAGCAGACGTGAGGAGAAACGGCAAGAGAAGCAGGAGGGGAGGAGGCCAGATCGGAGGAGGAGGAGGAAAAGGAGGAGGACGAGGAGGAGGCGGAAGGGAGGAAGAGGAAGGGAGGAGGCGAAGAAAGAGGAGTCCCCCAGCCCGCTGGGCATACATGGCTTAGCGCAACAGCTCTTCGATAACTAACCACTTATCCCTTTCTCCTTTTGACGGCAGCCTGCCTGGGAATCAGTTCTGGACGGGCTGGTGGCATACGCGACGCGTCAAGAGCTTGCTTCGCTGGCCATCCATCATAATCCTTCCCCTCCACCACCTCTCCCTCTTCATCCT
>CAUYUJ010004358.1:165062-170062 GCA_963575745.1 Prorocentrum cordatum
CCTGCTTGCCGTGGTCCGCGATCTGCCCCCTGAGACCTCAGAGAGCGCCCTCGCCGTATTTCACCTGCCCCCCCCCAGCTGTCGTTAATTAGCTGATGCTCCTCCTCGGGCGCGTGCCAGGTTCCTGCCAATCCTCGGAAGGTCGTCGTAGGTCATGCTGTTGGCGAGAGCCAGCGCCGCTGGGCCCTAGCCTGGCAGGTCGCTGAAGTTCCTCCAAACGAACTCTGACGCAGGGCGAGCACTCGCGGGGTCGTCGACCTCGGTCTGCGGGCGCGCGGCAAAGTAACCATAGAGATGCCCGTGCTCTTGGTCACCGGTTGCTTCCGTCAGGTAGTTCACCGCGATCTCGGCGTCAAACGCGCTGCGCGATGTGATCGTGCTGACAGCGTCCTCGACGGGAATGGGCGTCAACGGCTTCGCGCAGACATGAAAGGTAGGGCGTCTCGGGCGTCGATGCTGAACTGCGAGCGCATCCGCCACCTGCTCGTCGATGGCGGCGGGGGGCTCCGGAGCTTGATTTCCCAGCGTCTGTCGAGCTCGGCTCTTCAACGCCAAATAGTCAATCAGGTCGTCGGTGGGCCAGCGCCCGCTTTCCTCCGTCACAGCGGGCGGCTCCTCCTGCGTCGTCTGGCCCATTTCTCGCCCTGATCTCCCATCGTCTCGTCCTCCGCCATCTCCCGCTTCATCTGCAGAACCTCTGCGTGTTTTACCTGCGCGATGCATCGCAGTGGCTGCGCGCGTACTGGCAGCAAGTCTTGTCGATGGAGAAGGTCGCCAACTTTGGTCCGGACGCGGCGCTCGCCTCCTGCGCGAATTCGCGGGACATTCCGACCCCCGGTGCTCCACCTCACCGCGATAACGCCAGCGCGGCCCTGAAATCCAAGGATATTCCAAGAGGGGGGCGCCAGCAGTTCAGGCGCGGCGCATTCGCGAATCTTGCCATTCGGAATTCCACCAAATTGCCCGGATAAGCGTTCAGTCCAGCTTTTTCCTGGGGCCACCAACTGGCCGCGTACCCGACGGCGCATTCAAATTCCAAGCTTCGCTTGTGAGCAACGTCCAGATCCCTCGGGTCGATCCTGCCCCTTGGAGTAGCGACCGCGCTAGGGGGGTGCCGCTTTCCTGCTCGGGCAGCGTGCCAGGGCGGAAATGCCGCCATGCTCATCGGGGGCCAAGACGTAGACACCGACGGTCCCGATGTACTTCGGCCTGGGGAGCGATGGCTTGGAGCTGGGCGCCTGCGTCTCCTCGACTGTCTCCTTGACCACGTCGTCGCCGACGTCTTCTTCGATGGGGCTAGCTGCGCAGACGAGGAGGCAGCAGCAGCGCGCCTCTCGGGTCCTCCGCGCTGGCTCCTCGGACTGCTGCCCCTCTTGCGCTTCGGCCTCGGCAGCTCTCCTTTTCTCCGCGCTGATGTCGTAGAGCTGCCTGGAGTTCCGCAGGAGGTCGTCAGCGGCGTCGGCGCTGGATGCTGCGCCCGGCGATCCACGGCTGGGATCTCCCTCCTGCTCGCCATCGCCGTCGCTCGAGCTCGCGTCCACGACGTCCTCGGCCTGCGCGGTCTGGTGCTTGATCTGCCTGTTCGCGCAGCGTCTGCGGTGCTTGGCCCTCCTTGCATCGACTGCTTGCGCGGCCAAGGGGCGAGTGCGTTTACTGAAGGGCGTGCGACCCAGGTTCTTCCCGGTAGGTTCTCGAAGTCCATTCGAGCCCTCCGCGGCCCCCCCCATGTCCGCCAGCAAGCTGAAGATGCTCCTCTTGTCCTTCAGGGCGCACTTGATCCTGTGGATCCACACTCCCGGCATCTTCTTTGAGTAGCGGTTCTGGGAGGCCCAGGCGTGGAAATTCTATGTCGACTGGGCGAACTGGTTAATCCTAGCACGCTGGATGCGTCGCATAGCCGAACGCACCGCGCACCTGTAGAGGAAAGTCGGCAGCCCCTGCGTGTAGCCAGCCGCGTTCCCGACCTCGGGCCCCAGCACCCCTGTGACGTTAGCCTCGAGTTCCTCAAGCTGGCGGCGAGTGTACGAGTCCGTTCTCCGCCTCGCCTCGTTGCCTAATCAACGCCTTCCTGGTCTGGAGCAGCTCAAGGTACCGCTCTAGCTTGAGCCGTTGAGACTCAGCATGGCTGTCTTGGCCTGCCACCTGCAGATTGATGATCCTCGTCCGCCGAGAGACTGAACCACCTTCTATATGTTCCATTTCGTCCGCCACGTTGTTCAGGAGTTTAGCTCCGCCTCGAGGTTTCGGCTGGTGGCCATGTGTCCTTTGAGGTGATGAATATTTGGGACCGAGTCGGATGGCATCCTTTCCCCGGGAACGGATTCAGTAAGCTCGAGGTGGTCCACGTGCTCGTCGAAGATATTGTTGTACTCGTCCACCGTGCGTGCCCTCGTTTCGGTCTCGCCTCGGCGGTTGATGATATTCTCACTCCGACGTTTCATATTCTCCTCCATGTGCTCCCTGGTCTCAGGCGAGAGGCCCCCCTGTGCCGGTATCCTCCATGGGCTCTTGGTCGCGGCAGCGCTCTCGTCATCCTCGCGGGCGATGATGCCGCGGCCCTCCGACTGTAGACGATCCAGAGCGCACGGGTTCCGCATGGCGGTGGACACGCGCTGTTCGTCGCGCAGCTTCTCGTCGATCTCTGCTGTCCCCAAAGCGTCCAAACCCGCGGGGTCCAGGAAACTCTCGCCTGGGCGAGTCTCCTCCAGAGTCTTCTGAAGGAAGTCCCGAAGTTTCTCTCGCATTCCATCTGCTCTCTTCTCCTCCCCCCGGACGAGGTTTTCCTCCTGAGTTACTTTCTAACAGTCCCGTGGCCCGTGGAGGGCCCCGAAAACCCGAAAACGGCGAGAAAACTCAGGACCAGCTTCCCTCAGTCGACGGCGACGTCGACGCCGACGGCGACGCCCTCCACGGCTCGCCAGGGCGGGGGGCCCCGCCAGGCTCGCTGGGGCGGGGTGCCGAGGGCGACGCCCTCCGCGCAGAGGGCGGCGGCTGGGCCGCCGCAGCCCGCGGCTGGGCCCTCCTCGGGCCGCCTTTGAAGGCGCCTGGCGCCCTCGCTATGGCCAGCGGCGGGACGTCGGAAAGCGAGCGAGCTGGCAAGCCACCGTCGGCCTCCTTGTTTCGTCCTCCTCCTCCTCTTCCTCCTCCTCCTCCTACTCCTCCCTTCTCCTCCTCTTCCTCTTCCTCCTCCCTTCTCTTCCCTTCTCCTCCTTCTCCCTTCTCCTCCTCCTCCCCTCCTCCTCCTCCCTCCTCCTCCCCTCCTCCTCCTCGTCCCTTCTCCTCCTTCTCCCTTTTCCTCCTCCCTCCTCCTCCTCCTCCTCCTCCTCCTCCTCCTCCTCCTCCTTCCTCCTCCTCCTCCTCCTCATCCTCCTCCTTCTCCTCCTCCTCCATCACCCTCATCCTCATCATCATCATCATCATCATCATCATCATCATCATCATCATCAGCATCATGATCATCGTCATCACCACCACCATCACCGTCATCACCTTCATCATCACACAGCATCAACATTACCACCACCATCACCATCACCATCACCATCATCATCACCATCACCATCACCATTACCACCACCACCACCATCACCATCACCACCACCACCACCACTATCACCACCATCACCACCACCATCGCCGTCACCATCACCACCACTATCACCATCACCATCACCATCACCATCGCCATCACCATCACCATCACCACCACTGGGACCACCACCACCACCATCACCATCACCATCATCACTATCATCATCATCATCATCATCATCATCATCATCATCATCATCATCATCATCATCAGTATCATCATCATCATCATCACCATCACCATCACCATCACCATTACCATCATCATCATCATCATCATCATCAGCATCATCATCATCATTATCACCATCATCGTCGTCATCATCATTATCACCACCACCATCAGCAGCAGCATTAGCATCATCATCATCATCAGCAGCCGCAGCAAGATCATCATCCTCATCCTCCTCCTGCGCATCATGATCATTTTCCTGTTCAGTGTTCTCTTCCTCTTCCTCATTCCCATCCGCAACATCATCATGACAGTCCTCCCATCAGCACCATCATCAGCATCATAATCATCAGCATCCCCATAGTCACCATCTAAACATCAGCATCATCATCATCATCATCATCATCATCATCTTCCCATCAACGTCATCATCATCATCATCATCATCATCATCATCAGCATCATCATCATTATCGTAATCATCATCATTGCCACCATCATCACAACCGCCATCATCATGATCATCACCACCACCACCACCACCACCATCGTCATCACCATCATCATCAGCAGCGTCATGATCACCTTGCCATCCGCATCATCATCAGCATCATCACCACCATCCCATCATCAACACCACAACATTCGTCCTCATCACCATCATCATCATGGTTATCATCATCGCAATCCGCATCATAATCATCACCACCTTCCCATCATCATCATCATCATCATCAGCAGCAGCAGCATCATCATCATCATCATTGTCATCATCATCATCAGCATCAGCATCAGCATCATCATCATCATCATCATCAGCACCACCATCGTAGTCATCAGCCGCATTACCATCATCACCACGACCACCACCAACACCATCAACATCACCATAATCATCATCCTCATCGTCTTCACCAGCATCATCGTCATCATCTCCCCGTCCGCACCATTATCAGCATCACAATCTTCGCAACATCAGCATCACCACCACCATTATCGTCATCAACATCATAGGCATCACAACCATCGTCATCATCAGCCTCGTCATCATGGTATTCTATTCGATTCATCATCATCACCATCATCACCATCAATCATCATCACAAACTTTCCGATCATCATCATCAGCAGCAGCAAACTTTCCGATCATCATCATCATCAGCAGCATCCACACCATCACCGATCATCATCATCATCATCATCATCATCATCATCATCATCATCCACATCATCCGTA
>CAUYUJ010004358.1:175062-177562 GCA_963575745.1 Prorocentrum cordatum
CGACATGACCTCAACGATCGTTCCAAGACCATGGTCGAGGAGGCCTTAAGGACGGGCTGGTCTTTTATTCCCTGGGGCCTCTCGGATTGCTGCGACATTCCGCGGGGCGCGTCCTGGGCCCCCCTCTGTGGGCGCACTGTTTCTTCTCATCGTCGCCGAGGTCATGCGCGGCGTAGCTGGGGAGCTCGAGGCGCTCGACATCTCGCCCACCCTGGACGCGCCAGGCGCGAATATCTTCGAGGCTGCAGCTGATGACGGGAATGTTGCGTGTCCCTGGGCAAGCTCATGCTGATGATTCCATGGTTGCTTTTCTGGCACCCATGGGTGTCCGACAGGCACATCGAAGATTTGTACAGGATTGTTCTCAACTCTTTTGCTCCTGCAGGCTCGGTTCCCCATCTTAAGGTGGGCAGGACTCAGATTATGCTGCATCTAGGCGGACCTGGATATGCGGCATATCGGCACCAGGTTTTCTCATGCACTTGAAGCGCGCTTACCTGTGCGCATGCTCATGTGTGGTGGCACTCGCATACATGTTGCTCGCAGGTCTGTGTATCCCGGTGCAGCATTCACGCGCAGAGCACTCCTCGGCCCTGAGTTCGTCAACAGAGATGCCGAGGCACGTGTTCCACTTCCACCTTTGAGCAAGGCGTTTGGGAGGGCTAAAAGCACATGTCTACCCGATGTTGTTATTCACAAACTCATTGGTACTTAACTCGGCGTTGTACGGCACAGGTACTTGGTGTGACTTCTATGGGAATGATGTTGTTACGTTGAGGGCATCCAATGCTAAAATATATATAATGGCATTGCGTCCTCCTAGGTTTGAAGCTCACGGGCCTACGGATGATGACGTCACTACATTACTTCGTGTGTATCGCATACGCTTGTTCGGTGAAGTATTGCATTCGGCCCCTGGCCCTCTACTTGCACTACTACACTCAGAATGCAAACAGGCTGATGGTACTAAACGGAAATCTGGGTTACATCATTTTCAGGAGGATTTGCTTGGGCGTTCGAGCCACCATGCTCTAGGATCCTTCCCCGCGCCAGTCGCCGACCAGCCGACGTGTGCAAGCAGGGCGAAGTCATCACCGCAGGCGTGGGAGCGTATCCTGGTGGAGGCCGTCAAAGCTAGCGTTGAGAAAGCTAGAAGAGACGTTGATGGGGCGCATTGGTAACAGAGGCTTCTCTTGGGCTTGCAGAGAGTGGGCCGTCCCCCAGCTCGAGATGTCCAGGAGGACCCTCAAGTTCCGGAAATGAGACGCCCATTATGTGAGTTTAAGGCTCTGTCAGTTCCGTCGCTGGATGCGCATGCGCGCTCCTTGCACGTCGCGGTCGCAGGGCTGGGCATGCGCCGCTTGCCGCCGAACACTATCTTCGAGATCCCTCCTCCTCCGACATGTCACCTCTTAGAGGCCATCTTGTTTCGTTTTTTACTTGATGCGCGTGCCTGTTCTCTCAATTGGCGAACAGAAAAGGCTGGCCCTGGAGGAACATCAGACCAACCAGCAGGCACGGCGCAAGGGATATTCGACATCGCATGCGGAGATGCCTTCACGCGTGATTCCTGGCCCCATCGATCCAGCAGCTCGGATGGTGCAGGACATGTACACACGCGAGCAGGTCCAACTATATATCCAAGACACATTCCAGCACGTGACAGGTTGGTCTAGGCAGTGGCTTCAGCAGTTTGGGGTAGGCCAGGCTGCTCCAGGGTCGGTCCGCGGGTTGTTTTTAAACTGGCCTTTCGAGCGGGAGGCCTACACCAGAGCCCTGGCAGACCCTATTCCGCGTAGGCTAGAGCGTAGGACTGTTTTTATTGCTAACCTGTTTTGTGGCCAGCGGCGCCAAGGTGATATCCAGGCTGCTGTTGAGATTATGTTAGAAACTCTTATACCTAATGTCGAGCTGCGTGTTGTCCATGGGTATGACTATCGACAAGGATGCAGGCGGCCGCAGTGAGCCAGCTACAGTAGGTTTATGGAGTGAGCATATTAGGGCAAGACGAGTTGCTGCAATAGGAGGGGGGCCCGTGCGAAACGTTTTCTACAGCACGGTGGAAGGAAGGGGGCCTCCCTCCCTTGCGCTCTTGGGTTGCTCCGTGGGGAATCGAGGCTCTTACTCCCAGACAGCGTTTTCAAGTTCTGATTGCGAAATTCTTTTTATGTCACACATTGACTTCCTTTCAGTATGTTCAGCAGTAGGTGCTTGTGGGTGGGGAGAGCATCCTGCTTCTCCCAAAAGGGAGCCTAGAGCAGTACCCTCTTGGAGCTTTACGTTTGTAAAAGCTCGTGCTAGTGCCCCATGTGCCTCATATACGGAGTTTGATCAGTGTGAATTTGGCCAGGAAGCAGGTAGGGCACCCACAGGCATCCTTGACATACGTCTTGAAACCCTGCATGACATGTCGCGGGGCACTCCTGGAGGGGGGCAAGCGTAGTCATGGTCCCAGAGCTCATTCGACGTTGCTCGGATGGGATCCCGTCAAGAATTGTTT
>CAUYUJ010004358.1:187562-237562 GCA_963575745.1 Prorocentrum cordatum
TTCCTATGTGCTCATGTATTCCTGGATATCCCCGCATCGTCGAGCCCGCTGGAGAGATGCGTTCGCCCCCCCCTTTCGCGCTGCGCTGTCGGCGCCCCGAACTGCTCTTCCACGAAGAACTGCCGCCGCTCTCTGCTCGGAACTAGATGCGGCCCCGCGGGCCCTCTCTAATTAGCGCGGCATATTGTTTGTGTTTGCGCTCCCCCTCTCTCTCTCTCTCTCTCTCTCTCTCTCTCTCTCTCTCTCTCTCTCTCTCTCTCTTCTCTCTCTCTCTCTCTCTCTCTCTCTCTCTCTCTCTCTCTCTCTCTTCTCTCTCTCTCTCTCTCTCTCTCTCTCTCTCTCGCTCTCTCTCTCTCTCTCTCTCTCTCTCTTCTCTCTCTCTCTCTCTCTCTTTTTTTTTTTTTCTCTCTCTCTCTCTCTTCTTCCTCTCTCTGTCTCTCTCTTTCTCTCTCTTTTTCTTTCTCTCTCTCTCTCTCTCTCTCTCTCTCTCTCTCTCTCTCTCTTTTCTCTCTCTCTCTCTCTCTGTCTCTCTATCTCTCTCTCTCTCTCTCTCTCTCTCCCTCATTCTATCCCCTCTCTTCTTTTCTCTCCTCTCTCTCTCTATCTCTCTCTCTCGCTCTCTCTCTCTCTCTCTCCTCTCTCTCTCTCTCTACATGTATATGTATGTATCCCTCTCCCTTTCTCCTCTCTCTCCCTCTCTCTGTCTATCTCTCTGTCTCTCTTCTCTCTCTCTCTCTCTCTCTCTCTCTCTCTCTCTCTCTCTCTCTCTCTCTCTCTCTCTCTCTCCTCTCTTTCTCTCCCTCTCTCTCTATGTGTGTGTACATGTGTGTGCGAATGTGCATGCCATCTCCTCCGCCGAAATCTGCGCCCCCTCCGCGATTGCCGACCGAGCTGCCCCCTCGGCCTTCCCCTCGTCATTCTCCGCTTCCTGCAGAGACATTTGAACTGCTTCCAAGGTCGCTTGTTTATTCGAATGAGCATTCTGAGCTATCGGCATGAATCGTCCCTTTCCTCGCTCGAGCGCCTCTACTTGAATCTATCTCACCGGCCATCTGCTCGCTGAGGTGCCTCTCCCTCGCAGCAGCCTCCCCTGTTTCTGTTGCCGCCGCGCCGTGATCGCGATGTGTTAGGGGGCAGTTGTGTTCTTGCATATGCACGCAGTCTGCGCGAAGCCAACTAACGCTGCAATGCCTGGGCGCGACGGAGCACGCCCCGCGCGCTGGCCCACGACGAAGGCCATCCTCGCCCCCCGCCATTCCTGGGACGCGACGCCCCACCATCGCTGGGCAAGTGGGCCCCGGGGCCCAGCAAGACGCCGACATAACAAATCTACTGGGAGAGGATTGTCCAGAAAGGCGATTCGACCCGCGGCTGCCCTTCGATCTAATCGGACCTATCATAAGCGATCCGAACTTTGTAGGTCCCACGAGGATCGGGGATCTCGGAGCAGGGGGCGCAAGATCCACGTCTGCCCCCCCTTTCTGCACCTTGAGCATGACAGGTTGAACCTGCCGAGCTAAAGACTTCCTCGTCTGCCCCTTCCACCTCGCGAGCGATAGGACAGCGAGGCGCCGCTGCGTGGCTTCCGATTGAACCGGAAGTCTGCGTCGGCAAATCATATACCTCCATGCCGTTGTCGGATCGCCCCTTCGGCCTCTCTGAGAGCGGCGCACCCCTGGCGGGGCCCCATCGGGTGGTCTACCATTTGGCCCCCGAGAGCTCGACGCGCCAATTGGTGATTGAGAGATTCCTACCAACTCCGCTCGTCTAGATGTTCGTTGACGGGATGCCTGAAAGACGGTTGAACCACCCCCCAGCACGCCGTCGCGTTCGTCCGACACCAAGCCATGACCTTCAGCTAATCCGCTGGTTAAACCAGCAGCTCCGCTCGCAACATGGCGTGGCCTTGCTAACAACGACGACCTCGGCGAGCTGATATCACAATCAATGATGCGGATAGTGCCCCATCCACGTCGACGTCTCTCACGTTGTGTCCTCTCGGACTATGGGGACCCTAGCTCGGCAGATAAATCAACGGCGCGTCGATCGGCGCCGCGCGTCGTTCATCGCGGCGCGGCTGACTTGCCAAGTCGCCTTCGTGAGAACATCTAGAACTGTTCGCTGACAATCAGTTATTGCCTAGAGGCTCAACACATTACGACATCATTGTGCGTGCATGTTCTTGTTATACTATCGCCGCTGGATCTAGCATAGGGTCTTCGTGGAATGAGTCAGCGACTAGCGAGGAAGCGTGACGGGGCGCGCGCGCAGGAAGAGAGTGCTCGGTACTTCTTCGATTTAATCGCAGTCTAGACGGCCGCCGTCCACGCGCTGACCAAGGCCGACGGTCGGCGGCGGCGGGGGCAGCGGGCGACGGCAGGGGCGGAGCCACATTAACGGGCGGAACCATACCAACGGCGAATAGGAATCCGCGCTGGCCCGCGCCACGCTGACCCCCCAGGGGCACGCGAAAATCGCAGCTTTTCCGTTGTGCGCGACCCGCCAAGGAGCCCCCAGGCAGGACGACGCAGGAAGCAAGGTAGGAGGAAGGTCAGAAGTAGGAGGCAAAAGGAGATGGAAGAGGGGGGGGCGGGACGAAGGATCGGAGGAGGCAGCAACGCTCTGGAGCCATTTCCGTATCATTCGCGATCACGCCTGCAACCGGCCCCACCACGCCCCTGGCAACGTCGCGATTCGCGCCGACGCCGTCTGAACATTTGCCATTCCAAACAAATCCCAGACCGCGCCAGCGCGAACCGCGGTGCCACTGGCCCCCTCCATCCGCCGCCCCACCCCCGCGACGCCCGCAATCGCACGGGGGCGACAAGTGGTATCCGTTTCGATGCTGGAACCCAGCGCAGGAAGGCTGGGCAAGATCATAGACGAGAGGGAATCGGGGATCTTCTGAAACGGGTCAATCCAGACCCGGGTCAGCAGGAAACAAAAAACTGCAACGCAGGAAAATAAAACTGCAATGCAGGTCTTCGCAAACCCGGGTCAGCCAATATGCGCGGCCGCTTCGCGGCCACGAGCGGCTCGCTGACCTGGGTCAGCCAGAGGAGGTCTTCGCAGGATTCTGCGGGATCTGGCGCCCTGGCTGACCCCGTCTGCATTGACCCCCGTCTCAAGGCTCCCGAGGGAAGGGAGGGATGAATTGCCCGGAGCATAAAGCGCCTACGTCTCTGACGAAACGGTCTGGAGGGGGAGCGGGGCGAGAAAGGCGAAAAAAGGGGGGGGGGTTCTTCGTTAGCCCGTCCACGTCCTCCACGTCCTCCCCCTCCTCGCCCCCCCCTCCCCGCCCCGCCCCCCCGCCCGCGACCGGTTGTTACTGCGGCCCATTGGGTGTTAGTGCGGCCCGTTGGGTGTTAGCGTGGCCCGTCGCGCGGCGGGATGGGAGTTACTGTGGCCCGCGCAGGCCGCTCAATGAAAAGTAAAATGTAAAGGTATCTCATGTTAGATCTGGAGAGATTCGCAACCCTTAAGGGAATGCGCTCCCGCGCAGGCAAAAGTGGCCACAGTAACTCCCATCTGGAATCAACGTGGTAGTAGTGCTGTGTTAGTGGTGTGGTGGTCTCTGTGCTATGTTAGTGGTGTGGTGTTGGTAATGTTGTGTTAGTGGTGTGGTGTTGGTAGTGGCAGGTTGTTATGTATGCTGTGTTAGTGGTGTGGTGTTGGTAGTGGTGTGCTGTGATAGCGATGTGGTGTTGGTAGTGTTGTGTTAGTGGTGTGGTGTTGGTAGTGTTGTTGAGTTGTTAGTAGGTAGTAGTGTTGTGGTAGTGGCAGTGATGCTGTGGTAGTGGTGTTGTGGTAGCGGTGTTGTGGCGTGTGGTTGTGGTACTGTGGTAGCGGTGTAGTGGTGTTGTGGTAGCGGTGTTGTGGTGTTGTGGTACTGGTATTGTGGTAGTGGTGCTGTATTGTGCTAGTACTATGGTGCTGTAGTGTTGGTGTTAGGTAATATCATTCATAGGGAGTACTAGCCCTACGGAGTACTAGCCGCAGGAAGTGCTAGCCCCAATGAGTACCAGTCCTAGGAATTACTACCCCTAGGGCGTACTCGTCCAAGGGAGTACTCGTCCTAGGAGTACTCGTACTACGGAGTACCAGCTCTAGGGAATACTAGTCCTAGGAAGTATTAGTCCGAGGGACTGCTAGGAAGTACTGACGCTAGGGAGTGCTAGACCTAGGAAGTACTGGCACTAGGGAGTGCTAGCCCTAGGGCGCTAGGGACGACGAGAAGTAGTAGTAGTAGTAGTAGTAGTAGTAGTAGTAGTAGTAGTAGTAGTAGTAGTAGTAGTAGTAGTAGTAGTAGTAGTAGTAGTAGTAGTAGTAGTAGTAGTAGTAGTAGTAGTAGTAGTAGTAGTAGTAGTAGTAGTAGAGTAGTAGTAGTAGTAGTAGTAGTAGTAGTAGTAGTAGTAGTAGTAGTAGTAAGTAGTAGTAGTAGTAGTAGTAGTAGTAGTAGTAGTAGTAGTAGTAGTAGTAGTAGTAGTAGTAGTAGTATAGTATAGTAGTAGTAGTAGTAGTAAGTAGTAACAGAAGAGAAGAACAAGTAGTAGTAGTAGTAGTAGTAGTATAGTAGTAGTAGTAGCAGTAGTAGTAGTAGTAGTAGTAGTAGTAGTAGTAGTAGTAGTAGTAGTAGTAGTAGTAGTAGTAGTAGTAGTAGTAGTAGTAGTAGTAGTAGTAGTAGTAGTAGTAGTAGTAGTAGTAGTAGTAGTAGTAGTAGTAGTAGTAGTAGTAGTAGTAGTAGTAGTAGTAGTAGTAGTAGTAGTAGTAGTAGTAGTAGTAGTAGTAGTAGTAGTAGTAATAGTAGTAGTAGTAGTAGTTGTTGTAATAGTACTAGTAGTAATAATAATAGTTTGAAGAGCCCAAGAGGCTCTCCGGAGAGCCCAGGAAACGCTTTGGATGCCCCAATAGGCTCTTCGGAGGCCCCACGAGGCTCTTCGGCGGCTCCAAGAGGCTCTTAGGCGGCTGCAGGAAGGTCTTCGGCGGCTCCACGAGGCTCTTCGGAGAGCACCAGAGGCTCTTCCGAGAGGCTCTTCGGTGAAGGGGAAGGGGGGCGGAGCCTTTCTGGACCCCTCCCCCCACACTTCACCCTACTCGATAATTAATACACTCCGGAGGACCCCTGGCCATACTAACACCCACAGGGCCGCAGTAACAACCAACGGGCCGCAGTAACACCTTATCTCCCCCCCGCCCCTCCCCCCCTGCCGACGCCCCTGCAATGGGGGGGGGGGATCCCGAAAGCCGCCGAACACATCTACGAATATTCGACAACCACCGAATCCTTTGCCTCCTGAGAATGAGATGCCAAGCCTAGTCGAGCGCTCGCGAGAAAAGTGAGTGCACGAATGCATGTCGACGTGCGCGGGCGCGCGGCAATGCTCCGCGCGACCCGAGTGCTCTCCTTGTCTCGAGCTGCTGCCTGGCGCGCGGAAGCGACTGCAGCTTGCCAGAACAAGGCGCGATATTTTCACGCCTGCGAGGCATTCTTGGCCCGCGAGCTGGGACTGCCGAGCTCGGCGCAGTGCTTGCGCGAAGGCAAAGTGATGAAAACGAAACATGGATCGAGCGGGCGACAGCTGGAAAGCTCCAGAAATTCATGGGGAACCAGCGTCGTCATCTAATGGGATCTCAACCTTGAGGCGCGCCAAATTCAGACGGCGGAATTGAACGGATGCCCCCTCGTTTTACTTGCGCCGACTTCCGCCGAGGGCGAGGCGTCTGATTCCTCGAATTGGATTAGCACAAATCTGGATCGCGCGCGTCGGATGAGATAGACACTGGAACCCGAGAATTGCCCGCAGATCGGCGCCCCAAACTTGGCCGGGCACCCCGGGGCCCCGGGGCCGAAGCCCAAGAAAGGCCCGGCCAAGTTTGGCGCCGCCGCATCACCAGCGCCCCGCGGCGCCCGCATGCGACGCCGCATGCTGTCCGAATCAACTGGCCTCGGAGGCCAGGGGCTCTCGTGCCCTTTTCGGCGCGGAGGCGGGGCGAGTCTGTGCGACCGCGGTCTGGCTGGCGGGGCCGCGCTGGGCCAGCCCTCCGACGAAGCCCCGCGCAGCATATGAGGCGAAGAAAATCTGCCGACCACTTGGGGCCACTGGCGCGCCCACCCGCTCCCCGCCCTTCATGGGAGGGGCAACTTGCCCCGAAAACTGCCCAGCGAACTCTTGTCCTTCTGGAAATTGGCCCTCATTGTCAAATTCGCAATCGGCGGGGGAAAAATCAGCGCCCCGCTTTCCCGCTTGACAGCGCGCTCAAGTTGTCAAATTGGTCATCAGCGACAGCGAGATCAGTGCATCAGGGCATCTCCGGGCCCAGTGGCGATGATGTCTTGGGCGAAACCAACTTGACCACCTCAGGGCAGGGCATCCCTGGTTTAATCCAGAGTTCTGAAAATATCTCGGGCGAAACTGGCTGGGCCTCTCGCGCGGCGCTTTCGAACCCTGACATGCGGGGCATTCTGAGCCGACAGTGGCGGGGATGTCTCAAGCGAAAAAGGCCGGCCACCTCTCGCGAGGCATCTCGAGCCCTCGAGGGGCCATCTTGGTAAGTTTCTCCGGCGGCGCCCAGCGGCGGCGACGAGAACCTCGAGAAACCTCCCCAAAAACATCCAAGGCGAAGACGCCGACGTCGCCAGGCCCCTCACAGGGGGCCCATCCGAAGAGAATGTTCGAGCTGCACCCGGCGGCGGCGACGAGAACCTCCAACCGCGCCCCCCAAACCACCGAAGCGAAGACTCCGACCCCGCCGCCGCGCCCCCTTCAGGGCCCCTCTTGTCCGGTTGACGAGCCGCGCAATCTTCGGCCAGGACGGCCCGCGCTGCTCCGCGAGCGCCTCTATGCGTCGCAATAATCCCTTTCCAGGAAGAAAACATATCTGGGTCCCAGGCGGCCGCCTGGCAAGCAAGGCATGCGTGGGTTGATAGGGCGGCGTTCAAATTCGCGACCTGTCTAAGCGCGCCTGCTGCGCGCGTCGGCCCACGCCAGCTTCCCGGCGCAAGGTCTCCGCCATTCCTCGGAGCATCCGACGGGGAAGTCTCGAGAAATCGCAGCGCGCCAACGCTGTCGCGCCGCAGTCTCGCAGATAATTGCCCATGGGTCCAAGGCGCGCGCTGCGTAAGAATTTGATTTCGCCTTGAGAGACAATGCGGTTTGCAGAGACCAACAAGCAATCGACCGATGCAAACGCACGCTCCAGCACGCCGTTTGGCCTGCAACCTCACCACTGCTCTGGGCGAAATAAGATCGCTCGAATAATGCGTCTGTGCCGATGGACAGGGGTTCGCAAGAACCGCTGCTGACGCGCGGCGTCTGGGCTGAGCCCCCGCCCAACGTGGGGCGACGTGGGGGGCGGCGACGACAGCGACGACAATGCGCAAACATGCCCATTCCAAATGCAATCCCGCCCCCGGGCCGCCGGGCAACGCCGCGCTCGCCATATACCGCGCCCGCAGAACCTAACCCGGCGAATGACGCCGCTGTCGCAACTGGCAAATGCGACCCACAATCGGCCGATGCAAAAATAACTGCGGGGCGGCGGGCGCCAGGCCGCTCTGTCGCTCGCGCGCGCGCGCCCCCTCCGGGAAAACATCTTGGACGCGCGAATGCGCCGACCCCCATGTGGGGCCTTCGTCGCGCGAGATAGCCACCGCCACCAAGAAAGCCCCCCAGGCAGCCCGGCCCGAAGCTGGGGGCGCCGTCAATCCTCCTCATCTTCCTCCAACAGCGGCGACGACGCGACAAGGACGACGACGGCGACAACCGCGACGTCGACCGGGGCAACGACGCCGATGACGGCGGCGACTAGCCAGCGGCGCTCGGCGGGGGGCCTCTGCCCCCCCCGCAGCGGAGATGAATCCGCGCACGGAGCGCGTCCAGCGGAGACCCCCGAGGCTTCGAGGCAACGTGCGACCCGGAGTCCCGCAATAGAAAGGGCTAGGGCGCCCGCGGTCACATATGCTTAGGAATCGCGCGGCAAAACGCGACGCGGACCCTCCCGGGGCAACCGCAAGGAGGCCGCAACCATTCACAACGGGTCACAAAATGCTTAAGAGGCCGTCGCCGCGCCGCATCCCGCACGCCACAAACAATCATACAGTGACCACTGAGCCCCAGCCACAGCGCATTCCGCCAACTACATAAGGCAACAAAATGTCAACGGAACCCAACCCCAACGCAATCCGCCCGTCACAAAGACCCTGGCCACTGCGCATTTCGCCAGTCACAGCGGGTCACACATGCCAGAAGGGACCCATTCCCAGCGCATTCTGCTAGCCACGGCGGGTACTGCGTGCCCACGGGACCCCAGCCCCAGCGCGCCCCGCCCGTCACTCACAATGGGTCAAAAAACGACCACGGGACCCCAGCTACATCGCATTCACTGGACCCAGCCCAAGCGCAGTCCGCCAGTCGCAACGGCTCACAAAAAGGCCCCAGCCACAACGCATACCGTTAGCAACAACGGGTCGAAAATGCCGAAACTGCCGACGGATATCCAAAACAATCGCATTCCGCCAACCACGACGGTTCGCAACAGATTGCTCACGAAGCCCCACCCCGCTCGTCACAGCGGGTCACGAAATGCCCGCGGGACCCAGCCACAGCGCAGTCCCCGCCCGTCACAAGGGGGCCACGGAATGATTCGCTGCGCCCCACCCCAAGCGCAGTCCGCCAATCACAACGCGCATGACAGATGCCCAAGGGGGGCCAATCGCAGCGCATTCATCTCGCCACGGCGCGTCACAAAGTGCCCCTGGGGCCCCACCCTCAACGCATTCCACGTCTTACATCGGTCGCATTTGCCAGCAGGGCCCAAGCCCCAGCGCCTTCTGACCGTCTGCTCGTCGCAGCGGACCGCAAATACCAGCGGGGGCCCACGCCAGCCGGGACGCGCTCTGCAGGTCACAACGGGCTACAAATGCCACAGGGGCCCTCGCCCCATGGAATTCCGCGCCCCACAGGAAGGGCAATGGAGTGTTCGCGGGGCCCGGGCGCGAGCATGTTCAGCCGCTCGCAACGGCTGCAATGCGCCCGCGGGTCACATCGCACCCGCTGCTTCAGGAAGTTGTCAACCTATGCATGGCTGGTGATCGGTCTGTCTAAACCGCGGGCCTATCTTATTTGGCGGGTCGGAGCGCTCTGAAGAGCGTCGTCTCCTGGTTCGAGCTGGCGCGCGCTAGTGGAGCGCGCTGTCCTGCGTCTGCGCAGGGAGCGCAGAACGAAGTCTCCTCGAAGAGAGAGGGAGAGAGAGAGAGAGAGAGAGAAACAAACAAAAAACAGAGAGGGAGAGAGGGAGAGAGAGAGAGAGAGAGAGAGAGAGGAGGGGGCAAAGAGAGAGAGAGAGAGAGAGAGAGAGAGCGAGCCGTGCACGTCCGGGGCGCATTGGCACTGGTAGCACTTGGGCTCATACTGGTGCCCAGAAGTAGAGGCGTCTGACAGCCGCGCACCGCGCGCGGGGCCCCGCCGCGGGCCTCGCTGAGGCGCCGGTCTACCTTGCGCCCTTGCGAGGGCCACGCGGGCGCGCCATGTCAAAACCCCCAGGCGTGAAAACACAGCGTCTCACTGCACTGCCGCCCAGTTGAGACCAGTTGTCTGTGCGCCAGCAGAGAACTCAGCTTTTTGCGCCCGCAGGTTCCAAGCACGGACTCATTGGTGATGTGGCTCACGCATGAATGCTATATGCTGGCGCTTTTTTCGTAGGCACAGCGCATGGAAGGCGTTCAACTCCTTATTATCTGCCTTGTTGAGCCACGCGGTGTGCAAGCAGTGCGTGAGCTCTGATAAAACGCATGCTTCAAATATTCGCTTTTTCTTTGACCGCGTTATCTTGCATTGCTTCCAAAACCTGCAGAGCGCGCTGAAGTCTGCCGCTGCGATGCCCAATCGTCTAATATGCTTACCTCGGGGCCGCTTCCTCCGCTGGCAGTCAAAAGGCCGCCCAAATAAACCGTGCTTTCCTCGCGCGGGACTGCTGCGCCTCCCAGTTTCACGGGCGCGGTCTGGCACCGACTTGGTACAGCTTCTGTATTGCTCCTGTCGAACGCCAGGCCGCAGTGCTTCCCTGCCCACTGGATGCAAGTCATGGCCGCGCCCGCGAACTCGTCGTCGGTGCCCGCCGCGCGCCCGTCGCCCGTGTGGATCAATTCGCCGACTGGAAGTTGTTCACCCTGCGCGAGGCCCTGCCGCTCCAGAGCAGCAGCGGCGTCGCGCATCAGGGCGGCCATCACGATGGAGAAAAAGAATGGCGATAGAGGGCACCCCTGTGAGATACCGCGCTCTCGCGGCCACGACTTGAAATCCGCCATGGCCTCTCGCGCGCGAAATAACCGATTCGTGTAGATCGGCCTCGCGCGTTCGGAAATATTGCACAGGTGCGCCAAATTGCAGTAGAGCTTGCAATAGACCATCTGGCGATGCACCGTCAAAGGCTGTCGCCCAGCCCAACGCTTAGAAGATCCGCTGGCCAGAGCGGGATGCGCGCGTAGCTTCGGTCATCCTTCGAGCGACAAGCAGAGCGTCTGCCGTGCCGCAGTCACTTCTGGAACCGCGCTGCGCGCCCCAGATTCGACGCTCTGCGCCCGCGCCCATCAAGCGAGCAAGCAGGATCATGGCGCGCAGCTTGCGCCCAATCGGTAGCAGGGAGACGGGCCTGCAGGCGCAGTCCGCAACGTCGCCCTCCTGACAGATCGCGGCGACCAGCGCTTCGTGCCATGCCGCGGGAACGGACTGCTCATCCGTGCACCTGCTACACAACGCAGTGGCCCACTCCACTGCTGGGGTACCTGGGCGCGCGAATCGCATTCCAGGGCTCCGCTGGGATGTCGTCGCTGCCCGACGCCTTCTTCCGCTTGAGCTGGCGGGCTGCCTCGCGCGCCTCCCCCGGGCTGATTCGGCCGCCATCGACGGGCAACGTCGGGCCGAGGGGGCGAGGTTCGTCGACGACGGTGGTCGGCCGCACAGCCCATTGAACAATCGGAAAGTATCCCGCCAAGGTGTCGGCCCTCTCGTCGCTGTCCACCTGGTGTCCTCGCGAATCCCGCATGCGTCCTTACTGCGTTTTCGGGCAGTTCCTAAGCTTCCTGATTTCTGTCCAATCACCAGAGGCTAACAGTTCGTCGAGCCATTGGCTAGAGTCAGTTTTCACAGCAGCATTGATCCCGCTGTGCAACCGCTTCTCAGCCTTGCGATCGCCACTCCGTCGCGCCTCTCCCCGTCTGGCAATCAGCTGTAAAGTGGGCGCGCTGATCCATGGCCTGCTCTCGGCGCCGACGGCCTCTGGCAGGCAGTCCTGCGCGGCGTCGGCGCAGGCGTCAACTGTGGCGGCGCTGAGCTCGTCTAGCGCGCCCTCCAAGGGCCCCCGTTTCCCGTGCGACCCGCGAGAGCGCGCCGGAATGCCTCGGTGCCTCGGCCGGCGGGCCGCGCGAGGGCGCTGCGACATCCAGCCGGGCAGCGCGTTGCCGGGCAACTCTCGGAATGTCCGCGCGCGCGGCATTGCCAGACAGCGATGCGATGCCAGAGCGGCACCCCGCGCAGAATACTCGTCGCAGACACGTTCTTGAAACTCGCGCGAGGCCAGCAAGAAATCGGCCAAATAATGCCCTGGCTCGGCTTGGCTTGGGCACGACCTCCGCAGTCCCAGAGGGCCCAGTCGCGAGGGTCAGCGGTCGCGCCCGCGAGCTACCTATCCTAACTGCGCACGCAGGAACGCGCGCAGCGATAGATATCGCGCGAAGCGCTCTGATTCTACGCGGTAGTCAATCGAAGAACTAGCAAACAAGAGCACCTTACCCAGGGTTGACACCAGCCTTTCCGCGGCATCAAATTCAGCCTGCGCCGCAGTGCAAAGATCGGAGAGACACCGAGCGGCCGCGCATACATTGTTCCACCTACACTGTAAACTCTCGCGCGATCTCACCTCAATGTCAATCCATGCGCCACGGCCGACTCCAAGCGCCAAAACGCCGCCATCCCAGGCACCCCGCGCGGCAGCCGGAATATCTGCATTGTTTGAATGTTGTGTGAATGACTCACGCACATATTCATATCCCTCACGGGCCTTATGCGCCAGCGCGCCAGCACGAGCGCCGCCCCCAACATTCACGCCTGATGTTATCCATTCCTTCCGAGGAGGGTCGCGTGCAATATTTCTCTCCGCATTCGTATAGGCTCTGTTGGGCCCTCGGAACCCTCCTACTGTAGCCCCCTTGTTCACAGCGCCGCGCACCGTTGATCCAGGCGCAAGTAGCAGTGAATCGCCGAAAAACTTCGTCGGCAATCCTGCCGAGTCAGTGTCCCGAACGGTGCGCTTCGTAGTAGTCAGTGCAAGGCGGCGGCTGAAACGTTCGCCCCCCTCCTTTTCGACCCCCCTCCTCCTCCTTCTCAGCATCGTCCCTGGAGGCGCCGCGCGGCTCGCCCTCGGCACCGCCGCCACCTCATGCCCCCGTTGAAACCACCTCATAATCCCCCCCCCCGCAATCGCGCAGGCCCGCAGGTGGCGCGAGTCGAGATGTTCGTGGTCCCACCAATTCATCTCCGACACTGTTGCAATGGGCATTGCCGCGCCCTCTGTTCCGTCACTTCCCGATCCATCATCCTTCGTCGCAGCCCCCCCCCCTCTGCCCTGCGGCGGCGGTTGGCATGGGCGCGAAAGAAGCTCGCAGCGCGGTCTCTCATCGCATCCCGCTGCCTCGGAAGTGCAAGCATGGAGAGTCGAGGGCCCCTTCCAGCATCTCTTGGCACCGTGCATGCGCGGCATATGCGGTGCGGAGGCCGCCGCATCATTGGCTACGTTTCACGTTGCCTGCAACATTATCTGAACAAGTGTTTCGTACCCTGTCTCGAAGAACAAAGTACGACTCCTCCTCCTCCTCCTCCTCCTCCTCAGCATCATCATCATCATCCTCCTTCTCAGCTCAAGTTCATGAATGCTCTCCTATTTTGTTTCCTCGCCCCCACCATCTGCAAAATCCATTATCCCTCATATCAGTGCACCTCCTCAATCGACGCGGATCCATGGTCAAGATCTCTCCTCCATACATGATATGCGACTGTGCACGTGCAACGTACCTTCGGAACTTAGCTGGTCATGGTACACATTTAGCGCCAAACCATCACTTCTGTGCGCAGGGACCCCGACGCGCTGCATCTAGACGATAAGTAAGATCTGCGCGGTGATGCGAATTGAACTCACACGCGCTAAGCACCCCCAAAAGACAAGTACAATGAACGCGCTGCAGCATGGACTCCCCCGATGAAACGATCAGATGTTCGCCTTCTCTGATGGGGCCGCCCGCTGCGCGCCGCGCCAAAGACCCAGGCGCCATATACCCACCGAGCAAAGAGAAGTCCCCGTCGGTGCCGACGCGAGCCGTCGGCTTCCAACTCGTCCCAGCGGTGCTAAGAGCAAGTGCAAGGTGTCTCATCGCATCGATTAACTGCAATTTGCTTCGAGCCAAGATCGCCACATCGCCCGGCAAACTCATGCGGTTCAGTGGCAGTTTCAGGACCTCAGGCCATCTGGGGCCCACGCATTCCGCAGCGCGCCCCAGCCCCGCCGCGCCCCAACCATCAAACACTGGGCCCCACATCTTCGCAGCAGTCACATGGCCCTTCAGGTCCAGACGTTGGCACCCCGAGAGAACCGTCGCGCGTTCAAGCCCTCGACCGATGCCTTACATGGGGCAAAACACTCTCAAGCAAGGCAAATTGAAGCTGTAAAGAAATGTTGCAGTATCACATAGAGCCCCCCGAAGCCCCCCCACCATGGAGTGATCGAATTCCCTCCTAATGGCACAGATCCCCATATGCAGATGTTGGTCCCTCCATCTAGCAGATTGTTGACCGATATTCTTATGTGTAGCAGAAATTTCATAGGTTGTCCCGTTTCGTTGGAAGCTGAAATATTGCCCAAAGCGCCTCAAAATACCCGAGACCTTCAGATGCCCCTCTACCACGCAGATAAGAATACCCGTATACCACATAATCAATACATTCATAAGACACAGACACCTACAATCCGTCACACTGTCTGTCTTCATCTTTTTGGGCATGATATACGCTGGGATATCTCTCCAGGGTTCAGGATTAGGGACCGTCTCAAGATAGATTTTGTTGAAGGCATCGTAGATCCGTCGCAAGGATGACCAAGGCCAGTTCTTACACATTTCTGTCGGCCTACCGTCTGGCCCTGTAGCCCTGGACGCACGGAGTCTAGCCCGTGCGCGAAGCGCGGCGCGGAGTGGGAGCTGGCGCTTCGGCGAGCAGCTGGCCTGCCGCACCATGCCCTGCAGAAGCTGGCCGTTGGCGGCGCGTGCTGACTGACTGGAAAAGCTGGCCTCGCAAGCGTCGCGAACGATGCCTTCCCGCTGCCCCCTGTCCCCCGCCCCCCCAAGTCCTGCAGGGCACGGCGCGCTCTCCTGCGTGCCGGCGGCGCTTCCTTCCAGGCGTGCTCTGCGATGCTGGCGCCTGAGAATATTCAAACGTCGCGCGAGTTGCTGAAGCTCAGGGCCGTCAGGCATAGTCCTCGGCATCTCTAATAGATGTTGGGGCCCCTCGGGTCGACCGGGGGCCCTCGAAGTAGACTTGGACGTTTCAAAATCGATATGAACCGCGCAAACTCTCGATGCTGCGATCAGTCAAACAGTCAGGGTCCAGAGGGGAACCACATTCAAGACCCCCGCCATCGCAAACCGTCGTCGCATCCGCGGCATCCCTGGATTCCGTCGTCACATTCGCCATCATCCCGCCCCTCCCAGTCGTCGTCGCCGCCTTCCTCCCGTCCAGTACAGCATCATCACGCTGTGCTCTGGCCATGCGTTCGTCGCGCTAACTCGCAGGAGTCCAGCCCGCCAGGGGGCCGCGTTGGATTACGAGGGTTCCACGCGCGATCGGGGGCCACAACGGCCCGTCGCCCCAACGCAGACAAGAGCGCGATTACTCAGTCCACTCGCAGGCAATCCACCATTGGAGTGAATCTGAAACTGAACAGACACCTCAGCTATATCCCATGGCAGAGAGATCATGACGTAATCCAGTACCCTGGTAGCACTGGGCGCGCGATCCCCCGGCCGATCGTAGCCCTGCCAGGTCCCTCGCCTCTCCTGTCGGTTGCGCGCAACCCAAACTTCTGCATAGAGCTCGCTGCCGCCCTCCTGGTCCCCATATTAGTCCTCTCCCTCTTCCTTCCCTCTTGATCCCCCCACAGGGTGCTCCGCAGTCCCCTCCGCTCCTCCTCCCGCCGTAATCTCGCAACTGACCACCCTGCAATATCCTCTGACGTTTCGAAGGGCCCCCGCGTTCGCATCGGCCCGCGCCGCGGCGCTCGGATATTTTCAACGCGCACAACATACTCTGATTTCCTGCGTAAGCTCCGACATAGCAATATCCACAACCGCCTCGCATCCCTGCACGCCCTCACCTGGCAAGCGCGCGCTAGGAAATGCATTGGACGCGCATGCTTTCCAAGCACCGCTATCGCAAACCTGGCAGGCCGATCGATCACATCCCTCAGCTGCCCCTTCCACCAGGGAGCCCAGCATAATAAGTGCCTCTCCATCGCGAGAAGCAAATACAGCGCATCCGAAACGTTTGCATTCATCGAGTGTGAGATGCTGCCCTTCCTGCGCCGCACGGATCCCAATCCGATTGACAGTGCGCAGATTAATCGCTTCATGCGCGCGATAGTCGCGTATGCCTGCGCGCTGGATGTTCCATGAGCTCACAGAGATACAAGAAGACCTGCACTGTCGCCGTCAATGTCGATCGTGCTCTGCATGCAAGCAACTGACGCGGCGGAATCTGCGCGCTGAAATCCAGCTGCGCCCCGCGCAAAGAGCCGCCCCACACCTGCCGCGTCGTTCCCCCGAACTCAGCAAGCGCATGGGGCCTGCCTGGGTTGGGCGGCGTCGCAAGGACTGTCGAAATCGGAGGCCCCATCTCTCACCGTAACTGCACAAGTGGTGCGCCACTGCCCTGTCCAACAAATGTCGCCAACGCTTTGAGAACGGCCCTGCGTCCAGCAACCGCTTCCACATGCGGGCGCATCCAAGGCGCGCAACCCACCGCGAAACTCAAGTGCGCAAGGTCAATATTCTGCTGCGCGTTGGCCACGAGCGCTTCAGGCGGTGGCGTCGGCGGCAAGCCTGGCGGTGAAGGTGGTCGCCTGTCAATCGGAACCGCAACCTGCCCCGGAAACTTCCCCCACCCCCGAAGTGCATCGCTGTCAGTCCCTAGCCGCGCCCCCATCTTCACATTCCCAAATAAGACCCCCCCAGCGGTCAACTTTTCAGTTCTGTCGGCATCGATCAAAGCACTATCATCCTCATTAAGAAATACAGTAATGTTATTCATCAGCGTGGAAGCGTCATCGCGAGCCAACATTACGGCGCGCCTCATCGCTGAATCGCGCCAGTTGGTGACCCATCCTCTAACCTCCAAGTGACGCGGTCGCCGCGTCCTCCTTGCTGCGCGGCTGGTTCGAGGGCCGAGACCCGACTTTGCGCCGCCGACCGCCAAGTCGCGGGGCGCGCGAAGCTCCATCCAGAGACTCCTGTTCAACTCCAGATTGAACTCCGCGGCGAGGTTGCCAAATTCGCACGGGACCGCATGCCCCCCTCAAAACGGAAGCGCGCATAGAGTCTCGCATTGGACCCCCCCGACAATGCTCACCTCCATGCCTGGATGCGCTGCGATCCATCGCGCCCAGCGAATGGTAGAATTCGCGCCTCGCTCCCACTGGCTTCCCGCCGTGAAGCGCGCGCGCGCTGAAGATGGGATCCTTTCCTCCTCGCACCCAGATCTTGGCGAAGGCGACCCAGGAGGAGATCGCCCGGACTCAAGCGACGCCCTGGCGAATGCGCGGCAACAAGAAGAACGCCGCACCTGCTGCGTCAGGATCGCCAGGGTCCCCAGGTAGCACCAAGAAGAAACCCCAGTTGGTGGCGGCGCATGTGGACTCGTATTTGCGCGTCTCCTGCAGTGTCAAGCTGTCCATTTCAACGCCCCCCATCTTGCAACCTCGTCTCTGCAAGCCCGTCGATGTGCAGGGGGCCAACGGCGGCGCCCGTAGCGCAAGGGCGCAGCCGCCCACCTCGGATGTCAGGATCACCCTCTCCAAGTAAAGATGTCCCTCTGGTACTCCTCGTTCTGATGTTTGTGCTGGCACTCGTTGCGCGCGCTGTGGACGATGTCGAATGGCAACGCGGTGCACTAAAGCCGACTGCGGAGACCGAGATGCTAGACATGCAATTCACATTCATTAACAGAAAGTTCATAGACGCAGTGTTGCCGACTGCGGGTGGAACGCGTTGGCCGTGAGCTGCGAGTCAATTGCTGTCGGGCCCTCGCCCACCTCACATGGCCACGCCCTTGGTGCCCTTCATGCCTTTCGCCCCCGTCGTGCCGGCTGACGCCCGGGCCAGCAGGTTGTTGCACGTGCTTCCCCGCTCTTTGATGGCAGCGCAGTTGTGCAGCTCCCTCCGCCTAGCCCACTCCCCCTGCCACTCGTGGACAACGCCGTCTGAAGACACATGTACTATCAGAGCGTGTTCTCCGCCTACCGCCATGACGTGCGGGGCCTCTTCCGTGATGGAGATGGCGTAGGGGGCGGCCTACTTCGTCTTGAGCACGCGCTTGAGCCCGAAACAACATGGTTCCTGGCAGCGTGATCTGCTCGGAACCTATCCCAGTTGGCCCAGACACGCTTCTGGCCACTGTGGAGGCCCGCGCGTCGGAGCACCTCAACAGCAGGATCGCAATCGGACGAAGAAATGAACTCCGCGAAGAGGATCCCCTTGAAGTCGCCCTTGCTGTAGATCTTCGTGGGCAGAAGGGCGCCCAAGATCTGCAGCTTGTCTTTGGTCCAACTCATGGTGTCCTCCAGGCTGGTGAGCCTGTCAAGGTTCCCCATGACCGCCGTCAGGGCCCGCCTGTCCGTGGACCCTACCGGTGGAGCCTTCGAGGTGGATCGGGCAGGAGCCTCATGCAAATATTTCTGAATGCGCTCACGGATCTCACTGTCGAACTGGTCGTCGTCCATACCCTGGTGTCTCGGCGGGTCCTCGTAAATCGACTCGAGCTTCTCCACCCTCACGTCGGTGACGGTGATGCACTTCTCCAGGGACTCCAGGCGCTCGAACAGCGCGATGTTTAGGCCTGTGATGTTGGTGTCCATCCTGGCACACCCTTCTGCAGTAGCGACACGGCCGAAGTGACTGGCGCAAGCTCCGGTTTCTGCGCGGAGATGTGCTCCTCCTCCTCGTCCTCGTGCTCGTCCATGCAGTAGTAGGGCGCCCGTGTTTCCTCTCGTTCGGCTCCTTCACCAAGCAATAGCGACTGAGGTCCGTGCCCCGCGCGGGCGAGCTTAATCTTCTCCCACGGGCTCTTGGTGAGCACGTCGCCCACAGGAGTGCCTGCAAGGCGAGTGTTCCGAGGTCCTCGAGGGGGGACTGGACTCCGACATCGCTCAAGACCCTCGAAAGCTCAGCCTCAAGGTTCAAAGGAACACGTGTGCCATCCGCGCTGGAGGACGCCATCGGGGCTAAAAACGAGCGATAGATTCACGGACACGGGCCTCCAAGGAATAGTAAGAATTGCTTGCAAGAAGCGATCTCTGCCAAGCCGCTTCCTGTTCTGGTTCCGGTTCTGGTTCCGCTTCCAGCCAGTTCAAATTCCAATTCCAGCTCGGGCTCGGGCTCGGGGTCAGACTCGGGGACTCGAGGTCTGGTTCGTTCCAGTTCTGGTTCCGTTTGTTCCGATTCGGGCTCGGGCTCTGGTTCGGGGTCAGGTTCCAATTCTGGTTCCAAAACTGGTTCCGGCTCCAGTTCTGGTCCTGGGCACGGTTCTGGCTCAGAGATTCGACCCTTTCTTTCTCGGGCTCGGACTCGGGGTCTCGGACTAAGATTATGGTTCTGGTTCTGGATCCAGTTCCAGTTCCAGCTCTGGTTATGATTCTGGTCCCCGTTCCGGTTCTGGCTCGGGCTCGGAGCTCTTGCTGCGGTTTCGGCTCTGGTTCGGGTTCCTGTCCAGTTCCGGTTCCATTTTTGGTTTCCGTTATGGCTCAGGTTCTGGTTCCGATTCCAGCTCAGGTTCTGGTTCTGGCTCGGGCTAGGCCTTCTCTTGCTGCTGCTGCTCCTCTTCCTCCTCCTCCTCACCCTCCTCCTCTTCCTCCTCCTCCTCCTCCTCCTCCTCCTCATCATCATCATCATCATCATCATCATCATCATCATCATCATCATCATCATCATCATCATCATCATCATCATCATCATCATCATCATCATCATCATCATCATCATCATTCCTCCTCTTCCTCATTATCATCATCATCATCAGCAACAGCAGCAGCATCATCAGCAACAGCAACACCAGCAGCGCCACCCATCATCATCATCATCATCATCATCATCATCATCATCATCATCATCATCATAATCATCATCATAATCATAATCATCATCATAATCATCATCATAATCATCATTATCATCATCGTCGTCATCATCATCAGCATCAGCATCATAATCATGGACATCATCAGCATAATCATCATCACAAACATAAACATCATCACACCCACTACCACCACCATCATCATCAGCATCATCATCAGCATCATCATCATGATCATCATGAACATCATCATCATCATCATCGTCGTCATCATCATCACCATCGTCATCATCACCACCACCACCATCGTCATCATGACCATCATCTTCACCACGACCACCACCATCATCACCACCACCATCACCATCATCATCATCATCATCATAATCATCATCATGATAATAATAAGCTTAAGCATAAGCATCATCATCACCACCACCATCATCATCGTCAATAGTATCATCATCATCATCATCATCATTACCATCATCAGCATCATCATCATCATCAGTCATCGTCATCGCCATCGCCATCGTCATCGCCATCGCCATCGTCATCATCACCGTCATCATCATCATCAGCATCACCATAATCAGCATCATCATCATCATCATCATCATCATCATCATCATCATCATCATCATCATCATCTCATCATCCTCCTCCTCCTCCTCCTCATCATCATCATCAGCAACAGCAGCAGCATCATCAGCAACAGCAACACCAGCAGCGCCACCCATCATCATCATCATCATCATCATCATCATCATCATCATCATCGTCGTCGTCGTCGTCATCATCACCAGCATCAGCATCATAATCATGGACATCATCAGCATAATCATCATCACAAACATAAACATCATCACACCCACTACCACCACCATCATCATCAGCATCATCATCAGCATCATCATGATCATCATGAACATCATCATCATCGTCGTCATCATCATCACCATCGTCATCGTCACCACCACCACCATCGTCATCATGACCATCATCGTCACCACGACCACCACCACCATCACCACCACTTCCACCATCATCATCATCATCATCATCATCATCATCATGATAATAAGCTCAAGCATAAGCATCATCATCACCACCACCATCATCATCGTCAATAGTATCATCATCAACATCATCATTACCATCATCAGCATCATCATCATCATTATCAGTCATCGTCATCGCCATCGCCATCGCCATCGTCATCGCCATCGCCATCGTCATCATCACCGTCATCATCATCATCATCATCACCATAATCAGCATCATCAGCATCATCAGCATTGGCATCAGCATCAGCATCAGCATCATCATCAGTCATCCTCGACATCGTCATTGCCATCGCCATCTTCATCTTCAGCATCAGCATCATCATCATCATCATCATCATCATCAGCAGCAGCAGCAGCAGCAACATCATTATCAGCATCAGCACCAGCAGCACCATCATGCAATTCCAAATATTCATGTCCAGCTCCCCATACTTGTACTCTTCCTCGCCTAACGTCCTGCCCGCCCTCTTGTATTCCATCCCTCCATCCGTTCTCATCTCTATCCCTACCCTCGAAATGCCAGCCATCCATCACTCCCTTCCTCCCGCTCTCCGCCCCTCTCCCCCCCATCCGCTCCAGCGGCACAACCGTGCGGCAGACGCACCCGGACCTCCTGCCTCGCTGCCCCACCGCCCTTCCGCTGGTGCCGCCCCCACGGCCGACCACTATGAGCACGGGAGGCGCCCGCTCCTTCACGCGACTGTCCCAGTCGTACCTCGCTGGAGGTAGCTGGCGGTGCGCGCACAAGTGAGCAGCGCGAGGGATGCGGCGTTCTATAAAGCAGACGTTTCTGAGAAGCCCTCCCGGCTCCAAAGCAGCCTTCTTAGAAGCCTCCAAGCTCTTCTGGGAAGGCCCCTGCCTTCTAAGAAGCGCGCCGCCTTCCCGGAAGGCCACCCCCCTCGCGCCACCCCCTCGTGCGCGCCGCCAACGCGGAACGGAAGGAGCCGCGAAGAGCAGAGAGGAGGGAAAGCCTGACCTGACCAGGAGAAGGGGGCGACCTAGGCTCGGCTGGGCTTTTGCCTCGTGGAGGCGGCATCCCTGGCCAACCCTCGGGGATTCCCTCCGTCCCTCTTGGCCTAGTCAGGGCCCCCTGTAGGCAGAGATTTCTGTACACTGCCAACGTGCCTGGCAAGTGCCATCCTGGGCCCTGGCATGGTGTATGCGCAATCTTGGCCGAGGCAAGGAGGGCCTACGCACCATCCTGGGGCCCGGGCTGGCCCTGGCCAGGCCACGGTGGTGGTGTTTGGGAATCCCTTGCGAGCCCTGCCCCCCGACAGGCATAAGGCACGCCGCCTGGCCGCACGCGCACCCCACCCCGACAAAGCAACCCTGGCTGGGCCGACCGCGCGAAGACACAGGCAAACTCCGCGGCACTGAAGGCCCGCGGCCGTTCTGGCCGGCCCTTCGCTGTGCCAGCTAGCCCGGCCTCGAACGATCTCCGCCGCCAGGGCTGCCCCCAAAGGTTTTCGGAACCGTCTTCGGCCATCTTGGAGGCCTCCCCGGCATGAGCAAAAACCGACCGCCCCGGCATTCATATAGGCCTACCATGACATGCTATCGAAAAATAGCAAGGTCCCAAACAATGCGCACCCCGCGATTTATGCTGCGCAATGTATGTGGTGCAACCTGCGTGGTGCACTATGTGTGGTACAACCTATGTTGTGCCATGCCTGCTGTGTAGCATACCAAGTAACAGGTGTGTGGTGATATGTATATGCGTAATGAAGTGTATGTGATGCACAGAACGTGGTGCAGTGCATCATACGTAAAATCGATTAGGTGGCTCATTATATGTTGTGCCATGAATGTGGCACCATCTCCGTTGTGCAATATATGCGGTGAAATTGACGTCGTGCAATTATGTGTATATATATATGTATAGATATGTGTGTGATGCCGTCAGTGTGTTGCAGTTTGCGTGATACACATGTGCGAAACACTGGATTATCATAAACAAATGCGTGAAACCAAATATGTGGCACAATCACTTGTGAGTTGTCAATTACAATGCTTGCACAATCATCCAAAACACCCACCCGCAACTTGGCTTGCAAAACCCATGCAGTGGCGATTGCGATGACTGCGTGGCGCCAACTGGCCCATCGCTGCGGCCGAGCCAGCGCGCGCAGGCTCGCGCGTAGAACGGCCAGCTAGTCTGGCGCGAACAACGCGGCCTCGGTGGCGCTGACCGCTGGGGGCTTCCCAGCGCGTCGAACTCAAGTGACGCGCGGGCACTGAAAGCGTGTAGATGACACGGGCGGGCGCGGTAGTATGGCGACGCCGTCAACGGCAGGCACGATAATGATAGTAGCGATGCTGGTTACGATGATGACGATGACGACGGCAGGGCCAATGACTGCGCCGATGCTGATCACGCCAATGGCGGTGATGGTGTTCAAGTGGCGGTGATGAAGATGTTGGACGGATTTCGACATGCGCGCGCGGCCGACGGGCGCGAATGGCCCGCGTGGTATTGTTTGACACGGATCGTGCCCCCACCCCAACAAGCGCGCAAAGGCGTTCGAACGATTTTGTCATGCGCGCGCAAAAAGGCCCGCGTGGTGGCCTTTGGTGCACATGTTGAAAACCGATGGGTTTCGCAAGGGTTCGCTGTAGCGCGCGCGTTGATGTTTTCGACGCCCCATGTTGCAAAACCATTGCTTGTTTATATGTGTTCGGGAACCTCGATCTCCAAACCCTTACGAAACGTGGAATGTTTGACGGTTTTCGGCATACGCGCGCGACGACGCGCGCGTGTGAACGTTGTTTGTCCCATCTGTTGCAAGGGATCCTTGCGAACTGATGATTTGTGCTACACGGGTGCGCGCGCATAGTACGACTTGGCATCAGCTGACAAGTAGTCGACAGGGATGAAAAGGGGGGCGGCAAGTGGTCGAGCCAGGATGGTATGAATTCCGATTCAAGATGAACGATGGGCCAGAATCGTGTATAAGTAATACTATACCAATGGGAAGCGACAATTCGGGGGTGGGTAGGCCCAAATTTCTTCGTGCGAATGAGAATATAAGTTGTGCGAACACAATGCAAAACAGCGCAATGCAATCTAATCCAAAGCGCGGCGGCGACGAGGCGGCGACGGGGCGGCGACGGCGACCACGTAGCCGCCAGATCGACGCACAGGCCCAGACGATGGGCGGCGACGGGGCGGCGACGGGGCGGCGACGGCGACCACATCGCCGCCAGACCGACGCACAGGCCCAGTTCCTTATTCCAGAAGTAAGCACCACCAAGTGCAAGCACTGTTTGGGGAACAAAATTTTGACAATAAAAACAATGCTCTTAGAACTCAAAACCGATGTGTTAAAACCAAACGGTCTCAACCAGAAAAGCTCGAACATTCCGCGTAAGTCACAACAGGTTCTTAGAACAGTCTCTGGTGGGCCTGCAGACATGCCAGCCACTGCTTGACTTTGGCTACCCTGGGCCGACTTCATGGCGACACGGGCCCTCTGGGAGACCCTCCTGGGGCCATTTGTCTTCTGCCATCCTGGCGGGCTCTTACACTCGAAACCGATAATAAGGATGATCGACTTCCCGAAGGTACCCTTGCTTCCTTGCATCTTCGGTCCGTCCGCAACCCCTTTCGATCGCCAGCCCCTCTCAAAGAGCTTAGACGTGGCCTTTCAAAGCCCTTGCATCCTTACCGCGCATCCTTGCCATCAGTTTTGACTGTAGGCCACCTTGGGCCGACTTGATGGCGACAAGGGCCCTCTGTGAGACCCTCCTGGCGCCATCTAAGGTGGAAGGGCCGCTGCCGCCCCTCCTCTGCGGGCTCTTCGGCGGGCTGGCGGCGCGGGCCGAAGGCCACCTTCTAGAAAGGCCAACCACTGTTATCTTCTGTTCTCAAACTCCAAGCACCCCTTTCGTTTGGAGTACCATGTGGGACCTGCTCTAGAGCAGGAGCATACCGTAGACGAATCGACCCTTTCTCCGAACTTGTGCTGCGTGAAACGCGACGGCTGCGTGGTCTGTAGACGTATTCACCCCGAATGTGTCTACATGCGTGGCTAGAATGTGAGAGTGGCATCTGGCAGGCACGAGACAATGGTCTTGTCGAAGCAGGTAGACTTTGTCATCCAGGCTCTGAAAGGCTTCGGGGGCGGCGGATCTAAGACGCCTACTGCGAATCACCGCCGCCCCCTGCCTGTTGGATCCTACTGGAAGAGTCCATGTGACCCAACGTTGCGGCCAAAGGTCGGCCAAGCTGTCGAATTACGTGTTCCCCCAACCGTTGTGGGCGGCGACTCCAATGGCCTTCGGCCCATCCCGCCGCCAAGCCACCCGCGCGGGCCGGGTGGCGGGGCACGCGCAGAAGCGGCCGTCCAACTCCACGCGAAAACCAGGCAGCGCCTGCGCGCGGCACGCGCGCCCGCCGAGGACATCGACGACGTCCACGGAAGACGACAACGTCCACGACCACGACCACGACGACGACGACGACGACGACGACGACGACGACGGCCGCCGCCGCTGCTCTTCGGGGCGGTTGGCGGCGATGCGAGCACAACGGCCCTGCCTCGGCACGCCTGTGCCCCGGGGCCCTTCCCGGGTCGATGCGGACCGGGCGCCGGCCGCCCACCGACCTGTACCCGCCCCCAGCGGCGGCGCAGAGACACCATAGAAGACGCGGTTCGCCCGTAGACGGCTGCGGCCACAGAGTGCGAAGTACGAGGCGATGCTTGACACGGCCATGCCAGTGCAAGCGAAAACAGAACTGGTCAAGCGGAGACCTCACCACCGCGGCCGTATTTCACCTCGCCTCTGGGTGCCCCAGGGCCAATCGATCGGGGTCGGGGACTGCTGGACATGAGGTCTAGGTCGCCCGACTTCGCGCATCGCGCCCCGTGATGCACGACGCGCGATCATCTTTGCGCCCTCGCGCCCCAGCGCCGCCCGTCCCTGGAGAACGGCAGCTGCTGTGGCCCAGGCCGCGACGCGCGAAGCAGGATCATCTTCGCGCCCACGCGAGCGACCTAGGTGGGGTCGAGGGTTCCGGTCGCGTTTTTGTTGTCCCCGGCGCCGTGGCCATTTCACTCTGGCACACGCTAACGTGGATCACGGATCCGAGGATCCGGCGCGTGGCCGCCAAATCCCCGGATCGGGGCGAAACACGAAGCCAACGCCGCGTGATTTAGCGATCTAGCGCGTCGATTTTTGTGGAGGAAACGGGACCCGTCGCGTTGGAGGCGGCCAGGGGGTCTGAACTGGTTGGCCCAGAAAATCGGCTAGGAACGGGTCATGACGCCAAAAAATCGGTCCCGAGACCCCTCCCAAAGTCCATCTGGTAAAGTCGTCACCCCGGAACCGTTTTCGACGGTCCCGGGTCCCGCAAACGGCCTCCTGGAGGCAGAAAAAGTCTTGCTGGCCAGAACCAGTGCTGGGCCAACTCGCCCCCAGACGGGTCCGATCGTCGCCAGTCCACGCGCCTGCCTCCACGTCTGCGCTTCCTCGACGCATTGTTCGGTTTCGTGCGCTTTTCTGTCCCTCAAGGTGGCCCGGGATGCTTTAAGACGGTTCATGTTTCTGGCGCTGGCCTCGCCGAGAAGATGGCAAGCAGGGCGTGCCTCGCGGAGCGACGTGGTGGGCCGAGGCAGAAACCCGCCCCACACAGCAGTCGTAGCTCGCAAGAGGAAAATGGCGAATCATCCCACGCGAAACGGCTGGAAGAGGGAGGGGCTGTCCTTGGGGAAACATGCAATGACATAATCGCAACAAAGGTCTGAGGTCCACGCGGATTTCTTGGATCTTCCCTGGAGCCCCCTGGCGGCGCCACCAGCGAAGCTCCTGGCGCTCCGCGCCAGGGAGGGGGGTCCAGCGCCAATCCAAGAAATCCGCGCAGACCTCAGAATTTGCTGCTCATATCATTGTTTGTTCCCCGAGTCTAGCCAGTGGTCTATGCTACTAAGTCTTTGCACAGCGACGTTGTTGGCTGGTGGAAGGCAGCGCGGTTTTATCACTTTGGCAACAGGCACGCCCCACCAAGTACACTTCGCTTGTAGCATTCCCGAGACAGTGCTTGCACAGAAAAAGAGTCTTATCACATTGTGGAGAGCTGTTTTCCGCTGCCAGACTGCCCCCAAGTGTCCGCTTGACTTCCCCTGCCTGGGATTCCCAGGCCGAACGTCTCCGATTGCTCCCTCACTGCTCACTGATGTTCTCTTGCCTCCTCCTGCCGGGAGCTTCCTTGGGCCCGACTACCCCGAATGCCCGCCGCAGCCGCCAGCTTGACTCGAACGGTCTCAACCTCGAGCGTCCCTGGCCCTGGCGTGAAGGGAAACGTTTGGAGTGGGAGGACCGGCTCAGGGGGGGACCTCGGGCTTGACTTGGCCATGTCTCGCCGATAGCTCGGCGATAGGCCCCCAACAGCGAGACCGCACGGTCCTGGGCGGGCCGGGCTATCGGGCCCCTATCGGCGACCAATGAGCGATTGGGGGTCGATGGTCGATGCACCCCCCTGAGCCTATCCCCCCCCTGACGTTGCCCCGATCATAGCTCGGCTCTCTGGCGGCCGTTCGGGACGGACCGGGCACCCCCAAAACTCTCGGCGAGGCGCAGCCGCTGGAAGGCATCCCCGAGACCGGTAAACCGCCGAAAACTCACGACAACGCCCGAAACTCTCGAACCTCAAACCTCGAGCCTCTGACAGTCTCCTTTAACCATCCGCCGGCCCCGGCGCTCGCCCTGCGCCGCCGCTGCCCACCTGCCCTCGGGCTCTTCCAAGAGGGGGGCGTCCAAGAGGGGGGGTCGCAACTCATGGCCCGAGGCACTTGCGCGGCCCAGGGGGGGCCAAGAGACGCACTGAAATCCGCCGACCCATTCAGCGTGCATGAAACGTTTTCCGTTTGAGTCGTCTTCGTCTCTGTCGCCGCTGCCCTTTTCCGTTTGAGTCGTGGACGTCGCCGTCGTCGTCGTCGTCGTCGTCGTTGTAACCCTCCCCTTTTCTATCCTTTTCTCTGAACCTTCCTCCTCAAGCGATCCAGCCAGACGGAAATCGAACAACGTCGTGATTGACCCGAAGGGAAGCCCCTTCTCTTTGATCTTTTCCCTGCCAGGGGGGGGGAGTGCTGGGGAGGATCGCCGCATGGGTTCGGGGAGGGTCGCCAGGTGGGGTCCTGGGGCGGGCCCAGGGTTCGTGACACCAATCGAGTCGAATGGAAGCCTCAAGCCTTCCCTCCTTCCCCGCCTGGGGGGGGTCCTGGGAGGGTGGCATCGCTGGGGGCGGTCCCAGGATGAGGTCCCAAGGGGGGTCCCGACGCAAACTTGGCCCACGAGGGCCCTCGTGAGGGCTCGCGAGTGTCGCCGTCGTCCTCTTCGTCGTCCCCCTTCGGGGTCGGCGGCACCGGCCGAAAAGGCCTTCGCAGTAAGAAGAGGGGCCATGAAATCTGTAGAGATATCTCATGGCTCCAGCCATGATATGCACACGTTTCAGTCCGCGGGCGTCAAGAGAAGCAATACGGTCAGGCGCCGGTCAGCAAGCGATTGGGCGCTCCAGAGCGAATCGAGGCACGAAAGCGAAAGTGGAAAGAGAGCGAGAGTAGACAGAAGGGGCCCGCTCAGACCATGTAAGTCGGCGCGGGGATGCCGAAGGAGAGCATGCGAGCTGCGTCCAAGCAGCAAAGGCTGGGGCCAACTTCAAAAGGAAGACCCTCAAGAGGTGCAGGAAGCCGGGATGGAACACTGGATCCACACACACACACACCCTAGTCATCACCCCCCTCTTGCCTCTTGGCCGCCCCCGAGCCCCGCTCCGCCCTGCACCCCGCCGACGGCCCGTGGCCCTGGCGATTGCGCTCGGCCGCCGCCAGATTTCCGTCGCTCGGCACCGTCCCGAATCCAGATCGCCTAACCTCGCGCCCACGAAGACGCCGCCGTTGCCGACGCCGGCGACGCCGTGCCGACGCCGACGCCGACGCCGACGCCGTCGCCGCCGCTGCTGCCGCCGCCGCCGACGACGACGAGGGCGAGGACGAACACGACGACAGTGGAAGCAAAGAAAGCGAGGACCCGGGCACTGGGCCCTCTGGGCGGGCCCATTTTGAAGCGCCTGGGCCCTCTGGGCTTCGTGCGGGGTGCCCCGGAGGCCGTGAGGACATCGATGGACCGAGGTCGACGAACCTGGCGCCCAGCGGCCCCGCGGTGCGCGGCGCGCGATCATCTTCCTCGCGCCCTCGCGCCTCCGCGCAACCCCCCCTGGAGAAAGGCAACCGCTCTGGCACAGGCCACGAGCCCAGGTAACAATCTTCCTCTGCCGTGAGCCTCTCGGCCCGATCCAGCCCTGTCCCCCCCCCCTGTCCCCCCGCCCTGGGGCCTGCACTCCTTCGCTCCAAGCTCGGCCCTGTCCCCGACAGCCCCATCCGCTCCTTCGCTCGGCCCTGTCCCCGACAGCCCCAGGCCCTGGAGCTCTACTCATACTCCTCCTCACCATCCTCCTCCTCGTCCTCATCGTCTTCTCTCCCGTACGTCCGCCGAAGGTGAATGTGGGATGGGGGCACAGGGAAGTGAGAAACGGAGGAGGGAAAACGGAGAAAGGAGGACAAAGAGGACGAATGTCTATTCGTCCACTCGACGGGATAGCAGATGGAAAGGCAAAGTTTCGCGGTGATGGCTGGTGTTTGGGGCCATGGTTGGGACCCTCAGAATGGCGGACCAAATTCTCTGTGCTGATCCAGGAAACTCCCATTTCCCCCACCCGAAACTTGCCCTTGTGCTGATTGTGCTTACCCCGTAAACACGTTCGATATTGGCGCGCAGACCTGCTAAACAATGTCCTGAATGGCGTTTCGAGGCGAACAAAACTACAGTGACAAAGGAGACCCCAAGCTTCCAGAAAATGTTGCCACCTACGCGCAATGTCGAACACATCGCATTCATACGCCGTCTTCTGGAGGCGGGCGGGCCATGACGCAACGCATGCCGTCGATGTCTGTCCACGCACATCTCTGGCAGCCGACCTGGCAGGGATTCCCACGGGTATACCACATAAGGGCGAAACGATAGTAGAGAGAGGAAGGCTGAAAACGTGGACGCTTAAAGCTCGATTCCTTGCAATGTTGCAGCGACGCGCGCACATGTACGTGCGCAAACGAATGCACGTGCGCACGTGTGCGAGCACGTGTGCGTGCGTACTTCCGTGCGCACGTTCTCGCGCACGACCTTGCCACCGCGGGCGGCGCACGCCACGCAGCCTTCAGAATCGCGTGCGGGTGCGCGCGGCCGTGCGGCTTCCGATGCCTGCGCGACGCGCTGGCGCGGACCGCGGGCGGCGGGCGGCTCGCTA
Organism: Prorocentrum cordatum; assembly: GCA_963575745.1. Taxonomy (NCBI): domain Eukaryota; class Dinophyceae; order Prorocentrales; family Prorocentraceae; genus Prorocentrum; species Prorocentrum cordatum. Next base: position 217,316 of record CAUYUJ010004358.1, read on the forward strand.
GCAGCGTGACTGCCCTGCTCGAGGCCGTTGGAGGCCGTCACGGGCGGCGCGGGGGACGGACTCGGGCGCGCCCCGCTGGCGCACCCGTGCGGCGCCGCCTCGGCGGAGGCCGAGGGCGCGCGCGCGCGCACCGAGCCTGGTGGCGCGGGCGCGAGCGCGGGCGGCGAGACGGCTCCGCGAGGTGCGTGCCTGCGGCGCCGAGAGGGCACTGCGAGCGCGTGCCTTCGGCGCACTGAGGGCACCGTGAGGGCGCCGGCATCGAGAGGGCGCCGTGTGTCATTTCGATATGGATCGTGCTTCGGCGCCGCCTCTTCCGTCTTCGGTGGTTCTGGGACCCCCTCGGCCGTGCTCCCCAGGCAGGCAGGCCGACCTCCAGCCACTGGATCCAAGGTACACGAAGAGAGAGAGAGAGAGAGAGAGGGAGCCAAGGCTACAGGTGTCGGAAACAATTGAAACCCATTGAGCAACACATGACATATGGTTTGAATTCCTCCCCCCTCCCCCCGAATGCAGTGTTGGTTTCGGATCTTCCGAGTTTGAGCGTCCGAGCGGTAGTGCATAGACGTGCCAACTCTGAATTGCGCGGGAGGGGGGAGTGTTGCTTATTTTATCCCTCAGTCGGAGGAGCACAGGCAAGCGTGAGGACAGACCCCCCCCTGCCCCCATTCCCGACCTGGTGATCCAGGGGGTCCTGAGCAATTTTTCTGGACCCCAAGGGCTCCCCAAAACCACTCTCACCACCAGCCAGGGCCCCCTGGCTTACCAGGTCGGGAGTGGGGGTCCTGGCTGGGGCCGCGTGCAGCCATGTGGAGCACCAACGCCGCAACGAGGCACCGGCGGATGCCAGCGGGACGCGGCGGAGACGCACGACCTGCGAGGCCCAAGCCGGCGTCGGCAACCAACTGAAAACAAACGGGTTTCACGAGAGATGACATAGCGACCTTACGCGGTGGCTCTTAAGGGCCGCCAGGGCGGCACGCCACTCTGGGAGCGAGGGCGCTTGCGCGCCGACTCACGCGGGCAGCATGCGCGCGAATGCCCGCGCCAACTTACGCGGGCAGCACCTGAACCCGTTCTGCTCCGTCGCTCAGGTGGAGGGCGGGCCGAAGGTCGAGCACCGCGGGGCGTACCAGCACGACGGGCACCTGCGGACTGGCCAAGGAGGCGTCCTGGCAGGTACGCTCGGTCCCCTAAGGAAGCGTCCTGGCAGGTACCTGCGGGCGTACCATGGAGGCGTCCTGGCAGGCACCTGAACCACGAGAACAAGTGGCGACATCCGAGAACCGTACCCCCAGCAACCATAGTCTCTCCTGAATCGATGGGCGCCGGGGGTAGGGCTCGGATTCCGCCACATGCTCGACGAATTCCGACCCCCTCCACGAGCGCCCATCGATTTGCCTGAATCGTTGATCGGCAAGGGTCGAGGAACAAAAAACTGTGCTTATGTGTGTACATGTATATATATACACATATATATATATATATATATATACATATATATCATTTTCGGAAGCCGCGAAGATTTCTTGGATTTTTTGAAGGACCACCATGAGGCCTCACACCCCTTGCAGTTTCCATCACCGGAACTGCGGGGGTCGAACAAAATCCCCACAAACCTGGCACCGTACGTGCAGTGCCAGGGGCGGCGGCCCGTCTTCCCATCTTACCATCATAGGAGGATGCGAAGTCCCTGAAGACGGGACGGGGTGGGCACGAGCGGGCATCATAGCCGGCTCAAAATCAAAAGAGGCATCATAGCCTCATCAGTCTAGATTGATCCACTCACGGATCCACTGCGATTTATTTCCATTGAATTCATTCCATGCGTAGCATGCTCACCCCTAATGGACCGTGAACGGGACCCAGTCCCCTGCCGGTCGTCTAGTGCCGCCATCATAGGCAACCAGAGGGGCCATCATAGGCACCTCGCACCCAATTCGGGGCCATCAGCAAGGCTCGTTTTGGGAAGAAGGACCATCATAGGCCTTCGCGCTCAATCTGTTCATTGAACTCAACTGTCTCGTCATCGTCCTCCTCTTCCTCCCTGTCCTCCTCCTCCTGGTCCGCCCTTGCCCTCCCCCCCCCCCCTGGTGAGGACCATCATAGGCCTTACCAGTGAGGACCACCATGAGGCCTCACACCCCTTGCAGTTTCCATCACCGGAACTGCGGGGGTCGAACCAAATCCCCACAAACCTGGCGCCGTACGTGCAGTGCCAGGGGCGGCGGCCCGTCTTCCCATCTTACCATCATAGGAGGATGCGAAGTCCCTGAAGACGGGACGGGGTGGGCACGAGCGGGCATCATAGCCGGCTCAAAATCAAAAGAGGCATCATAGCCTCATCAGTCTAGATTGATCCACTCACGGATCCACTGCGATTTATTTCCATTGAATTCATTCCATGCGTAGCATGCTCACCCCTAATGGACCGTGAACGGGACCCAGTCCCCTGCCGGTCGTCTAGTGCCGCCATCATAGGCAACCAGAGGGGCCATCATAGGCACCTCGCACCCAATTCGGGGCCATCAGCAAGGCTCGTTTTGGGAAGAAGGACCATCATAGGCCTTCGCGCTCAATCTGTTCATTGAACTCAACTGTCTCGTCATCGTCCTCCTCTTCCTCCCTGTCCTCCTCCTCCTCCTGGTCCGCCCTTGCCCTCCCCCCCCCCCTGGTGAGGACCATCATAGGCCTTACCAGTGAGGACCACCATGAGGCCTCACACCCCTTGCAGTTTCCATCACCGGAACTGCGGGGGTCGAACCAAATCCCCACAAACCTGGCGCCGTACGTGCAGTGCCAGGGGCGGCGGCCCGTCTTCCCATCTTACCATCATAGGAGGATGCGAAGTCCCTGAAGACGGGACGGGGTGGGCACGAGCGGGCATCATAGCCGGCTCAAAATCAAAAGAGGCATCATAGCCTCATCAGTCTAGATTGATCCACTCACGGATCCACTGCGATTTATTTCCATTGAATTCATTCCATGCGTAGCATGCTCACCCCCTTCCTAGCGCGCGCCGCGCGCCAGAGGCGGCGCCGGAGGCGCCGCCTGGTGGCCCCAGCGCCGATCCAAGAAATTCACGCGGAGCTTTGAACATTTATGTTTGTGTTCCTCGAGAACCGTTGATCGGCGGGGGCAAGGCTCGGATCTCGCCGCCGAGTGAAGGCCGAGGATCTGGCACGGGAGGCCGAGCACGAGCACGAAGTGCCTCTAGCAGCATTCGGTGCGGGGCTCTCACCGAGCCCTGGGCCCGCGCGTAATCACAGCGGTCTGCGCGCCCATTTGAGCAGCTCTCAGGTGGCGGGCCGAAAAACCGTTTTCAGTCCGCGGTCGCCAAGTGGTCCAAGACAGTCAGACGCTGGTCGTAGCAAGCGGTGGGGTGCACCGGGAGCGAATTGAGGCACGAAAGCCAGAGGAGAACAGAGCGCGAGGGGGAAGAGGTGCGAGCCGAACAGCTCGTGGTAACACATCGTGCGTTTCGACGTCGGTGTCGTCGCATCGCATCGCAGGGGAAGCCGAGCACGAGCGCGAGTGAGGCCAGCGCTGCGCCACGGTGCCGAGCCGCGGGGCGAGAGCGCGCGACGCCGATGCGACCGCCCAGAGGCGGCGGGGGGCGGCGCGACGGCAGCGACTGCGGGGAGCAGCGCGACGGGCACTTTCGATCAGAAGAATCCCAGGCTGGAAGGATTCTACTTGGAGGCCTTCCAGCTTGGGCCGTGGCAGGAAGGATTCCACTTGGAGGCCTTCCGGCTTGGGCTGCAGCAATTTGCCTACTGGTAGTGGTTGTGGTACTTTGCCAGTGTCCTGGCTTCGTTCCCCCCTGATCTTCGGCGGCAAGTCTTTTGTGGCCTAAATTTGCTCACCGCTGCCGCGTCGAATGGAGAGTCGGGTTCTGGTTGGTCCTTGCTCGTGGCCGAGTTCGAACCTCTCCGGCTTGCAACAAACAGCTCTGGCGCCCGACTACCCCGAAATACCGGATCCCCAAGTGATTTTTCTGATTTTTTAAAGACCAGCTGATCGGGCATAGGTGTCGAGCTGTCCTTGAACCGTTCAGCCCCCTGCTCGGCGCTGCTTTCGCGCGCGGAGGGGCCGCGCTCACCCTGGTTATTATTATCGCTTTTGTTCCCAACCATCCCGCGGCGTTGGGCCCGCGTTTCGAAGAGACAGCGCCCCGCGTCTCACTCACTCACTCCCCCCCCTTCCTCCTTCCTCCCCCACACCGCGCCCATGTCGGCGCACCCCTCGCGCGTTTCGTGGCCCCATAGGGAGCTCCACCGAAGGCCCCAGAAGGAAAGATTGCACGGCGGCCTCGCCCCATCTCGGCGCACCCCCCGCGCGCTTCGTGGCCCCATCGGGGGCTCCACCTAAGGGCCCATGGGGAAAAGGCTGCATGGCGGCCTCGCCCTATTTTGGCACACGCACGCACACACACACACACACACACACACACACACACACACACACACACACACACACACACACACACACACACACACACGCACGCACGCACGCACGCACGCACGCACGCACGCACACACGCACACACACACACACACACACACACACACACCGCGCGCTTCGTGGCCCCATAAGAGCTCCACCAAAGGCCCTCGGCGGAAAGGTTGCATGGCGGCCACGCCTCATTTCGGCAACGCCCCTCACACGTTTCGCGGCCCAGCAAGGAGCCCCACCTGAGGCCCCAAAGGGAAAGGTTGCATGGCGGCCCTGAGCCATTTCGGCACACCCCCCACGAGAATCGCAGCCCCAATGGGAGCTCCACCGAAGGCCCCAGAGGGAAAGGTCGCACGGCGGCCCCAGGCCATTTCGGAACGCTTCTCACGAGGATCGTGGCCCCATAGGAGCTCCACCGAAGGCGCCACTGGCAGGGTTCGCATAGCGGCCTCGGGCCATTTTGGCGCACCCCTCACGAGGATCGTGGACCCAGAGGGAGCTCCACCGAAGGCGCCAGTGGCAGGGTTCGCGTGGCGGCCTCGGGCTTTTTCGGCACACCCCTGTCGAGGATCGTGGCCCCGTAGGAGCTTCACCGAAGGCGCCAGTGGCAGTCTCCCTCGCGGCTCTCCGAGCCCTTTCCTGCTTCTGTTCCTCGGTCAACGGGGCGGCGTCCTCGTCGTCGGCGCCCGCGAAGACGGCCGCGAACGCGCCCCTGAGCATCTCGGAGCCCGGCGGGAAGCCGTGGCCACGTAGGGGGCGCGGGCGAAGATGGCATTCACAATTGCTGCTTTCACAACTGCGCATGGTTGGGCCTTTTGCCAAGCGAATTTCCATCCATACTGTGGTGTTGGGTCCGCGTTTTGAAGAGACGGTCCCGGCATTCCTCCTCCCTCCGTCCTGCCCCCCCCCCCCCTCCTTCCCCCCCCTCCCTCCTGCGTTTCACCCACCCAGTGCAACGTCTCGCGGGCCCCATAGGGGGCCCCACCGAAGGCCCCTGTGGCAGGGTTCGCATGGCGGCCTCGGGCCATTTCGGCACACGCCCCACGAGGATTGTGGCCCCATAGGAGCGCCACCGAAGGCCCCAGTGGCAGGGCTCGCATGGCGGCCTCGGGCCATTTCGGCACACCCCTCACGAGGGTCGTGGCCCATAGAGAGCTCCACCGAAAGCGCCAGTGGCTGGGTTCGCGCGGCGGCCTCGGGCCATTTCGGCACACCCCTCGCGAGGATCATGGCTCCATAAGGAGCTCCACTGAAGGCCCCAGTGGCAGGGTTCGCACGGCGGCCCCAGGCCATTTCGGCACATCCTTCACAGGGATCCCGGCCCCATAGGGAACCCCAGCGAAGGCCCCAGCGGCAAGGATTGCGCGGCGGCCCCGGGCAATTTCGGCACACCCCTCACGAGGATCGTGGCCCCAATGGGAGCTCCACCGAAGGCCCCGGCGGCAAGGTTCGCGCGGCGGCCCCGGGCCATTTCGGCACGCCTCTAACGAGGATCGCGGCCCCATGGGAGCTCCACCGAAGGCGCCGAGAGGGAGGGCTCGCATCGCGAGGATCGCGGCCCCAATAAGAGCTCCACCGAAGGCTCCTGCGGCAGGGTTCGCATGGCGGCCTCGAGCCATTTCGGCGCACCTCTCGCGGGGATCGCGGCCCCATAACGGTGCCCAACCGAAGGCGCCAGCGGCGAGGTTCGCACGGCGGCCCCGGGCCATTTCGGCACATCCCTCACGAGGATCGCGGCCTCACGGGGAACTCTACTGAATGCCCCGGTGGCAGGGTTTGCCTGGCGGGCTCGAGCCATTTCGGCACACCCCCCACGAGGATCGTGGCCCCAATGGGAGCTCCACCGAAGGCCCCGGCGGCAAGGTTCGCACAGCGGCCCCGGGCCATTTCGGCACACCCCTCACGAGGATCGCAGCTCCATAAGGAGCTCCACCGAAGGCGCCAGTAGCAAGGTTCGCATGCCGGCCTCGGGCAATTTCGGCACACACATACACACGCACACACACCACGAGGATCGTGGCCCAAATAGGAGCTCCACCGAAGGCGCCAGTGGCAGGGTTCGCATGGCGGCCTCGGGCCATTTCGGCACACCCCTCACGAGGATCGAGGCTCCATAATTGCGCTGCTTCAATAACCGCGACTGGACGTCGTGCGCCGCCTTGTCGACGTGCAAGGCCACCTGCACCCTCATGGCTCTCAGAGCCCTCCCATGCTTCTGCTCCTCGGTCAGGGGGGCGCCCTCCTCATAGTCGTCGGCACCCGTGAAGACGGCCGCGAACGCGCCCCCGAGCACGTCGGGCCCCGGCGGGAAGCCGTGGCCACAGGGAGCGCGGGCGAAGCTGGCATTCACAACTGCGCTATGCACAACTGCATATGGTCGGGTCTTTCGCCAGGCTAATATTTGTCTGTCTTCGAACTCGGGAGGTTCTTCCAGAGCCACTTCCTGATCAGGGCGCAGCTTCTTCCTGGACGCCGCGTCTTCTTAGGTCTCCCAGGCGCGCCCGCCCGTTGACCGCGCAGGCGATGTTGGCGCGAGGGGCCGCCCCCCACCCGCCCTCGCCAGTCCTCTCATCTGCCGCTCGAGTCGATCCCGGGGGGGGCGCAGGAGCCTCAGCCCTAGAACTGTCAATTGATCTGACCTGTCGTGTTCAACTCGCGGTGACGAGGAAGAGAGCTATGGTCGCTGTCGTTGGCGTCTTCAGCAAGATCGTCGTCGAGATTGCGATGGCGCCAGTCCGCTTGGCATGTCCTACGGATGCGGTCATCTTGTAGATCATATCATGCTTGTTCTACTTCTTGAAGTTCGTCGTCGGACAACGAGACGTAGTCTGCAATGGATGCGGCCGCCCCACTGCCTATGCCATCACCATGATCGGGATGCTGCGGCGCCCTGCCATTATATACACTGCGTCATGGACGATCAATCGGGCATGCGCCACGATGCTGACTGCGAGGTGGACATGGGCGGCGCGGGCGCGCGCGGCATCCCACGCACATTAATACTCTCGCGCTCGGACGCCCACGTTTTGCCACTGCCTCTGGCACGACGGTACGATGTTTTGATCATGTGGCCCCTTCGTCACGAATGACAATGCACTAGAGACCGCCAATGACGAATCTCGGCATCTGGGAAGTCCTGCTCAACAAAATCACTCACATCAGAGCCGTCGATCTCCTCGCGGGGGACCTGTCTGTTATGCGACAAAGGCGCGCCCCTGGCCCGGGGAGGCACGCCCCTGCCCCCGTCCTCTGTCGCTGGAGCTCGAGCCGCACATGGGCTCGGCAGAATCGGCGTAGCCTTTGCCCTTAGCGTTGCCAGCACCTCGAGAATGGATACGTCCACGGCCAGGGCCGCCCGTGTCCGGGCTGCGTTTTCCAGCTTTACCCGAACCACCCGCTGCGCGGCGGGCCGCTGAGCCGCGGTCCCGGCGACCGCTTCCTGCGTTGCCTTTGCAAGGTTCGCCAGAGCATCGGACGCGCGCTCGTCCTCGCCGTCGCATTCAGACACTTTCTGCGCGTGTCCGTGCCGGCGCGCGCTGACCCTATCCTCGATGGGGGCGTCGCGGAGCTCCTCGACCCCGTCGCGGAGGTACTCCGAACCGCTCGACAGGCATGGCGGCGTTGGCAAAGTGGGCCATCAAGAGGCAAGCAGAGCTGGGGAGGTGGTCGAGTTCGGGGAAATCAACGTACTCGATGATGTCCGTTTCGGATTGGTCTGAGCCGAGAAGTACGGACCAGCCCCCCTTCCCACCTCCCCTGGAACGCTGCGCTAGAAAGTGTTCGTTGCTCCCGCAGGTGTTGCGCGCCATTATGTCTCGTCTTTGCCCAGTGGATTAAGCCTGCGTCCCTTGCACTTACCTGCTGTCTGCCCACGACCTTTGCCTCTGCCTCTACCTCCTAGGGGCGGGCCATCGAAGTCGCAGTCGGCCAATCGAGCCAGGAACGCGGCAATGCCTTTGCTATGCAATGCGCGGGCGCGCCCGCCACCTCCGCCGCGACCCCTTCCTTCGCGGAAGAAGACGCGACGTGCAGCTCGCCTGAACCTCCTAACTGGCTCCTTCGCACGTCGCATCCACCTTCTTTCGGCGTGATGATATTCGCCAGGGGGTAGTCGCAGAGGGCGGTGCGCGGCTGGCCGCTGACGGCCGGCCCATGTTTGAGCCAGGCGCCCGTTCACTGTTGTTGTTGGCGTTTAAACCTAGAAGCGTAGTGGATTCAGTGGGCCCCATTCGCTCCAGATGCAATTCGGCATGGCTGCCAGTGCATCGCCTATCTCGGCGCGGTAAATGCCGGCGCTGCGTCCGCTGAAGATGCTCCCGACGCCCGCTGGGGAACGCTCAGCCAAGTGCACGCGGCTGCACATTCGCTCCAGAAGCTGGTCGCGCTGCGTTTGCGCGGGGGGCGCCCGATGGTTCAGCGGCTGCAGTAGCTGTGCTGCTCGAGAGACACCGACCCCCAAGGCGCGAAATAAGATCAAAGTGAGGATCTGGAAGCTGGGAATGTTCAAGCGCTTCCAGCCTGGCCATCCCGAATCGGGCCAGCACCGAGTCGGTGCGTTCGCCCCTCTCGACCCTGAAGCCGATGAGGGCCGTGCCAAAGGTGAGCTGTCGCTCGTCCTCAAGGTTTTCAACTTTGGTCCTTCATAGGTACATGACGTATGTGACTCCGTCGGTGCGTCCCCCCTATAAAGCGGCACCATAGTTGATGATGGTGGGCGGCGCCCTCATGGCTAGTGTCCTGGCCAATCCTCTTAGACCGCGGTGTAAGGCTCCAGCCTGTTGGGGTGGAGTCGTGCTTCCGCTTGCGACGTTAAGCCATAGGTGTACTTCACGAACAAGGTCGCGAAAGGGCACGTTGGCTGCGGGGCCCCAGAAGGGACCTCGAGTGCGTGTTTCACCCAGTCCTCCTCCTCGCATGCATGCCACGGCACGGCCCAGACACACCCAGATAATTCCAAAGATGGCGACCTTAACGAAATGCACAGTCATGTTGTAGCTGATGATGTCAGGTTGCTTATCGTTGGATATTGTCGCGTCCGTTGGGTTGCCAAAAAAGGTGTCTGGTCTGACGTGGCCGTCAGCTTGCGGATAAGCATCGGTGATGGGGTTGTGCGTGGCGTGCGGCCACGCGGTGGGGAGATGGAGGTATAGGACTGTGGATTACCAACTGGTTCGAGAATAGTGTGCGTGAAGTAGCTGAGAGCCGGCGCAGTCGGGTACTCCACTGTGCCGTGGTAAGTGGTTATGTACAGAACACCGTAAAAGCCAACCACGCGAATATGTTGCCAGCTCCGCTACCAAGTGAAAAGTAATGGTACAGGGTTTGACCATGAGGTAGTGAGCTGAGAACCCTGCTCTTAGGATAACGTCGGCGACGTATCAAGGTATCCCACAACTCATCCTCTCACGGCAAGTGAGAAGATGGATAAGGGAGGAGCCATGGGAGATGGATCATAGAAGGACGTGGTTTCTGTCTGTTGCTACGATCCCAATCGAGGTGCACAGAGTCCCGTGCACCTGGCATATTGGACAACGCTGCCTTGAGCCAAGACAGCGTCGGAAACAGTTTTCGCTATACAGCCTCTCCTTCAATCTCGTTCAAGGTAAGATAGCCGCAGACAGCCTCTAGCCGAATAAGGCTCGAGACAGCTTCCAAGAGGGGTCAAGCAAATCTCCAATCGTGCCTGGACGGCCTGGTGGTGCTATAAGCGTCAAGAATCCCACACGTATGGAAAACACCATGAATGATGTTTGACTTCTCGCCTATGTCGCTGCCGACGCGTTTTTTTGAGGCCCCAATATTGCCCACGAGAGGCCCACAAGGGGCCCAAGAGAGCACCCCATATGGCCCCAGAGCGCCAAAGAGCGCCCCAAGATGCGATGTTGATGGCCCCAGGGGGGCAAGGCAAATCGGCGAGCGCCCCCCCTTATCGATGGCCTTCAAGATGGCCCCAAAAGGTCCTCCAGGGCTCCCCCGAGGACTCCCCACCGCCGCCTTCTGAGAAGCCCCGCCGCCTTCTGAGAAGCCCCGCCGCCTTCTGAGAAGGCCCTCGCTCGCCGCCGATAGGTTCGGGGCCAGATAGCATTCAACGACGCGAGGACGGCACGCCTGGCGCGGGCGTCGGGCCCGTCCACGGGGGCCGCCAGGGGGGCGCCGCGGCCGCGGGCGGAGATGCGGCAGCGTGTGCACCGCGCGCCCAGGGGGCACGTAGGGTGCGGTGGCGTCGGGCGCACACACATTGCCACCGCTGTCATCACCCGTGCTGCCATCAACAGCATCCTCATCGCGGCCATCGTCAAAACAAGTGCCATATTTAGCAGCAGCAGCAGCACCACCACCACCACCACCACCACCATCGTCACCATCGTCATATTCAGCGGCATCGTCATCGTCAGCGTGATGATCATTATCACGTTACCGCGGTGTCGCAACATCTGGGCACCGTGCCCGTGTACCGTACCCGTAAACTATGGAACCTCAGCATCACCAGAAACCTCCTCCTCCTCCTCATCATCATCAGCAGCAGCAGGGCGTTGCCAACAGTGGTAAGCAGGATGCAATCGCGGACACCAACACCATCGTCTCCGCAACTACCAGCTGCAGGCAGCCCTCTAGGGGCACCACAACTCCTGACTGGCGCGTCTCTTGAGTCGCCTGCTCGGCTGCAAATCCGTACTACAGGGTACGTCCTGCACGCGAGGCCACTCCGGCATGCGAGCGGCAGCGTGTGCATGGCCCTGCCCGCCAGAATTCCGAATGCCGCCAGCCCAATCTTCTTGCAGTGACCTGTGGCCACGGATCCCTCGCGCGGAACGGGGCGAAGGGCAACGTCAGCCTCAAGAAGGATGCGGAGGTTAATGAGGAGAACAGCGAGACAGACTGATCATCAGCCACCTGCCGAAATGACGAGCTCGACGCTGCGACTCTTCGACAGGCCACTGGCTGCCAGGAAAATGAGAAGGCAGGCTGCAGGAACAAACTGCTTCAGCGAGCACCATTAGCCTTGCCAACATCTCTGGTGAAGAGACTAAGAGCATCTATATATAAACACTAAGGCCTCTGCGCCTCCGCACTGATGTAGGTTGCCACAGCCGCGCCGGCACAGAGTCCAACAGCAACACGGGCGTGACAACTGGCCCAAACGTAATCGGACTCCAATGAAGATGAGACTGGCAGGAGCACATCCTTTGCGCACGCACCATTTGCGCACGGGTAGGGAGACGGCGTCAGCATCTCCGCTGCTCACAGCAAGACAAAACGAAACGGCGGCAGGCCAATCGGCCCGGCTGCCTGGGAGCACAAAACACCCGCCGCGAACGCTGGCACGAGGCCTCCTCCGCACGAGGGCGCCCTGTCAACAGCCGCCCTTTCCCCTCACTCCCACTGGAGAGCCCATAATCGAATCGGCGATCGAATTACGAATCGGCGGAAATCGCCAGGTTTGTAAGACATCCAGTGAGAAACCGAATTCGAAATCGGAATACAAAGTCGATTCTAATTGAAATCGGAAGCGATCGGAAGAAGTAGGTAGAAGCATGAAGTAGGAAGGCGGACAGAGTAGATTGGGCTCTGGCCCGCCCAAAGAATGATTAGCCTGGCGAGAAACCCAACCCCAATTCAAACACGAGGCGACTACAAGCATGACCGCTCAACACACGAGAACACATGGATGGATCAGCAATGACCCTGACCGCTTCGGTAGGTACCTGCCTGTGGGGCCACAAAACGCGTGAGGGGTGTACCGAGATGGTCGGGGGCGGACGCAGCCACTAGGGCCTTCGGTGGAGCTCCCTATGGTGCCACGGAACGTGCGGAGGGGCACGCCGAAAGCATGATGAGGATAGGAATGATGATGATGACGACGATGACGACGATGACGACGGCGACGACGATGATGGTTATGATGACGACGAGGATGATGATGATCGTAATGATAATGGTAATGATGATGATGGTAAGGACGATGATGCTGAGGATGATGATGGTAATGATGATTGGTGATGATGCAGATGATGATGATGCTGCTGATGATGATGATGATGGTGATGATGGCGATGATGATGGTGCTGATGATGCTGATGCTGATGCTAATGCTGGTGCTGGTGATCATGATGCTGCTGTTGATGATGATGATGGTGATGATGATAAGGATGCTGATGACGACCGTGATGATGATGCTGTTGGCTGTGATGATGAAGATAATGGTGATGGTGCTGATAATTATGGTGAGGATGATGATCATGGTGCTGGTCATGATGACGCTGATGCTGATGCTGGTTCTGGTGATCATGATGCTATTGGTGATGTTGATGCTGATGGTGATGGTGATGCTGATTGATGATGATATTGATTATGATGATGATGATGGTGATGATGATGAGTATGATGATGAGAAAGAAGAGACTGGTGATGGTGATCATGATGATAATGGTGATGGTGATAATTATGGTGAGGATGATGATGCTGGTGGTCGTGACTATGATAGTGACGATGATGATACTGATGCTGATGAGGATGGTGACGGTGATGGTGATGGTGATGATGATGATACTGATGCTGATGATGACGATCATGACGCTGATGCTGGTGATGGTGATGATGCTGTTGATGATGATGCTTGTGATGGTGATGGTGATGGTGATGATGATAGTGATGGTGGTGATGATGACGGTGGTGATGATCATGCTGCTGATGTTGATGATGATGATGGTGAGGATGATGGTAGCGATGATGATAATGATGATGACGATGATGCTAATGGTGATGATGATGATGGTGATAATGGTGATGATGATGACGATGGCGACTATGATGGCGACGATGATGATGACGATGCTGCTGACGAGGATGAGGATGATGATGATGAGGATGATGATGATAGTGAAAGTGATGATCATGAAGCTGCTGATGATGACGACGATGAAGAAGATGCAGCTGATGATGATATTCATATTAATGATGATGCTGATGATGATGAGGACGACGACGATGATGATGATGATGATGGTGATGATGATGACTGGATTATGAGAACAGTGAGTGTTTCCAAATGTGGAAGTGATGGTATCCCGACCCCTCTCCTTAGGTTTGCCTGGGCTCAAATGAATCCAGGCATGTACATATTCTAATCAAGTCTTTTCGGGCTTGGCCCCCCAGTCCTGCACCAATATGGCGTTTATCCACTCTCCCTCCGACCACACATTCGATACTGATGCACATGGGGGTCCAAGCCGCTGGTGGACCCTTGTCTGGGCGCTCGCAACGATGGCAGCCGTGGGCCTGCGATGATGATGATGATGATGAAAATGATGAAAATTATGATGATGATGATGATGATGATGAAAATGATGAAAAGTATGATGATGATGATGATGACGATGATGATGATGTTGATGATGATGATGATGATGATGATGATGATGATGATGATGATGATGATGATGATGATGATGATGATGATGATGATGATTGGAGAATGAGAGCAGTGAGTGTTTCTGAATGTGGAAGTGATGATATCCTTGCACCCCCAGGCGCCCTGGACGGCGGCCCGTCGGCTTTGCACGCGTTCGGCACGGGTGCAGACGCGACGTGGCGGGTCCGATCTCGGCCAGCCAGGGTGGAGCCTCGCAGCCCGCGAGCCCCCAGACCATGTGCCCACCCGCGGGCGCCACCGCCGCCGCCGCGCCGACGGCTGCCGCCGCGTGCGCGCCCGCTGTCCGCGGCGATCTCGAGGCGCTGGCGGCCCTGGCGAGCAGCGACCCGTGGTGGGGCCAGAAGTTCTGGCAGCGGCTCCACCAGCGGACCAGGCGGGGCCCCTGGACGCGGGGGTCAGAGCGGCCCTGACAGCCCGCGGCGATTGCGGCCCGCAGTCCTCGGGCGCCCCCGATGTCGAGAGCATCAAGACCGTGCTGAAGGGTTTCGAAGCAACGCCAAGTCTCTTCACTAGCGGGTTCGTGGGAACGGGCCTGGCCGCATCCGCGTCCGTGGACAGCTGGGCCCAATTTGCCGCCCGACTTCAGACGGGTGAGCGGCGAGATATACGGGAACATCCGAGCTTCGGGCTCAACGTCCGTGAGACTGATTGACACAGCAACATGTAGGATCCAAGCGAGGCGAAGAGTAGCAGGCCCTTTGGGCCACAGCGACAGCAGTGGACTTCGCCCTCGGAGATTATACATGCGACGTGGTCCTCTATGTTAAGTTGAACTCGGACGATCATGTGGAGTTCGGCCTCAGGCACCTCTCAGCCTACGTCTACGAGAGCCGCACGAGAGACGCCGTCGGAGCGTCTCGCCTCCGAGCTATCGCGGCCCCGGGGTCGGCGGTAGACATCGCGCCGAACTGGCTCATCTCGGAGGCAGCCACTCATTCGAAGATGGAGCACCAGCGCAAGGAGTGCATTCACTCCGAGATGCGCCGCCGCCAGCCGAAGGGGTCGCCCAAGGGCGACTCGAGGGGCCGCGGCAGAGGAGCGCCCGAGGGGGAAGCCCCCAGTGGCGACGGAGGCTACTGATCCTCGCCTTCGACGGAGGCACCTTTGCAGCCGGGGGCGCCTCCGAGGCGCCTTTCTCAACGGCTGCGTGGAAGAAGAAGAAGAAGAAGAAGACACTGGATACCGAATGGCAGCGAAGTGCACTCTGGAGGCAGTGATACCTCCGAGGCAGCACCGAGGCCACCGTCTCGACCCAAGGTCGCGAGGGGCGTGACCTTCCCCGACCTTGCCGAAGAACGACGCCTACTACATGACGGACGACCACTACTGCCCGTTCCTCGTTTACCCTGGCCAAGAGCGTCCAACTGCTCAAGCGTCAGGACGCATCAGGCAGAGATAGTCACGTCGCCGTTCGGCCCATCGGCATGCCAACAAGATTTTGGATGCTATCAATCGCGTGTATGCTGGAGGTTCAAAACAGCAAGCTTGCCGCTCCGATAAGCGACGAGATCTGCAAGGAACAGACGGAGCGGCAAGACAGACCCAATTACGTGCCATTCGCATTCGGATGGCCCAGGAGTTTGTCGATGCTCGCCGGCCGACTTCGGTGGCAGGTGTGCGGGCCATCAGCGAGCTGCTCAAGCTTGGCGAGATAACCTACTCGGGTGCTTTCAAGCGCATCATCACGGACAGAATCGACGAGATCCCCAACGAGAATTGTGGACATGCTGGCGGCCCTGCCAGAGCCCGAGGCACAGTTCTACGTCGCCGAGAGCCACGTGGCGGAGTGGAGCGGAAAGACTGCGCGGCAGCTCCGTGAGCTCGAGGAGCACTTCGGCTTCGTCGGCGGCTCTCAGGAGGGATGGGCTCGCCACGTCCGCCGCTCCGACCTACCCCCACGGCTGTGGACCTTCCTGCGCCAGGCTGACATCAAGGCCATCGACGGCGTGAGTGCGGTCCAAAAAAAGAACCCGGAGAAGCTCGGGAAGCTGATCATGGCCGCCCCCGCCAACTTCGCGTGGTGCGATGTGAAGGCTCGGGGGAACCATGGCCTTGGAGGCGGCGAATCGCTGTCCCTCGTGCGCGTGCTAGAGGAATCGCTTGATCATTCCAACTGTGACCTGTCCAACGCATTTTTGCAGTCTTGACGCTTTCACGGTGATGGCCGTGGATGGCCACGCAGGGACTGCACCTGAAGTACTTCCCCGCGAGCTGAAGAGGAGCCTGGGCGAGACGCTGACGTACAACAACAAGCTGGCGGAGGAGGCATGCTTGTCCATCCCCATCGGCCGCTGGCATCATGGACGAGGCACTCGTGCACGATCAAGAGAGGGTCGACCTCCAGAAGGACTGTCGGAGCGCCGACCGCTACGAGGCAGGGCAATTAGTTGCTGAGTTCTGCGAGCACGTGAGGAGCCTGAAACGCTCCATGCAACGCGTCATGGTGGTCATCCACGTTTTCGCCAGTCCTCGACGACGTGGGAGGGACGTACAGGAACACGCCGAAGCGTTCTGCAGGGAGCACGGGGTCCCGTCTCTCTTCAGTCTGCAGCGTGGATCTGGCCTTCGACGCGCGGGTCTTCACCGGCACGCGCGCGATCTCCGCCTTGTTTGCTGGAGCTGGCCTACGAAGGCCTCATCGACGTGGCGCTGGCACTGCGCTACGCGGACCCGACTACGACACCGACGGGGAGGTCCTCCTCCCGTGCGGCGGCGCGACCAGCTGCTGGGTCTGCCCACACTGGGAGGATCTGAGAGGACTCGGGTCTTCGAGGGCAACGCTCTGCTTTTCAATTTCCTTGGCCCGTGCGGAGCCGTGCTGTCGCAGTGTGGCGCCTTGATGCTTGAACATCCGGCTTGCCCGGGAGAATTCCCTTCCCCTGCATATTTGCCCTTGATGGGGTCAAGGGGTTAGCCCACCGAGCCGCTGGCTGCGCTGCAACTCTGGATCAGTGCATGTACGGGGAGGTGGCCCAAAAACTCACAGGCATCATTTCCAACCTCCTCAATCTGGAAGAAAGCATGTTGAATTGCAATGGGAGACGCACGCACGACACGACCCGAGGAAAGACTGCTGAGAGCGTGTTCTTATCTCGTCGCTTGAAAAATACTCGTCATGATTGTCCCGTTTCTTTGGATGGTGTATCTCCCGGGCGTGGGTGCAAATGCGCGAGGGGCCTGGTGGGCCTGGGGGGTGGCGCCGCCTTGCATCAGCACGCCCTCGCACGAGCTCGTTGGAGCCGAGAAGCAGAGGGTCCCCTAGGAGGGAAGCTCGTGGCTCTGAGCGAAAAGTACCCCAGGGGCGGCAAGTGCGCGCTCGGGGCCGACGACGCGGCGGCCTACGTGCACGTGGACGACGGCTCGCTGATGACGGCTGGCACGCAGGGCCCCCCGCCCAAGCGCAGCGAGCTGATGGAGGCGGTGGCCGACGGCTGGGAGGCCGAGGGCTTCCTGGTCACCGAGCGGGTCGAGGCGGCCAACGACCTCAAGGCCGTAGGCTACCGGGTGCAGCGCTACCCGGCGGTCCTCCGCTTCGACTCCCACAAAGGCTGGCTGCTCAGGGAAATTTGCCTGTGGCTCTTCCGGGTCCCATGGATAGACGTGGAGCTCCTCCGCGCGGTGGTGGGCGCCTGGCTGCGGGGCGCATTGCTCCCTCGCGAGCTGCTGGCGATCCTGCGCGCGCTCTTCCGCATGATGGGCCAGCGCGCCAACCCAGTAGTGGCGTGGTGGCCCTCGGCCAGGCGGGAGCTCAAGATCATGGCGTGCCTTGTCCCGGCGATGGAACGCAGGATGGCCCAGCCAGCGGCGCCTTACGTCTACGCGACCGACGGCAAGGGGGAGAACGACGAGGACTTCGGCGGCTACGGCATCGTGGGCGTGGAGGCCAGCTTCGAAGAGATGGAGGCGCCGGAGGCGGCGGGGGCGCGCCCTGGCCACGCGGCGGCCAGACTTGACGGCAGCGTGAGCCACCTCAACAGGGCCGACCGCGAGATCGCCAACCGGATCGCGGTCTCCCGCGCCCCGCGGAGCTTGCTGGAGAAACCGCAACAGGACTGGACTGAGCTCGGGATGGGGCGCAGGAGGCGCGCTGACCATATCACGCTGGGCGAAGGCTGGGCGGCCGTCAAGCTGCTGGCCGCGCTCAGCCGCGCCCCAGGGGCGCGCGGTTACTTGGTCGCGAACCTGGAAAACAACGAGGGCCTCTCGGCGGCTATGGCCAAGGGCCGCACGGCGACAGTGGGAGTCAACCTGATGCTCCGACGCCGCGCGGGCTTGCGTCCAGCATCTGGTATCATCTTCGCGCTGCCCTGGGTGGATGCCAAGCACTGGGCAGCTGATTGGCTGCCCCGTCGCAAATGAGGCGGCGTGGGCCTCGACGCCTGGACCACCGCCAGATCAAGCGGGTCTAGCCCCAGACGTTATAGAGACGCATCGCCGCAGGGCCCGCGGCTTCTCGTCGCGGGCGCTCGCCAACCCCCTCAAACCTGTCGGCGCAGCTCAGTGGGGCGACGCGCTGGTGGAATACAAGCAGACTGCCTGTGGACCTTCGCTCTCGCCGTCCAAGTTCTTGCAACCTGCCGGCGCTGGTGGAGCTGTTTGTCCTGCGAATGAAAAGGCGAACTGAAGTGGGCTCACGCCGTGCTACGTGGCTGGGAGAAGCGCAACTCCATCAAGCACACCATCCCGCTCGGGAAGGCGCCTGGCAAATTAATCAGCATCTAGCTGGCGCCCGCGGGTCGCGTGAGGCTTGGCATAAGCCTGGTGCTGCAAAGCGATGCGGGCTTCCGACCGTCCGAGATGCTGGGCCTGTGTTCCCAGTGCTTATCCTTCCCCCATCTTCGGGGTTGCGCGGGCGAGTCAGTCGCCGCGGCTTTGGGGGCCCGCTTTTCGGACCGAAAGCTCAGCGGCCGCAAGTGGCTATGCTCCCAGGACGAGGCCACGCGGACATCATCGAGGCTCTGTTCAGTTGTGCTCAGCAGACCCCTCATGATCTTCATATGTTCCCCAACGGCATCACCCAACGCCGCGCATTGCTCAAGTAAGCCAAAGCAGCCGCGGGGCCGAGCGCGGGCCCGAGCCCGCGCAGCCCCCGCGCCAACTGGGCGACCGACTCCCGCGCAGAAGGGGCCCCTTTCATCGAGATCCGCGAGGGCGGCCGCTGGGTGAGCGACTCGAGCCTCCGCGTAGTCGGCCGGCGCAGTGCTCGCCGAGCTGCGCACTGCCGTTCGCGAGAAGAAGCTGCGCTGGGCACGCGCGGGCTGGCGCCACTGCGCACGACCTGAACTGCTCGGGGCGCCGCGCTGCTGACGGTGGCGCCGCAAGTGCGAAGCGCGTTCGTGGGCGGCGACCACGCGCCTCCGGCCTCGGCGAAGCCCGTCTCGCCTGGCCCAGGCAGGGCCTCGTAGATTGCTTCGCCAGGGGCGACTTCGCCGAAGTCTCCGGGAGCTGCGATGCCGAAGCCGAGCTCGCTAGCGTCGACGCTGTCAGCTGGCTTGACGCCCCCGGGCCCCTGGTCAGTTGCGGGGGATCCCTTCGCCGTCTCGCCTGCCCCCTCGTGGTGGGGAGCCCCAGCGGCGCGCAGTCCGTTCTCGGTCGGGGCGAGCGAACCAGGCGCGGTCAGCCCGCCAGGACCGCCAGTGGGCGCCCAGCCGAGACGGCCCCGCACCAACGTGGCGCCCTAGCGCAAGTGGCTGGACCGCGCGGGCCGCGTGGGCCGCGCGTGGTGGCTGTCGCGCTCACCCACCCTGGCCAAGGGCGTCGGGGCCGTCATCGGCCTGTCCGAGGACTTGGCAGACGCAGGAGGCGTATTGACCAGAGCGGCCTCCAACGTTGCCATGCTGGTGACCGGTGTGGCGGTGTCTTTCGGGCATGGCTCGACGTCGGCGATCGAGGAGACCTGGGAAGGCGTCAGCATCCTCATGGCCACGGTCAACGCTACTGGGGGCCGATTCGTGACGCTACGCGGCTACTACGACCCGAGCCAAGCCGACCCCTCAGTGAGGCGCTGAGCAGGCTGCCTCCAGAGCGCACTGCTGATGTCTGGCGGGCCCTACGCCGAGTCGAGACCAGCATGCCAGTCATCTCGAGGACTGACCAGCACTTCTCGGCCTCTAACAAGTGCGAGGCCTTCGATCTTGAGGTCCACCTACTGAAGACGTACTATGTCGGTGTCCGCTTCACTTGGTGGACACGAATCTGCTATGGGGATGGATTGGCTGCGATGTGACGTCCCAACTTGCTAAGATTGGAGCTCGCGCGCATGCCAGCGTCGAGGCAACCATCGACCTAAGCTGGCTGCACGTTCCCCTCAACACAGACGACGCGCCCGACGGTACAGGTTCAAGCTGGTCCGTCAAATCATG
>CAUYUJ010004358.1:242562-292562 GCA_963575745.1 Prorocentrum cordatum
GATGGTGGTTGCACGCCTTCCAAAGTGATGATGATGGTGGTGATGAGGAAGATGGCAGTGTAGCCAGTAGTGATGATGATGCTTGTTATGACGATGATGGTGGTGCTTGTTATAATGGTGGTGATGATGATGATGATGATGATGGTGATGGTGATGGTGATGGTGACGGTGATGGTGATGGTCATGGTGATGGTGATGGTCATGGTGATGGTGGTGATGATTCTGATGATGATGATGATGATGATGTTGATGATGATGATGATGATGATGATGATGATGCTGATGATGATGATGATGATGATGATGATGATGAAGGAGAAGTCGCGCGGCGCTGCGGATTCACAAAGGAGGACCCAACACACAGGAGAGTTGGGAACAAAAAACAACAAAACGCATCGATTATTAAAGTAGGAAGGCGTTTACAATATATTTGCATCTGGAAATCCCAAAAATACCTGCACCCCTCAACAGCGGGAGCGCCAGAGCCGCCCGCTCGCTAGTGGCCTGCACAGGGTCTGCCTGCAGCGCCTGTCGGCGAGAATGGCGAAGCTCGCGCTGGCGGGGCTTCCAGCTGGCGAGGATGCTGGTGTCGGTCCTCCTGGCTGTGCTGGCGGGGATGCTGACGTCGCTGCTCTCGGCTGGGCGTGCGAGCATGCTGGCGTCGGTGATCCAGACTGTGCTGACAAGGATACTGGCGCTGGAAGCCCCTCGTGGGACTGCGCTGGCAGTTTAAACGCTCACGGGCGCAGACTTCTGCAGGAGGCGTCCCCCTTCCCTTCCCTTTCCCCTTCCCCTTCCCCTTCCCTCCTCCCCGATGCCCCGCCCCCCACTCGCCCCCTCCATGCTCCCCCCGCTCGCCCCTCCAACTCGGACGCCATTAATGCACCCCAGCATTAATCGAGGGTATCGCAGGGCGGACATCCATGAAGCCCGGCATGATAGAGAAAACGCACACTCGACATAACTCAGCATGCTGAGAAGATAGAAGAGCATGCAACAAACCTGGCACACACTGGTCGGACTACTAACACAGACTACTAATACTCGGCACACATGTTCCACAATCAATGCACCGAGAAGCTAGAACTGAATAGCCCACGCTATGCATCTGAACAAGGACAGGCTATGAGCGCGTGGCATCGTCGTCGTACTACGACGAATTCCCCACTCAATGAGCCAGTTGAGTACAGTGCAGGGACTGTATGTTTACACCGAGGCCACTGGCGCATTACACTTGCCGTGCTGTCATCTTGCCATAACTCAGGGCGTACAACACTTCGCTGGCGTACAACGCCACGCTGGCCTACGACTCTACGCTGGCGAGCTACACTGCGTTCTGCGCTGTGAAGCATAATCAAATCAGCTGTCGATGTGGCTCCGCATTTTGGCAAGTAGCTCCTTCATGTCTTGAGAGGAGTCCAGTTCTTTGATCATGTTCTTCCTGGGGCAGTGCAGATTCGCCCTCATCCTACTTCTGATGGTCCTGCTCTGTCTCCTACTCCACCTCCTCCTTCTCCTCATCCCGTCTCTCATCTGCTCAACAAGACCACCTGAACTCCATCGATTCCCGAAAACCATATTCCTTGAGAAAAAACTCTCCCCTGTCGCACCACCCGACGTGTCCAGTGCCGGACCGGGCGTTTCGCTTGAGACTTCCTTGCATCCTACTGCCCTGAGGCTAACAAACTCCAACAATTACATGGATGGAAGGCAACTTCTTTCTAGAATGCGGTTCTCGCCTTAGCGCCTTGCACATTCTTTCTCAAAATCTCCAACAGGCATTCCGTAATTTTCGGACTGACATGGCCCCCCGGGGGTCGTCTGCACTCCGGCGGCCTGCTGGGACCGACTTGGGGTGCCTTTGAGGCGCTGGGAGCGTCCTAACTGAGCCCCGGGGCCTATTGGGACCGTCTTGGTGCCCTCGTAGAACCTCCGCAGAGCTCCGGGGGAGCCTCCCGGGGGGGAGCCCCGGGGAAGCTCCAGGAGGGGAGGAGGCCCTTAGAAGACCCCGGGTACCCCTGGATGGCTGCGGGCCCGGGTCCCCCAGGCTGGGTTTCCGCCATATGATCTCTATGTAAAAAAATGTAGAGAGATATCTATGTATATTTATATACATATATATATACACATGTGTGTATATATATATATATATACACGTGTACAACTATTACAATATACCAGACCAAAAGACCCAATCAAAGTCTTTAGGGCTATGGGGCTATGGGGTTATTGGGCAATAGGGCGATGGGGCTATGGGGCTGCTACGGAACTATAGGGCTATAGGGCCATAGGGCTATAGGTCTATAGGGCTATCGGGCTATAGGGCTATAGGGCCATAGGGCTGTAGGGCTATAGGGCTATGGGGCTCTGGGGCTCTGGGGCAATAGGGCTATAGGGACACAGGGCTATGAGTATACAGGTCAATGGGGGTATAGATTATATGACCATATAGGGCTATGAGGCTATAGGGATACAGGGCTATGGGGCTATAGGGCGACAGGGCTATAGGCATATAGAACTATGGGGCTAAAGGGCTATTGGGTTGTTAGGCTACACGGGTATAAGGGTATAAGGGTATAAGGCTATAGGGCTATTGGGCTATAGGGCTAGAGGGCTATCGGGCTATGGGGCTGTGGGGCTCTAGGGCTCTAGGTCTATAAGGCTATATGGCTATGAGGCTATGGGGCTATGGGGCTATAGGGCTATAGGGCAATGGGGCTATAGGGCTGTGAGGCTATAGGGCTATAAAGCTGTAGGGCTATAGGGCTATAGGGCAACCGGGCATGGGGGCACCTGGGCACCTGGGCACCCGGGCCGCGGAAATCGGCGGCAAAGCTCACCTAATCATATGATTCCGGAGAAAAAGCCCCATCATAATCTTCTTTGGGCTGTATGGCTATGCGGCTGTAGGGCTATCGGGCCATAGGGCTATACGTCTATAGGGGACATCGGACTATAGGGACATAGGGCTACAGGGCTGTAGGGCGGTAGGGCTATGGGGCTATGGGGCTATGGGGCTATAGGGCTATGAGGCTATGGGGCTACAGGACCATAGGGCTACAAATATATAGGTCTCTGGGGCTACAGGGCTATAGGACCATAGGGCTGTAGTGCTATATGGCTATAAGGCTATAGGCATATAGAACTATAAGGCTATAGGGCAATAGGGCAATAGGGCTGGAGGGCTATAGGGCTCTGGGGCTCTAGGGCTCTAGGGCTGTAGGTCTATAAGGCTCTAGGGCTGTAGGTCTATAAGGCTATGGGGCTATTGGGCTATGGGTCTATAGGGCTATACGGCTATCGGGTTATAGGGTTATGGGGATATAGGGCTATGGGGGGGCTATAGGGCTACGAGGCCATAGGGCTATAGGTCTGTAGGGCTATAGGGCTATAAGGCTGTAGGGCTATATAAGGCACCCGGGCATCCAGGCATCCGAGCGCCCAGGCACCTGGGCACCAGGGCCCCCGGGCACCCGGGCACCCGAGCCGCGGAAATCGCCGGCAAAGCTCACCGAACTATATGATACCAGAGAACAAACCCAATCATAATCTTTTTACGGTTATAGGGCCATGTGGCTAGAGGTCTATAGGGCTATAGGGAAATAGGGTTATAGGGCTGTAGGACTATAGGGGTCTGGGGCTGTGGGGATACAGGGCTATGGAGCTATAGGGCCATAAGGCTATATGTTTATAGGGTTATTTGGTTATAGGGATATGGGCCTATAGGGCTATGGGGCTATAGGGCTACGAGGCCATAGGGTTATAGGTCTATAGGGCTATAGGGATATAAGGCTGTAGGGCTATATAAGGCACCCGGGCATCCGGGCACCCGGGCACCTGGGCACCAGGGCGCCAGGGCACCCGGGCACCCGAGCCGCGGAAATCGCCGGCGAAACTCACCGAACCATATGATACCGGAGAACAGACCCAATCATAATCTTCTTACGGTTATATGGCCATACGGCTATAAGTATATAGGCTATGAGGACATAGGGCTATAGGGCTGTAGGGTTTTAGGGCTATGGGGCTGTGGGCTACAGGGCTATGGAACTATAGGGTTATAAGGCCATAGGGCTATAGGTCTATAGAGCTATGGGGCTATAGGGCTATAGGACCATAGGGCTGTAGGGCTGTAGGGCTATAGGGCTACAGGGCTATAGGCATATAGAGCTATAGGGCTGTAGGCAAAAACGATGTAGTGCAATAGAAATACAAGGCTACACGGCTCTAGGGCTATGTAATTTGGGAGGCCCAAACAGAAGCTTGGCCTAAGGCAAAGCCATATCCAACTCTGTTGTACCGTAGTAACGATTGTCCCAAAAGTAAGGTATCGTCGAGGGAACGACGGGCCATGTCAAGCGAAGATGATTTCGGTCCCAATGGCAAGTCGCGTGCCTCGCGATGCAGCACAGTCAGCCGTTGGCGGCCGGCCGCTTGACAACAAACGGCCGCGGACAAACGCTCGCAACCTCTCGCCTTTGCCCCAGCCTCCTTTAGAGTCGAGGGGGGAGGAGACGAAGCGTGAGTCCACCACCTGCTATACAGTAAAACACGATATACACAAGGTAGGCAGCAGCAGGTGGGCTCAACGAGGAAGGTCGAACCGCCCGCAAGTGCCTTTGCAAGCAAGCCGCCTCGCAGGCAAGTCACCTTGCAGGCGATTGCCTCCCAGGCGGCTCAGGCGATTTTGTCTGGCCAGCCCTGCACGGAGGATGTCGTTTCAAGCCGTGCTTGAAGGATTGCGTTCCTCCCATGACCTGTAAGAGCATATCTCTGTCGATGTTCCTTTGGGCGTGGCCGTCCGCAGTCATGTCGCGACTGTCGCACCGCTGCGCACCATACACGATACCTCGCTCCATCCTCTGTCGCATCCAACTGATGTGTCCCAATAGAGTACACTCAATCGGTTCCATCAGGTCTGCGCTTGACAAGGACTGGAAGACATATTCTGCATCGATGGTCAAAGTGACCCGAACACGGGGGCCGCCCATCTCAAGTATGTCTTTCAACTGAGTGGGTGTCGGCGTGGAGTGCATGCAGAGTGGCGATCGTTGGATAACAGTCCTCCAAATTGTGAACTGCTGATAAGTGTTTCCGCTGAATAGCTCGAGCGGACCTGCAAGCGGTGGGACTTGCAGTGCGCGTCGGTAAGATGGGCGACGGGCTTGCCAGCAGGCGCGCTTCCACGCCGTAGCAGGTTTGCCCCGCGAACACCATAGCCTTCGACCTCGCCCTCGGCATATCCAGTAAGACGCTGGTAACTGGAGTCACTGCGCAGGTCCACCTCGCCCGTTGGAGTCATCGATTGGTAGACGATCTTCCTAGGGCAAGCCTGCAACTTTCTGGTAGTTGCGCTCAGTCGTCGCACTTGCATGTTGCTCGGTTCCTGGATGAGTTGTAGGGATGCAACGTATACCATCGACCACGCCAGCGCGATGAAAGGCGTAAGCCATGGCGCGTCTGAGGATGACAAACATGTCATTAAACCATCTCTGGTACCTTGGCGCCAGCGCCTGCGCCGGCGAGTTCAGGATGTTATATGGGACGGAGCTGATTCTTGCATTCGTCTCGATCAAGTGCAACGGCGCCGCCCCCATCTTCAGTGCACCTCACAGCTCAACTGGCATGCGTATGTTTGTTGAATTTACACTTGCCAAACCTATCCTCAACACACTTGCCGCACCTGTCGATGGTGTCCCCAGCACCAGCCATATTGATATCATCAACGAGCTTGGCTGTAAGAAGGTTGGAACTTGTCTCGAACTTCTCGTCATTGGACGTGGGTATGAGGCCAAACCCTCTCGTGGTCTTTCTGAGCTTCAGTGAGAAAACTCTTGGTGTGCCCTTGGCGCCAGTGCCTGGTTTGAGGCGCTGCAAGCAGTGCTTCGACTCATCGTAGTGCTCACCTTGGCGGGATCAAAACACAGATGCTGGTCCAGGCGGCAGAGCAAAGCACGCCACACGTTCAATTACACCGTCTGCTTCAGCAAGTTCCTGATAGGTAAGTCCCTTCAGGAAAGCAATGTTGATGTCACGGGAAGCAGTTTTCTGACTCGACCGCCGCGCCGTCCCTGAGGAAGTTTCCACGTCGAAAGCTTCGAGGCCCATGAAACCCCGAAGTACCAGGCGTAGTCTAATGGTCCGTCCCATCCCGCCCTTCTCGTTCTTGGCGAACCTCTACTTATATGCGTATCTCGAAGTCGTGATGCGTGACGCCTTTGATACATCTTGCATTGTGAATCACTTGTTGCCAAACCATGTCTTGAGTTCAGTGTATAGGGCTTCAGATACCTTGACTGGATTCGCCTGGACGTCAGCCTTCGTGAGGAGGTCGTCCTCCTTGACGACTGCAGCTCGTTCGGCTGCACCGGTCACATATACTCGCATAAAGGGGTCGCGCTGTCGAAGCTTAACATCTTATGATGTTGTTCGGATCGGACTACCCTTGACATGTCTGCTGTGAAGCAGACTCTATATATTCTCCTTGCTCGTCAACGTCCAATCCGCCAATGTCGTCTTCGTCCGTGGAGCACAGTGGGACATGATATGTCTCCGTGGCGTCGATATCATATGGGTTACCCCGCGTAGGCAGGTGCCCCGCTATTCTTCAGCTGCCGTGGCCAGTACTCTGCTATCGGTGATCATCTGTGCGGGTGCAGTGTAGAGGTCGTCTATTGGAGTTGCCTCCAGTAGCTCTCTTTCCTCCTGCAATTCTGTGCACCACGCATCCATAATATATGCCTCAAGGTCCACTTCTGATTCCTCATGAATAGTAGAAAGCCGTCCGTCCCCCTGTGGTAGTTCGGCCTCTGAAGCTTCTCTGGAGTCGTTGTCTTGTGACGGTGCGTCAGCCAGTTCTTCAAACTTCGCCATGTCTCGGTCGAAGCCAGCTCGAGATGTAGTGGACTTCAGGCATTTGATGATACTCGAATGTGCTGGTCCAGATATATCACATATGGTTAAGGCAGCATCTTCGGCGCCATAATAATGGATGCCTGGTATCACGTGGTTGTCATAGTGCACCAGTGTATCACTGTCAGCATAGGCCACCGGAGGTAGCTTGCGAATACTGTAACCTGACGGAGACTACGTTCTCGATACGGAAGAAGTTCCTGATGAGGCATTGAAGAGCTAAGCGTGCCCTAGGAGATAATCGGTTCGCACTTGTCATCTGGAGCTTTCCTTTTTTGGTCGGGATATAGCCAAATGTCATAGCAGGTCGCCCCACAGGTGGACTGGCTAGGCATGTCAACGCAGTCCGTAGCGCAGCGTTGTCTTAGCCAATTTCTCGAGCGTTCAAAGCTTCGACGTATAGTGAATGTCGTGCGTCGCCGTATTGGACTTATACATCGCTGTTCCCCACCCAGAAGATGACTTGACCCCTGTCGGGATCGTTTCGTACGACCGGGAAAGGACCATTCCAGCCTCCCCAGTCGTCCTTTGTAGTAGTGGGGCGATGATAGTCAACCAGATTTCCCCCGTCATAGTAATGCTGACCCGTGAGAGAGGTCTTGGTCCGTAGTGCACGATTGGTTTTGGCTGCTGCAATGGCTTGAGTGATAGCCTCGATGCTTGCCCGGCGGATAGTCTGTTCTCGAGAGTGGTCGAATGTTCCTGTCTGCTGGTCATGGTCCAGAACAGGCAGGTCGGGTAGCATCGCTGGCTGCCGTCCAGACAGCGCGCTGCATGGAGACACCTCATTGTAAAAGGTAAACGCGCTGGCGGCGAATAAGGATTCATGCGTGCAGTAGGCGCATGAACAAGGGGTACGTTGAAAAAGTTGAGTTCAGCTTACATGACGTGGAGCAGGTGTCGTAGTATGCCGTTCATGGCTTCAATGGTCGTAGCGTGTTGTCCACGCGCACGTATCCTTAGCTCAATGCCTTTTGCCTTAAAGACTGTTTTTGCGGCGTCGTAATCAAGTGCGCCCTCTCCGTCGGAGTAGAATACATTTTGGCGGGTCCAACTTGCATCCAGCACTGATGATGCGCATCTTAGATGCTGGTCATAGTTTTGCCTGGTGTCTCGATTCCAGCACCATATCGAACGCAACGATCAATTATGGAATATACTGTGTTCCTGCTTGTAGAACATTAGATCGCACTCGACGTCTTCATTGAACTTCCCAGGTAATACAGTAGACGGCACAACGGTGTGCCCTGGCTTGTCCCATGCCCTGCAATCCCGACATGTATCACAGACGCACTTCATGAGGTTCAGCTTGACGCTGTCCAGACCAGCCTTGGTCAAGACGAGTCTCACCTGAAACTCTGTAGCGTGCAACCACCATAAGAGCAGTTGTCGCAACTCGCGCGTTACTGCGCTTAGATCAAGGCTGCGTAGATTCTGACTTTGCACATCGAACCGCGACCAGACTGGAAGTCCCGGACGAGCAGCAGGGTCACCCGCAGGTGATGGTGGAGGTGGATCCCCTCCTTGCTGTCGACCTCGTCTGGCTACTATTTGTGGTAGCCGTCTGTAATCGTCCGATCGGCCGGCTCCGCGCGAGGCAGGTTGCCCCGCAGCCGGTTCAGCAGCATGTCTGCCTACTGTGATGTCGTGGCTGCTGGAACCTGCGTTGGCCCAGCTCTGGAGCCGGGCCTCGGCGCTCGTGGCCGCGAAATTTGTTGGGCGGCTAGTGCCTCGGATGCTGCTGCCGCCGCAGGTGGTGGTGCTGCTGGCTCGGCAGGGGCCGGAGGCTCCTGTCGGCGGTTGTCAGGCAGCTTCCACGTTTTGGCGAATTTACATTTGCCAGGCGTGAGTAAGTGACAACGCTTAGCCCGGCCATGATTCTTCTTGCAGCTTGGACACTCCCAGTGGTAATCCTCCATATCGTACCACCTGCAATGTTTCGGGTTCCTATCGCGCGAAGGGGAATGCACGTTGACATTTTTCGCCCACGCTGGACATCCACATCCTCCTGAGGGTGGTCCCATGATCGACCCGTCGGGGCGCCAACGGGTAGTTGGGTCATCTAAGTCGAGCCCTCGTATGTTTGTGACGAGAACGGAAGATGAATGAGGCTGATCATGACAAAGATCACGATTCACTGGGAACATGTTATGTGGAATTTGAGCTGCTTCGACGAAGACTGACTGCATCTTACAAGTATATTGGACTGCCCTGGCCAGTTCCTTGCCACAAACCGAGGCATGCTGATGATGGCCCGTGCACCGCTTCCTCTCGAAGGGCGTCAGCAAGAGACGGTGGTTGGCCAGTCTCGCAATAGGCTTGCGTATAAATGCCCCATGGGAGTCACGAAGACCCGTAATACATGGGTCCATGTTAATATTGCAGGTGCCCTCGCGCTTGGCCAACGTAGTCCATGGCGGTATTTCGTCCGCCCAAATTCCCACTGTTTGTTCTCGTAAGGGAAACCATCGAAGGTCTGACGCACGGTAACCCTTCCACAGGAATTGATGCGTGGAAGGTCTTCCTCGTAGTGTTCATGCGACGTGTCGTAGTTGACTTTAGAATTGAAGTAGGACGGCAGTCCAATTGTTCTGCAGTTGGGTGGTAATATAACAACGCTGGCGACGCAAAGATCCAAGTAATGCGCGACTGCGTCCGGGACTCGCTTGTTTCCAAGGTCAACATAGGAAAGCTTATCGAGGTATCCACCTGAGGGTAAAATTCGGCTGAACTCTAACTGCGATGTTCCCACTTTCCTCCACAGAGTTCCAGCACGTCTACCTTGTTATGTCGTCCGTAACACAGGGTTGGGATCATGGGAAACACATTGGCATGCGCATCCGCAGGTAACCCCGCTGGTAGTGTGATGAAGGTTTCCTCATCGTCGTCACTGTCGGTGTCTAGGGGAACGCCGGTGTAGTAGGCACCACGCCCGAGGCCCTTCAGGTCCTCACCGCAGTCGTCGCTGCCGTCTTCGACTACTTTGGGTATCTTGCGTGGTTGGATACCGGCTTTTCTATCAGCTTTATGTTTTTGCTTTTGTTTGATTCCGGCATCCGTTGGTAATGCTGTCTGTTGATCCGTGTCGGGAGAAGTAAGTGCCCGAAATTCGGGAATAGGGGGTAGAGCGCGGCCGCGCTGAATCGAAGGGGGGGGAAGACGATCGTCATCGACGGTCGTAACCCGCCTTGGGCGCGGTCGCTGTCCCTCGTTTCCGATCAGGACTGGCTCCGGAGGCTCCCAGTACGATCGAGTACGAATGCTCGTCACACCGTTTGGTAAAGTTGCGACGTAATAATACTAGGTTGATCTTGAACATGCCTGTCCTGTATAAGAATATTTGCATCAAGGTTCATCGTCACCTGGCGTGCCACATGGTCCCAGTGAGGGCCATTCTTAAGAGACTGGACGCAAGTCCGAGCTCCTTTGTCCACTCGTGCGTGGGCGCTGAACGTGCAGCACTTGTATGCTTTCTCTTTGTTTCGTGGTAATCTATTTGGTCAATTAGCCTTGCTGTCATGATAGCAGGTGTTTTGCTTCGCCATTCCGCCCTCTGAGCGCCCTGGCCATACCACTGTAACTCATGCTCTGCGCGTTGCGCGGGTTTCCTGCAGGTTGGCGCGTGCGCTTCCACAGGTTGGTCGGAATGCACGCGTAGGTGGTCGCTACCTGCAAGAATGCACCGCTCGGTCAACGACTTGAACGGTCGAACTTCAAACCGAAGTGGCAACATCGCATGCGCATGACGGGCAAGCCGAAGTCTTCAATCGTACCTCGCACAGGACCGAACTTCCAGAAATGCCCTAGAGGTCCCACCAGCACTATCGACATACGTAGAGCCGGAGCGTTGGTCATAAGGCGTTGGATACGTTGATAATGTGGCCCCGCCCGCTTTCCAACAGTTCGTGCATGCCAGTCAGCGGGCGTTGCCACCCACAGTAGTTGGTAATCCCCTGATAATGGACCACCCAAATACTGTGCACCAGTAGAAGTCATAACCTCTGTGTGTAATACGTTCACACATGTATCCTCGTGCTCGGAGTTCAACACAAGCTGTTCGTATATCTTCAACAACAAGGGCACGAGAGTGGTAATGATGAGATGAGCGTTCTTTTCCTGCGGCAGCCGCACAGCCAGGCCCGCCGCTGTCCCTGGCGCGCACAGCAGGAGCATGGGAAAAGTATGCAGGTGCCCCCGCGCCTGAAGACAGCGCCTTGCTATTCGGCCTGTTTAGGCAAGCGCGAGTGGCCGTGGCACGCGCCTGCCCCCGTCGCGATGGGGGCGTCTAGACGCCCGTGCCATGGGCCCCTGAAACAGCGCTCGAAGTAGAGATGTCATACTTCTCGGCAGCGTCGCTCACTACAGCAGGTTGCCCCGCAGCATTGTCGGGCGGCGCCCACTTGCTGCCCTCCTCATAGATAGCCCGGTAGACCTTCGCCTGCACGTTCCGCAAAGTGAAGACCTGATCGGCGGGCGCGGGGCTGTTCACGTGCGTCGTATTCCTGCGATGCCAGGTCTTGAGGGCGTCGTTCACAATAGACTGGATCGTGTAAGAAAACGTCTCCTCATTGATGGGGTAAATGATGCCCCTTGTGTCCTGGGACAGCATATGCGCGCGGGCATCCTTAGCGGCAGGTGCCCCCGCATAGCCAGACGCAGGTTGCCCCGCCATCGGCTCCACATCTGCGACCTCCTTGATGAGCACGGGTGTCTCCTCGCACCCAGGGTTGGCTGTGACAATAGACGCTGTCGAGCCATTGGCCTCTGCTGCGACCCCGTATTCGTCGACCTCAATCGCAAAGTGCCCTGATGGTGTCCTTATCAAGTCCAGCACCCTGGCACCTTTACCACGGAGGAGCCTGCGCATGCCTGCACCTGGGACGATCATCTTCTCATGTCCTTGTTCCAGGACCAAGATAGTGCGCATGTTTGACATGCTCCTGAAACCCCAGGATTGCAAGGAGATTCTCGCTAGATCCCTCTGCCAAATTGGCTGAGTAGGTGTCTAACCTGGCAAAAGCGGGTGTCCCCGCGGAGTTGCCCCTTTCTTTGCATACAGTATTGCAATGCATCGACTTGTCGCAAGCGGCGGCTCCATGCCACAATCAAGACACATGCAACCTCTGTGCCAGATCCAGCTTCTTGATGTCGTGACCATGGGAGCATGGAACTCGCTCGAATGTCTGTGCAGTTTTGAATTCATTAATGTGGATGTTGCTGCCAATGTCCAATAAGATAGTCAGCATTCCATCCACCATGGTTCCACTGTTCGCTGCCAGGGCTAACTCATGTCGTTCACCGAATATGCCCGGCACAGCGGACAGGGTTGCGCCGCGCATGCCCTTGCGGCGCCTTTGGTCCAACACCCACTTATCCCCCGTCATACATGTAAAGACGGCCATGTACCCCCATGGCTTCTTCTCCTGTGATAGGATGCTTCTGGAAGACCATGAAAACGGGTACTCGCCATGCATGCATGGACGCTGTGGAGTAAGCGGCAGGTTCTCAAGGGTGTCCTTGTGAGCACGCACGGCCGTCTGCCCATCTGCATTGACCATCGGCACCGCGTGTAGCACGTCGCGCTCAGATATGGCACCGGCGCCGCTGCGCGCACTCGCTGGGCTCTCGGTTCTGTGCGCGCGCAGCGGGTTCCCCCGCGCACTGCCACGCGGCGTGCGAAGCCAGTGCATTGAAGGGGCCCCAGGACACACAAATAAATACACACAAATAAAAAGATCCCCAATATTTTCCCATATTTGGTTTTTTTGTCTTCCCCGCCACTTCCCATGTTTTTGCATATTCTCCTGGGAGTCGACGATTAATTGTGTCTGTGTGTTTCTTTTCCTCCTGATGCATGCACGCTTGCATCAGTGGATCTCTCTATACGCCTCAGCCAGGCCCCATGGGCAGGCAACCCCGCTGGCGTCGTTGCGGCAGGTGTCCCCGCAGTAGCTGCTGCTTCGGCTACCAGAGGCATTTGCACTTCAGTGGCTGGCATCGCGGCTGTTGGATTCTGCCGCGCATAGGCCGATGCAGCAGGTTGCCCCGCAGATGCAGCCGGTGGCTCTGCAGCGGCTGCAGCGCCTGTCATCATAGCCGTGATGCGGCTCAGCTCTTCACAGAGGTCTCTGAGTTCATTTGCCCCGCGGAGTATTTCTTCATGTCGATCCGCTGCATTTTGCCCCCCAGCAAACGCATGATGAAACTCAGCTGTGATGGGGCCTTCGCCTCTGTAAATGGCGCTTGGTGCCTCGCTTGGCGCTTGGCGCGCCTTCCAGCTGTCGCTCCACGCGCGCGCGCGCCGCGCGATCCCAGCGCTGCGCGCGAAATATCCGCCGGCCCCCTTGTGGGGCCACCAGGCTGTAGGAGCGGGATTCGCAGTTTCCTGTACCAGTTGTAGCTTGTAGTTTCCAGTGTTACAGTTCTGCTTATTGCTGGTTACTGTAACTAGTTGATTGACCGCGCGAGGGGGGGGGAGGCCCAAACTGGCTTTTTAGCACCCCCTGGGCGCGTTGTCTGAATTGCTGGGGGGGCTCGAAATCAACACCCCTCACGCAGATCCGCGGGGTCAGGGTCCAAAAACACATGGGATTTGCCACATTTTTGAAATTCGGTGCCACCCCTCACGCAGATCCACGGGGTCAGGGTCCAAAAACACATGGGATTTGCCACATTTCTCAAATTCGGCGCCACCCCTTGCGCAGATCCGCGGGGCCAGGGTCCAAAAACACAAGGGATTTGCAACATTTCTGAAATTCGGTGCCACCCCTCACGCAGATCCGCGGGGCCAGGGCCCAAAAACACAAGGGATTCGCTACATTTCTGAAATCCGGTGCCACCCCTCACGCAGATCCGCGGGGTTGGGGTCCAAAAACACATGGGATTTGCCACATTTCTGAAATCCGGTGCCACCACTCACGCAGATCCGCGGGGTCAGGGTCAAAAAACACATGGGATTTGTTACATTTTTGAAATTCGGTGCCACCCCTCACGCAGATCCACGGGGTCAGGGTCCAAAAACACATGGGATTTGCCACATTTCTCATATTCGGCGCCACCCCTTGCGCAGATCCGCGGGGTCAGGGTCCAAAAACACAAGGGATTTGCAACATTTCTGAAATTCGGTGCCACCCTTCACGCACATCCATCGCAAGGCGTGGCAACCCGAACTGCGAGAACTCCCTCGGCCCTTTAATCGCAAGGTGTGGTAACCAAGCCCGTAAACCATGCACGTCTTACCAATCGCCAGGTGTGGTAACCCCTTTTGTGATCATTTGGTTTTGCTGATTGCGAATCGGCTTCGCATGAAGTTTCGATACTGCTTCACGACAGCGCCAAGGCCTCATGACTTAGCTCTTCCATGGCCCATTCTCCGAGAGAGGGGGCCGGCGGCAGGGGGCGAAGCCCTTGCGGATATGACCTCACTGAAGCCGCCACATTGTCGTGGTGCACAAACTCTCCCAGGCACATGACACATTTGGTATAATCACCGTCACTTATGATCGGCGGCGTTGCCGATGGCCTGACGCGCGTCTGTCGATCAAGCGTGTATTCCCCCATCTCATACCGACTCGGTGGGAATGCAAGTGCCATGTGTGGTCACGCAGGCACTGGTCCCATCGCAGCCGCTGCTGATAAGCCCATGGCGGGTTGCTCCGCAACTGCAAGAGCAGCGGGCGCCCCCGCGCGACTCATCATGCGGCGTAGCTGTCGCTCCTGATTGCGTCGTTGGCGAGCCAGTTGCGTTGAGAGGTCGGCCTGCTGCGCTTTGTGGATAGCCGAAATCTCGGGACGCAGCTCCCCCATATATGTGGGTGCCACTAGCTCTGGGCCGCGATGGTCCATGGGAGCTGCCAAATACCCAAAATGTAGCACCTGGCCTGGGATGCCGGATTCGCATCCGGCCCCCCGCGTCAACTGGGACCGAAAGAAGTCATCGGCCGTTGCCCGAACGTAAGGGCTCTCGGGTTGAATGCCGACCCGAGGAATACCAATCTCCGGAGCGTGATAGTCAGGAAACATAGGTGCATCCACAAGCGGTGCAACAGGCCTGTCAACAGCCGTCGGATCGTACGTCGGGTGACTGAAGAATGCTGGTATGTATCCATATCTGTCAGGATGATCAGGTGGTGGATTCACGTCTGGAACGTATATCGAGGGGGGAATTCAGTTGGGGCTCGGGAGGTCAATGCCGCCCCGCCCCATGTTCTCCATGGCCTCGCGCATCTGCCTGTGCATCCACTGATGCTGCCCCAAAAAGCTCTCGGCCCTCCGGGCAGACTCCTGGTCTGCAACAGCAGGTTGCCCGTCAACAGCACGTGGAGATGCAAATGGCGATGTAGCTTGCAAGGCCTGGTGAGGCTGAGGATCCATCCTGATACTGTGGAGTCTGGCCTGCAGACTGTTGGTGCTCCCAGCGCTCTGCGGAATGCCGAATGGGGTCGCGGCCCTGCTCACGGGTGCGACTGCGGCGGGTGGCACCGCAGGTGCCGGCAACTGCTGTTTCTGATTGCGCCACAGGTCGCTCGCATACAATCCGTCGTTCAGCGTGACTCCGCAGGATGTCATGCCAGACAGGTCGGCGCTCTGAGCTTGGATCCATGACCCATCCGAGCCTCCCGCAGGTGCCCCCGCCGGAAGCACCTCTTGCATCGTGGATACAGAGGCATGTTCTACCTCCGCCGCAGGTGTCGAGACAGGAACCTTGAGGTCGCGAGGGGTCCTAAGCACAATCCATCCTTTCAATGTTGAAACATCGCATGGATACTCATAGTCATCCTTTGGCACAAGAGTGGAAACATGCATGTTGCCCAGCTGGTTGTCTTCAGATGCAATTCGTCGACCCACGCCTGTCCAACTCGACCGTATTTGCACTGGACACTGTTAGGCTCGATGCCAACGAATTGAACCATATGCCCTGGCGAAATCCTGCCACGGATACCCGCCGCCATGATGATGTCGTTGGCAGACCGCCAAGCCAGGATGTCATCACGAAGTAGATTCCTGAGGCTCACCAGGATCAAAACTTCGGACTCCATCCGCAGGCCTGATTGAATTCGCCACTCTCCAGGGAAACACGGGCATCCGCGAATCATCTGCCTGCCTTCCCCTTTGGCATTGTCCCCGCTGCGGCAAGACAGACCAACGTGCAATATGTTCGGGATGTTTACCTAATGCGTACCGTGGATGAAATAGCATGGCGCTCCCAGTTCGTTCAAGTCCGTTACCCGTGAGCACAGAGATTCTGGGCATCTGAGGCCTGGATTGCTGCGTCCGTTGCTCCGACGCAGGAGGTGCGTCGGGCGGGGTCCCCCGCGTAGCTTCTTCACCTGAAGTCCGTTCTTCTGCACGCCGGAGTCGCGGTCGATCACCCCGCAGAGGTCGAGCACAGCTAGTGCTTGATATGCCCAGTGCAGGCCTCGGAGACATTTCTCGATGGTGCCCAGGCGATGAAGGCGCCAGTGCTCGCGTCTTTCTGGCGGCCAATTTTCCGGCAGGTCTCTGAGGCCCACCCAATCGTCAAACTCGTCGTGCGAGGTGACGCAGCTGATAAACCGGTCAGAGAGCTCGTCGCGGTGAAATGGCTTGTGACGAGCGGCGGTGGCAATCCACTCTGAGCATTAACGCGTATCGCATTCGCTTGGGAGCCTCGTGCGGACATGCGCCTCACGCAGCACCCGCACACAGCATTCCTCCTCGGATTTGAAGCTAGGGGCAGGTTCTTTCCGCAAAATATTGCGGACACGCTGACGGTCAAGAGTATATTCATCAGCGTATGCGGCGGTTGCCTTGCACCACCCTGTATCGGTCGGAGCCTTGTGCCACCCTGTATCGGTCGGAGCCGGCAAGGGCATGGGGCCTGTTGGCTGGGTTGACCATCATCTGGATTCAGGGTTCCCGGGGTCTCCCAGAATCGCCCGCTTCCTTCTGCCACTTCAAGGGTGCTAGCAGGTTGCCCCGCCGGCGCAGCGGCTGGTTCAGCGGGGGCCCATGCGAGGGTTGCAGCCGCGGCGGGCGCTGCAATAGAGCTTGCACTCTCAGATGCCTTCTTCTTTTCGCGGACGTCGCGGCGCTGGCATCCGGTGATCTCCTGAGCAGCTCCTGGTGCCTTTGATGTAGTCTGCAGCACCCTCGCACCCTCGTCTCACTGCGAGGAGGGAACCCTGGTTGCGCCGTCAAGCGATGGCGCCCAGCCAGTTCCCCTGTGGATCCTGCCAGGGGTTGGGCCGCGCAAGCATACAGGTTCCTTCGGCGTGGGGGGCGCTGCTGCCTTGGAACACTGATGCTGCCGCGGCCACTGCGGGCCCCCTGCAGCGCCGTCGGCAAGCAGGCTTCCCCGCATAGCTTTGTGACTTGTTGCTTCCAGGGTTGGCTTTCGCTGGACCAGTCCTTTTCATGTGTTTAGAAGATGCTGGAATTGGTGACCTTGGCGTACTTGGTGATGGGCAAAGATCGACGAGTTTATCAGATCGCTTCCTCGGAGGATTCGGGACCCTGGGCGGTTCTTCAGCGCCCTCTTCTTGAAGATGCTGCAAGTCGGGGTAGGAGTCCTTTGTGATATGTCAAGTGACGCGTTCTTGATCTCCGCTCTGCTTTTAATGGCCAACTGATAATATCCATCGTCCAACTTGCACAGTACCTTGGCGCCTAGCAATCCAATGTCTCTGGCATGACACGACACCAGTGTACCAGGCGCTAAGTCCATGTCCTCCGCCACTGGTTGAATGATGTCCAAATCCGCATCGGATGATTCACTGTTGTAGGTATATTCTGAATCATGAACAGCAGCAGTAGGGTAAACAGCCTCA
Source organism: Prorocentrum cordatum (assembly GCA_963575745.1). Classification (NCBI taxonomy): domain Eukaryota; class Dinophyceae; order Prorocentrales; family Prorocentraceae; genus Prorocentrum; species Prorocentrum cordatum. Next base: position 260,283 of record CAUYUJ010004358.1, read on the forward strand.
GCGCGGACAGGGCCGCCAGCCCTCGCATCGTCCATCGGAGGACTAGCACCTTCATGAGAAGAAGAAGCGGGTTGCCCTTCAGGATGCCTCAGCCATGATATCATGATATCCCCGATTGTATCGCTTGCGGCGGTGATTGTTGTCGAAGTTATTCCACCTTTTCTCAGCGAGTTTCGCCTCGTCTTCGGTGATCGGGCGGTAATCAGCTTTGGTCAAGCATTGTCTAGGGGGGTGTTGTCGGACCTACCATGCGACCCAAGCCATCTCCACGATGCCAGACCCACGGTGTTTCCTCAAAGTTAGGGCTCCTTGAAGGACGCCCCATGGGACGCGCGGGTCTGTGGTCTTCAAAATGCGCACAGCTGCAGACATGTCGCCAGTATTCTTCTCGGCCCTGAATCGTGGCCCTTTTTGCGCCCCTTCTTGCAAGCGTAGCGGCCGACTTAATACCGAAACCTCTGTTGGCACGGACGATCTCGCCATCGTCACCCCGCGCAATATTGCAAAATAAGCGCCGGGGGCGGATGTCGCGTTCGGCCCAGCGTTCGCCGAGCCAGCACTGCATGGTTGATGCTGAAATATACATGGGAGCCAGCCCATGATCTTCGTAGCTGACGAGACGCTGTAAGCCGCGGCCTTCGGGCTCGCCCGGCCGATCCCCGCCCCGGGGCGGGTTTCTTCGCGGGCGCCCCTTTCCAGGTGGAGTCCTCGGGATCCTCGCGCCATGGGGGGCGCGGGCGCTGTGCGCCACTAGAACTGGCACTTGAGTGCCCGCGCGACAGACACCGACCATGGCGCTGCGGGCGATGACCCCCAGCTTCCCCTTCGTCTTCGCCGTCGTCTTCGCGATGCACCCGTCTCCAAACTGGGCGGCTCGTAGACTGGTCGCGCATTGCGAGCGTGAAATGGTCGCCTTCGCCATGCCCAAATTCACATTGAATGCGTTCGGAAAAAAAGGTCACCAGCATCGCGCGGGTTTCCCCGCAGAGGGTCGTCGTCGCATGTTTCTCCGTGTATCGGATTACAAATGACCTGCGGATGGAGCATAAATTGCGGCCCCTCTCCTGTCGCCGGCATTGTAGCATCGGAGCCCGCGGGCGCCCCCGCCATCTCGCGGTCCGAATCCGCGGGCACCCGGAAATCCCCAACGAACTCAACGCGCAGGTTGCCCCGCGATAGGAATACCCAACCAGTCCGCCAGGTTGATCTCGTCGCGGCCAACGTAAATCTCCTCGAAGAACTCGTCGGCATATCTCTCGAGGGACACGCCGGCGCTCAGGTGCCCGGCGGCCGCGAGGTGGACCGCTGCAGTGGGGGCGTCTTCGGGTTCGGCTAGCAGCGCCCCCCAATGGACATGCAGAATGTCCGAATCGGTTGGAGCCAAATTTATCGACTGACCCCTGCCGCTCCCATCGCCATGGCGGCACGCATTCACGACGGAAGTGTTGCGTGCTATGGCAGATATCACATTCCATGGTTTGCCCATTGGCATATTTCAGTTTACCCCGACGCCCCTTGCACTTTCCTGAGGTGCGCCTACGGCCCCTGCCCGTTCCCAATAATATTTCTTCATTTCTTCGTATTGAGGTCCAGTAAGGGATGCCCAGAATGCAAACATGCCTCTGCCATGTAGTCGCCGCCGTTTGCCTTTACCCTTGCCTCTACCCTGACCCTTTGCTCTGAACGCCCGTCGGATAGTGCGTCGTACCTTGCGAACTGGTTTCATCAAAACAAATCTCCAGCGGCGTTTATGTTTCTGGTATCCTAGAAATAAGCACTGCGCCTGTTGCTCTTCTGCGAGATACGTAGGCATGTCGGAATAATCAAGGGCACCAGTTCCTTCATCTGATGAAGTGTCGGCGTCGGTCCCAGAATCAAAATCATACTCGGCGGGCTGCCCCCCGCTGAGCCCACCAGGGCAACGGCTTGGGCAGGGGCCGCCGTTGCCGACGGCCCCTGATATCGAGCTCAGGAGTCTTGCGACCCCGTCGGCTGGCCACCGCGTTGAGCAAATAAGGTGGTGGCTTCTGTTGGTTGTGGATCATCGTTCCAGACGTTGGTGGCAGGCTGCCCTGCGTTGGAATCAGCGTGGAAGGTTTCGGCGCGATGACCGTAGCTACATACACCACCAATGTTGCCAGGGATTCGCTTGGCAATGTGAGCATAGGACCTCGTGCGTTCTAGTGGAGAGTCAAATTGATGCTGGGCCCTTGGCATCTGGTGGTTGAATGGTTGTAGCACTTGTTGCGCACGCGACGTACCCGCTCCCAGAGCCCTGAACATAATGATTGTTAGGCTCTGGAAGTTGGGAATATTGAAGCCCGCGGTCTCGGCCACGAAGCGGGCTATCTCAAAGCGCGCTAACGTCTGGTCGATCCGCTCTCCCGCATGGACGCAAGAGTCGATGAGAGCCGTTCTTAATTTCAGTTGGCGTTCCTCCTCTAGATGTTCAAACTTAGCGCCGAGGAAGGACGCGATGTAGGTGGCGCTGTCAGCGTGGCGACCACCGATGTTTACGCCAAAATTGATGATTCCAGAAGGTACTCTCATGGCGATGGTCCTTGCGAGCCCTCCCAGACCACGCTGTAGTTCTGCGGCCTGTTGGGAGGGGGTCATAGCGCCTGTGGTCACGTTGATCCATGCGTGTACCTCGCGAGCGAATTCGCGGAAATATGCGTTACCGGCAGGGTCCCACTGGGGGCCGGTTGTACGCGCGTCGTCTCCGCCACGCTGCATACGCCCCACAGCACATCCGATAGCGACCCGCAGGAGGCCGAAGATGGTGATGCCAATCCAGTGGCCTCTTAGGTCTTTGTCGGACGTTCGTGGTTGGGGGTCGCGGCGTGTTGTAGTTAACCTGCGTGGGGTGGAGGCGGCACAATGTCGCATCGCATGTTACCATGCATTGCGTCTTCAAAAAAGTTTCCAACAAGTAGGAGGGTGGACTTCAGAAGTGTACTACCGCAGGGAAGTGGGACTCATGTAACAGGCCTCAGCGAGAAAGGAGGTAGCACTTCAAGTGTCCTTGCGGTTGTGCGTAGTTATGCACATTTCTCCGCGCAGACCCACTGCACCCTGATGTTCCACCATGTCAGTAGTCCACCCGATAATGCCGTGGATGGTGAAGAGTGAAATTAGAGCTGAACACCATAGGCCAACTCCGCTACAAATTTTGAAAGGTGGGAAGCCCAACCAGAAGCTTCGCCCAAGCCGAAGCCCATATCCAATTCTGGTGTACAGTAGCGATAGTCCTTAAAGTAGGAGATCGTGGCGGGAACGACGGGCCATGTAAAGCGAAAGTACTTTCGGTCTCAATGGCAAGTAGTGTGCCTCGCGATGAGGCAAAGTCATATGTTGGCGGCCGGCCGCTGGAGAACAAGCGGCCGCGGACAAACGCTCGCTATCTCTCGCCTTTGCCCCAGCCTCCTTTAGAGTGATATAGGGCAATAGGGCGATTGGCCTATAGGGCTACAAGGCTATTAGGGCTATAGGGCTATAAGGCTATATGTAGCGCCATAGGGCTGTAGGGCTGTAGGGGTATGGGGCTATTGGGCTATAGGCGTATTGAGTTATAGGGCTATAAGGCTGTAGGGCTGTAGGGCTATAGTGCTATAGGGGTGTAAGGCACCTGGGCACCCGGGCACCTGGGCACCGGGGCACAGGGGCACAGGGGCACCTGGGCGTGCCGCGGAAATCGGCCTACAAAGGCCAGCTCTGATTGGGGAATGAATCCGCTAGGACCCCTACAGAAGCAAGTTCCGAGTGGATAAAATTATTGTGAGCAAAAATATATATACAAACATACTGAACCACATATTTACAAACATTTACATCGTGTAGACGGGAAACTACGGCGCTCGAGCACAGACGGGAAATACAACCGTACAATCACCGACGGGAAAATTCGGCGCACATAGTTACAATATAACCAAGTAGATACACATATGTAACACAAATGGATCCGCCGGCCCCCTTGTGGGCCACCAGGCTGTAGGGTGAGGGTCGCTGCTCCCTGCACCACTTGCAGTTTCAAGTCTCCAATGTTACAGTCCTGTTTTCTGCTTCCTATTGAGAGAGAGAGAGAGAGAGCGTGATCCACCGCCGCTTTACTATGGAAACCCTCTTCCTCCAGAACCCGGGGGTCTCCACCCCCCGCAGAAAACCGGGGGGGGGTCACTACCGCTTCGAACCCCCCCTCTCCGGAAACCGAAGAGGGCTCACTACCGGTTCGAACCCCCCTCCCCCCCCTCCGGAAAACCGGGAGGGGTCACTACCGGTTCAACCCCCCCCCCACCCCCACCACTCTCTCCACTTTCACCACGGTCCCCACCACTTTCACCACGGTCCCCACCACTGTCCCACTGTGTCCACTGTACCCACCACTGTCCCACTGTCCCCGCCGCTGTCCCACTGTGGTGCTGTCCCACCGTCCCCACTGTCCCCATCACTCTCCCACTGTCCCCCACTGTCCCCACCAATTTCCCCACTGTACTACTGTCCCACCACAATCCTCACCACCGCCTTCACCACTGTCCCCGCCACTACCGTCCCCACCACTGTCCCACTGTCCCCACCACTGTCCCGCTGTCCCCTCACCACTGTCCCCACCACCACCGTCCCCACCACTGTCCGCACCACTGTCCCACTGTCCCCGCACCACTGTCCCCACCACCACCGTCCCCACCACTGTTCCAGCATCCCCACCATTGTCCAACTGTCCTGAGGAGCGGGGATCGTTTGCCGGCGGCGAGGGGGGGGGTTCGAACCAGTAGTGATCTCCCCCGATTTTCGAGGGGGGGGGTCGAACCGGTAGTGACCCCCCCCTCTTTTCATGATGGACTAGTGACCCCCCCCCCCCGGTTTTCGAGGAGAGGGGGGGGGTCGAACCGGTAGTGACCCCACCCAGTTGTCCGCCAGCAGCGGTAGAACACGCTCTTTCTGTTGTAAATTGTTGAGGTCCGCGCGAGGGGGGAGAGCCCCAAACCAGCAAATTCACCACGCCCGAATCGCATTGCCTGACTTCCTGGGGGGGCGTGGGGCACGAAAAAATACATGAGACTCGCGCCTCCGAGGCCATAATCCCTCGTAGATTACGCAATGTTCGGGTCCCCAAGGCCATTCACCCCTTGAAATTACCTAAGTTTTGCGTCCCCGAGGCAACACACCCTCGTAAATTACAGTATCTTCGCGTCCCCGAAGCCAGAATCCCTCGTACATTACGCCATACTCGCATTGCCGAAGCCAAGAGTGCTCCAAGGCGCCCGAAGATGGTTCCAAGACGGCCCAAGAGAGCCCCAAGAGGCCCCCAGAACGATCAAAGAGGCCTCCCGATAGAGCCCCAAGAGGCCAAGGATTTGGGGTTCTCGTATTTTCGGCTTTCCGACGCTCCAACATGGCTCAAGAAGCTCCCAAGTCCCAAGACCGCCCCAAGACAGCCCAAGACGCCTCCAAAAGGGCCCCAAGACGGCACGAGAAGGCTCCAAGATGGCCCAAGAAGCGTTCCGAGAAGTCCCGAGAAGCCCCCAGGAGGCCCCAAGAGGCCCCAAGAGGCGCCCAAGACGCGCCAGAGAGGCCTGCAAGAGACCCAAAGGATATCCCACGAGGCCTCCCGAGGCCCCCAAGAAGCTCCCAAACCGCCTCCAAGAGGCCCCCGAGAGGCTCCCCACGACACCCCAACATATATACAAGAGGTCTGAGACCCACAACGCAGGCACGGTAGCGGGATGGGCCGAAGGCCACTAGGATCCGCCGCCCCCTGTCGATTCATCGCAGGGGTGCCTGGCGTGCTGGATCCTTTCGGTTTTGGTTTTGGTTCTTTTTCCAAAAGAACTCCCCCTGGGGCTTCGGCACGTCCTGCCACCGTGCCGTTGGCTCGGGACATCCTCAAAAAATCGTGAAGATGGCCCAAGATGGCCTCCAAGTCCGCCCAAGATGGTCCAAGACGGCCTCCAAGACGGCCCAAGAGAGTCCAAGACGGCCCAAGACGGCCCAAGAGGCCCCCCAGAGGCCTCCCAGACGGCCCAAGAGGCCTCCAAGAGGTCCTCCAGGAGGGCCCGAAGAGGCCGAAATCATCTTTTGTCTTAGGTTTTTTGAAGGATTTTGGAATGTGCTTCTTCTCGGCATTCCGACGGCTCAAGACGGCCCAAGAGGCCCCCAAGATCGCCCAAGAGGCCCCCAGGAGGGCCCCATGACGGCCCAAGTGGCCTCCAAGAGGGTCTCCAGAAAGGCCCGAAAAGGCCAAAATCATTGATTTCCCATGGGTTTTTGAAGGATTGTGGCATTTGTTTTTTTGTCTGCCTTCCGACGGCCCGAGACGGCCCAAGTGCCCCCAAAGATCGCCCAAGAGGCCCAAGACACGGCCCCAAGAGGCCCCCAAGACGGCCCAAGAGGTCTCCAAGACGCTCAAGATGGCCTCCATGACGGTCCAAGAGCCTTCCAAGACGTCCTCCAAGAATGCCAGAAAGAGTCAAATGGCCTCCAGACGGCCAAGATGGCCTTCAAGATGCCCACGTGTTCCCCGAAGGCTTTCCAAACCGATTCGGGGAACAAATGGTCCGATAGCTTGGCAGGTCTGGCCTCAACGTTCGGCCACATAGGCGCTTCCACAAAGGCAGGGAGCGGCGGTGGTTCGCCGTAGGCGTCTTCGATCCGCCGCCCCCTGTTGATTCATCACAGGGGTGCCTGGCGTGCTAGATCCTTCCGATTTTGGTTTTGGTTCCTTTTCCAAAAGAAGCCCCACTGGGGCTTCGGCCCGTCCCGCTGGCCACCTGGAAAGGATCTCAATTGTACAATGTTTCCTCCAAGACGGCTCAAGATGGCCTCCATGATGGCCACGTTGGCCCAAGATGGCCTCCAAGATGGCCTCCGATGGCCTCCAAGTCCGCCCAAGAGAGGAGGAGATGCCACCAAGTCCGCCCAAGAAACCTCCAAGACGGCCCAAGACGGCCCATGAGGTGCCCAAGAGGCCTCTAAGACGGCCCAAGAGGCCTCCAAGAGGTCCTCCAGGAGGGCCCGAAGAGGCCAAAATTATTGATTGTCCAGAGGTTTTTGATGGAGTTTGGCATTCGCTTCTTCTCGGCTTTCCGACGACCCAAGACGGCCCAAAGAGGCCCTCAGGATCGCCCCCACAGCGCCCAAGAGGCCTCCAAGATGGCCTCCGGACTGCCCAAGAGGCCCCCAAGACGGCCCCAAGAGGGCACAAAGACGACCCAAGAGGCCTCCAAGACGCCCAAGATGGCCGGTAAGACGGCCCTGGAGCACCCCAAGAGGGCCCCAAGCCGGCCCAGAAAGGCCCCCCAAACAGCTTCTGACGGCGTCAGACGGGCCAGGAGCCCACCAAGTTGGCCGAAGTTGGCTCGAAGCTGGCCCAAGAGGGCCCAAGCCTGTTGATTCATCACAGGGGTGCCTGGCGTGCTGACCCCTCTCGTTTTTGGTTTTGGTTTTTTGTCCAAAAAAACTCCCCCTGGGGCTTCGGCCCGTCCCGCCAGCCACCTGGAAAGGACCTCAATTGCACAATTTGTCCTCCAAGACGGCTCAAGACGGCCACGTTGGTCCAAGATGGCCTCCAAGATGGCCTCCAAGTTCGCCAAAGATGGTCCAAGACAGCCTACAAGACGGCCCAAGAGAGTCCAAGACGGCCCAAGAGGCCCCCCAGAGGCCTCCAAGGCGGCTCAAGAGGCCTCCAAGAGGTCCTCCAGGAGGGCTCGAAGAGGCCAAAATTATTGATTGTCCAGAGGTTTTTGATGGAGTTTGGTATTCGCTTCTTCTCGGCTTTCCGACGACCCAAGACGGCCCAAAGAGGCCCTCAGGATCGCCCCCACAGCGCCCAAGAGGCCTCCAAGATGGCCTCCGGACTGCCCAAGAGGCCCCCAAGACGGCCCCAAGATGGCACAAAGACGACCCAAGAGGCCTCCAAGACGCCCAAGATGGCCTCTAAGACGGCCCTGGAGCACCCCAAGAGGGCCCCAAGCCGGCCCAGAAAGGCCCCCCAAACAGCTTCTGACGGCGTCAGACGGGCCAGGAGCCCACCAAGTTGGCCGAAGTTGGCTCGAAGCTGGCCCAAGACGGCCCAAGAGGCCTCCATGGTCCGATAGCTTGGCAGGTCTGGCCTCAACGTTCGGCCACATAGGCGCTTCCAAGAAGGCAGGGGGCGGCGATGATTCGCCGTAGGCGCCTTCGATAACGCCAACGTCTCAATATGTGCTGATGATGTTCCCTGGTGCGCCAAGGCAGCGACGAGACGCACCGAAGTGCATGGCACCATGATCTGAAAGAGGCCATCCGGGCAGGAGCCCGAGCCGACTCCGAGCCGCAAGTGACAATGAAGCCGGACGAGCTCAGCGGTGAACGCTGGAATGAGCGGTGGGCACTTGTCGGCAGCACGCAGCCGCGGGGCGGGGAGCTGCACCGGTACCCAAATTTCCGACGATGTGGGATACGAAAAGAAGCGGGTCTTACGCCGCGGTTTACGCGGGCCGCCAACGTGGCACACCGCGTGGATAAGCGGGCACTTCGGTTACGCGCGGCCTTACGCGCGAAGCTTACACGCGCAGGTCGGCGCAGTCGACCCCAATATTCTTCCGTCGCTCATATGAATTTTTCAACCGGCGGTTTTGCTTTGGTTTCGGCTGGCGGGGACCGTTTTCGAGACCAGGAACCATCAAACATGATCGGGGGACGAAACACAACCCTGGAGAATCGGTCGGAACCTCTGGGGCCGCGGATTAGAAACATGACATCGGCAGGTGCAAGGGCACGACCAGTGGGTAGACAATTCTGTCGACGTCCTTGCCCTGGGATCTCGCGCGCAGAGGAAGTTGGGCAGATCGCCTCCACGCTCGGACTCAGCCCGCAGCAAGCGATCAACAAAGGCATGATGGCGATTGAAGAAGTGGGGAAGTTGTTCGAGCAGCAGAAGGCCGACCTTCTATCTCAGACCAGTCCGTCGGCGTTTGCACAAAGAACGGTAGCCCTCTCGAGCTGCACCAACTGAGCGGCTTCAGTACGAAGGACGAGCGGGCGACCATATCGCCCTGAATCTTGAAGCCGATATGGCCTATGCTCCATCACTCCGCATACATGACTCGAGCAACAGGATGCCTAGATCGCGAGGCGACTGGGAGTTCAGCATGCTGCTGGAGATGGAGAACGGGGCAAGGATGCAAACAAATGCATCAAGGCCACCCTCGATATGTAAGTCTCGACACATCTCGATTGGGACGATGTTGAGAAACGGGTCGAGACCAGGGGACGAGCTCATCGCTTAACGGAGTGAGCTAGGGCGGATTCAGAGTGAGGTGTCGACAAGAGCAAGCAGACGGCCCCCAAACCTTACAGTCACTCACTGTGATTGGGGATCGGCTAACTGATGAGCACATTGTTTGAGCTCCGTATTCCCTTGGCGCGGTGGCTTGTGCGACACATACGCTGACAAGCAGTAGGCAAAGCCCGAGACGCGGTGGCTTGAGTAGCCCACACGCCACAACCCTCCACGTTGGACTGTGTGCACGCGCGCGCATCTGCCGTGCGAGAGCGCTGGCACTGAGCTGCGTGTGCGGTGCCTGAGCATGGCCGTCAGACCGACCTGGCGCGGGCGACGGCCGGTGAGAAAACGCACCCTGCAGCCGTCCCTCCGCGTGCCTGGCCCAGCGGGGCCAGACCCAAGGGCTCCTAACTTCGCGCTGCGCGAAGCGCGAAGCGCGAACAACTTTGCGCTCTCGCGCCGCCCCAAAAGGGAGAAGAGGAGGACGAGGAGGAGGGGGAGGAGGAATGAGGCCCGCGAAGCGCGAAGCGCGACAAACTTCGCGCCCTCGTGGGAGCCCTTGAGACCTGTGGGTCTCAGCACACTGCACTGCCCAGGGGGCCAAGCACGAATGGTCCCATGGGATCCGCACCGTCGGGCTGCTGCAAGGCATCTGGCCTCGGCGTGCCCGACCCTCGCCTGCACATCGGTGGCTCGGGAGTGCGGACAGTGTCGAGCGATCGCCCCGATGCCATCAAACCCTCCCACGGGCCAGGGGGAGGGGCAGGAGAGAAACAACAGGTAACGAGAGAGAACAGGAAGGATCACGGAAATGATGACAATGCATCTGAAGAGGTAGAAGCTCCTCCACCTCGTCCAACTTCCTCCTCGTCCCTCATTCTCCCGCCGCTCCTGAGCTCGTTGCGGTCGGAGATGAAGGCTGGGAGGTTCGGCGTCCTCAGTCCGAGGAGCTGCATGAGCGGGAGAGGGGACAGGGGAAGGGCAAGGGGAGCTGTTATGTGAGGCGGAGGGGATGTTGGGAGCGGGGATTCAGGGGAGGAAAGGGATACGGGGCGCGGGGGCGAGGAGCGATGAGGGGGGATGGGGATTCTTGGGCCGTCTCGGTGCAATCTTGGAGATCTCTTGAGCCGTCTCGGAGCGTCAGAAACTCGAAAAGGCGGACAACACCCCCAAAACGCTGAAAAAAAACACAGAAAATCAAAGTGATGTGCCTCTTGGGGCCCTCTTGGGAAGGCTATTTGGGGCTCTCTTGGGGGGCCTCGAAGGCCTAGTGGGCCGTCTTGAAGCCGGGAGGGCGGACAGGGCGAAGACAAGTGGTGGCGGGGGACGGCGGCCAGGACGGAGTGGAGCCAGGGGCAGGGACGGGGCGCGAAGTCGGGAAGGGAGGAGCAGAGGCGGGGGAGGGGGCGGGGAGGGAGGGGAAGGACGAGATCGTCGTCGTCGTCGTCGAAGGAGAAAAAGGGAGGGGGGGGGGGGAACCAGCACATGGGGCGGGCGGGGGCGGGGCAGCGAGGGCGAGGGCGGGGGTGGGGTAGCGGGGGGGCGGACGGACGGCGCGGCTCGTGCCACCGTTGGTGAAGGGAGGGCTTTTGCACGAAGGGGCAAGGCAAGGCAAGGCGCGCCCGAGTCCGCCGGGGAGGCGGGGCCTGGAAGGCCGGCGCGGGCGGGCCGGGGCCCTCAGTTGTAGATCTGGAACTTGTGGTCAGTGCTGTGTGTGTGGCGTAGGAACGCTTGTTCCAAATTGCTCCATTGAGTGCTGTCCTGTGCTAATGTAAATCATCGTTCGCTTCCAGGTTGGAGAAACATGTTTGCTGTCAGAATTTGTGTGGTATCGTCTTCCCACCTCTTCCTCTGACCCCCGTGTCTGCGGACTGCTTGTCGGAAGTTGTGGATGTCCGGCTCTCACGTCGCAGCAAGTCGGGCCCATCGGAGTCGGAACCAGCAGAATACCTTCAGCCATTCCGCCAACATAATCAGGATCGTGAGCCGGAGTCGAGAAGACGAGCTGGAAACGGATCCGGGGACGGGGAGGCGGGATGGGAGCTGGAATCGGAGAGGCGGGAATTGGAATTGGAGCTCGAAACGGAGAGACGGGAACCGCAGTCGGAGCCGGAGTCGGAGAGATGGGACGGGCGCCGGAGTCGGAAACCAAGGAGCTGAAATCGGAGCTGGAGTCGGAGAAATGGGCGCCGGAATTGGAAACGGAGTCGTAAAAATGGATGGGAGCTGGAGTCGTAAAGTCGGGAGCTGGAGCCAGGGCTGGAGTCGGAGGGATGGGAGCTGGAGTCGGAACCAGCAGAAGACTTTCAACCATTCCTGCCAACAGAAATGATTTAGATCGTGAACCGGAGTCGGAAAACCTTCAACCATTCCTGCCAACATAAAAATCAGGATCGTGAGCCAGAGTCGGAAAGACGAGAGTTGGAATCGGAGCCGGGGTCGGGGAAATGGGATGGGAGGTAGAATCGGAGAAACGGGAACCGGAATCGAGGCCGGAGTCGGAGAGATGGGATCTGAACTCGGAACCGGAATCGGAGAGATGGGACGGCTGCTGGAGTCGGAAAGCTGGGAGCTGGAATCGGTGCTGGAGTCGGAAAGGTGGGCGCCGAAACAGTGTCGGAGAGATAGAGCGGGAGTTGGAGACGAAACCAGTGTCGGAGGTAGGGGAGCCCCTGGGTTCAAATCAGGCGGTATTTTTGGAGCCTTTTTGGGGAAGGGAGAAATATTTTTCCATGTAGCTGAGAAAACCGTTCTCCAAACCTTTCCACAATTGTGCATGATATGCCATATATATATATATATATATATATATATATATATGTTACCAATTGGATGTCGCAGTGGTATTCTGTGACAATCTTAATAAACGACACTATATCATCGTCCCAAGTCTTTCGCTGACCGCCGCCTCGTCGTTCTGCTCGTCGTGCGTCGTGCGCGCTCGGGTCCCAACGTATACAACGAAGGGGGCGGCAAGTGTTTCGGATGCTGGGAGGGGGGGTCGCAGCACGAGGTGCGGAAGAAAAGGGCGAACAGGGGAGGATGAGGGAATGATGATGATGAGGAGTAGGAAGAGGAGGAGGACGAGGAAGGAAGAGGAGGGAAGAGGAGGAGATAGGACCGGAGGAAGAGGATAAGCGAGGAGCGAAGAGCGAGGAGCGAACAGGAGGAGGAAGAAGAAAAGGAGGAAGAAAACGAAGAGGAAAACGAGGGAGAGGAGGAGGAAGAAAAGAGGAAGAGGAGGAGGATGAAGATGAGGGGGAGGAGAACAAAGGGTGCTGGGGGTACCAATGGTGCGCCCTGTCCGCAGGGCCCGTTACCAAGGCTAGACTCGGCAAACGCCGAAGCACATCAGCTGGGCCAGTGCCCAGACAACGAAGCGAATCCGCCAAGTCGACGAGAGAAAAGCAAGCCGCCCAATGGCAGCCAAAATCGAGGCGCGGCAGCCGCGGCAAAAGAGATGGGCACAGGCGGTCCAACCATCAGCCCCAGAGTGGGTCGTCGACCTCCAGCTCTCCGATGTCCCTCCGCCATACAGCGAATATCGTGACTGACCTGCTCCAGGGACGCTCCGATGGCGTCTGGAAGTAGAGCGCACTCCGCCTCCTCGCCAAGGCCACGAGCTACGCCGCGGTAGTGTTGACATTTGGCAGGCGCGTGGAGCCAGCCGAGCCTCCATGGCCCTTGCTGCTGCTCTGGCGTTTGCTGTTATCTAGAGACTTGGAGCGGCCAAAACCCAAGTGGGCGACGTTAACCACCTCCGTTCCCTTGATGTCCTGGTAGGTGATGTCGCCAGCCCGCCACATCTACCAAGATATCGTCCTCTTCCGAGCCCAGCGACTAGGTTTTTGCACCTCGGCCTGGAGATCCTCCGTGGGGTCTCCATCACGTTGTTCTGGGTAGTGCCCGCCTCATTCAGGTTCTTCCCCAAGTGCTGGCAGATATTTTCGCCGGGGGCAGAACGAGGTTCGCATCCAGCCCCTCCTTCTGCCTCGGATGTTCGTCCATGGCTCCCCCCCCCCTCCACGGCCAGTAGCTCGGCCGCGGCGCAGACGCGTGTTCGGGCTGAGTGGTGCGAAAACTACTCACCTCTAGATGGCCCAATGGCGAACCGCCTGCAGCTCGCAAGGGGCCCCTCACCTTGTCGCCCGTCAGGGCCGCGGCTAGGCTCGTCTCCAGATGCTCCATCTGCTTCTTTTGCTGCAGCAGCGTCTCCCACGAGACAATGCGCCCGCAAACCTTGTAAGTGCTGCGGAAAACCGAAATTCGTATAGCTGCACATGTGCATTTCCGTTTCAACGCGAACTGCGTGGCCTGCCCTTTCGAAGTCTTCCAAGGCACCTTGCCACTCTTCTTGTGGCTGTCCTGCTGGCCCAACGCCATCTCCTGACACCGTTGCCTCAGATGGTCCCCCCACAAAGAGTCGGGCGTGACGCGATTCGCCACATTCTTCTCGAACTCTTTGTTGCGCAGCTTGTCCTTCTCGATGAACGCCTTCCGCGCGGCTGGCAGCTCGAGCTCGCGCTCGCTGGGCATGTGCTTCACTGATTGCGCGGGTGCATGCGAAGTCCCAATGACCTCCGAGCCCCACCTTGCCGGAGTCCAGCACCTCGCCCTCGGTGCCCTTGCCCGAGGATGCTTGGTGCCAGCACCCATCTGATTCCTCGGCGCGCCTCGGGGGCGTGCGAGGCGCTTTCCCTGTGCGCGGGCGCCCCTCCTGGGGCGCGCCAGCGCTGCCCCGGGCGGCCATCGTCGATGGGGGGCGGCCGAACCATCAGAATCTCCAGCGAATCCTCGGAGCCTGCTTCCCAGCTGGTAGCCGATGGGCGAAAATGGCACGAAAATGGCGCCCATGCTAATCCTGCTCTGGCCGCCGCGGCTCCGCGCCGCCGCGCACAGTCGACGCGCGCCGCGCGACGCCCGAAGGACCTCGGGCCGGAAAAGCTGGCGGAGAAAGAAGGCGGAGAGGAAGGGGGGGAAGGAGGGGGGGGGAGGAGGCAAAGGCAAGGCTCAAATCCACACGGTCTGGCGCTTTCGCGCGGCCGCTCAGGCAGCGGGGGGGGGGGAGGGGGAGGAGGGGGGGAAATGGGAGCGCGGGACTGGCCGCTGCGCTCAGCCTCTGCCTGCTTCGCGGGCCACAGTCGCCGCCGCGGGGCGGAGGGCCGCGCCGACCTTCTGGTCGATGTCCCTGACGCGGCGCACTGCGGCCGCCTGGAGCGCGCGGCCTTCCTGGCCGCGCTGGGCAGCGGCGTCGGCGTCCGCGTTAGCCGGCAGCCATGCCTCGGCCTGGCAGGCTTGCTGGCAGGCGCGCCGAAGCCAGTGCTCGGCCTTCGCCGGTTCCAAGTCGCCCGCGTGGCTCGGGGCCCAGACGACGTCCCACATGTCCAGGGTTGGGGCGGCGAGCTGCGCGATCCGGCGCCAGAGGTCAGATGCCCCCCTATAGCTTCGCAGACTGCCGCGGCATTTCGAAGACGGCGTGAGCCTCGGACCACTGCTTCGGCGCCCGCCAGCAGCAGCACACGCTGCTCGGCCAGGTCCGCGCGTAGCGGCGCAAACAAGACACCATGTACCTACGCCCTCCCAGAGGAGCTTTTTCTCATGCTTGTTTTTGTTAAAGTGAGAATTCGCATGTTTTGCTTCGAAAACAAAAATTTCTCATCTGCGGTTTTCTCACATTTTCTGTTTTGTCAGTGCCTTACTGATCGCGCGGTGGCTTTCGCGTCGTAAACGCGACAGTGGCACGAAAAGTGCATTTCTCTTAGCGGGTCGCCCGCGTGGGTGTACTCGCCGACGTGTCGCGGCCCGCGAGGCGCGACAATAGTGTCGCCGTTCGGCGACGTGGGCGCGAGGACTCGGCCTTCGCTAAGATCGCACTAGCACAAACCAGGCGAGCGCGCGAGACCTCATCCCGCGCCACATCGCGACGACCGAATTCGGCGCACGAATCATCAGGAGATACAGGGTGTGCTTGGTGTTCCTTTCCCTTTCATCGTTCCCACAGTCCTGTGCGTGTACAATGGAACTGGTTGTTGCCTCACTCTGCCGTATCTGATTTGTCATGTGTCCATGTTTTGTTTTTGATATCGTGCTTGTTGTTTCGGTCCTCTCCTTGCCCTTCTTGCTAATCTCTCGTGCCCCCATCATCATCGCCATCGCCATAACAGTTATTATCGGTGTCATCATAATCGTCATCATCCCCCCCCCCCCCCCCTCGCCCCCATCCGTCCTTTCGTCATTATCCTCCTCATCCTCCTCCTCCTTCTCCTCCTCCTCCTACTCCTCCTCGCCTCCGTTTGTCAGTTCCTCCTCGCCTCCGTATTCTATGGGTTGCGCCATGAACATATTGCACGTAAGGAAGAGATACCCCCTAAAAGGATGCGCGAACGATCACCAAGACTGCGGGCATCGCGATTGCGCCACGTTGCGTTCGCAGGTTGCGCCCATCGGTTGCGCCACAAGTTGCGCCATAGGTTGAACCATCGGTTGCGCCATGGGTTGCGGCCATAGGTTGCGCCACGGGCAGTGCCGTAACTTGTAGCATGTCGACGCCTACGACCGCAGGTTGCGCCACAAATTGCGCCCTATAGGTTACGCCATCGGTTGCGGCATAGGGCACGCCCCCAAGCTGCACCGATCTCGGGGATGGCGGGCACGCGGCAGCCTGTCAGGCATGCAGGCGCGAAGCGCTGGGAGCACATGAAGAAACAACCATATTTCTGTGACTTCCCCAAGAAGGCTAGTCGCGCTTCAGAGCGAACGCTGGGCCCTTCCTCACGGGGCGGACGGCAGCTGCTAGTCTGGTGCGAGCTCTGGACGGGAACGGCTCACCATGCAGAACGTGGTTGAGCATGGCACGTTCTTTCCCTATCTCGTCAGATCGCATCTCGAGTTCTTTCTCTGTTGCTTTGGCTGCGTCCTCCTTTGCTCTCTTATGTTTCTCCTACGGGTGGCACGTAAGGGAGGTCGATGCCCTCCCCTCTCTCCAATTCCTTGCTCATTCCCCAGCCCCTCATCCCCTCCTTTTCTTTCTCCCTCCCCCCCCCCCCCCTTTCCTTTTCAACGTTGGGTCATCTATCTTGCACAGCTCGATGTGCCGCAGAGCTCTCTGTCCAATGACTTCGTCTGGGACCCACTCCTTGACTTCGCTTTCCTCGGCTTCATCCTTCTCCTTCTCCTCTTCCTCTGCTTCCTCCTCCTCCTCCTGAAAGAACACCTTGCCCAGGGAATCCAGGCTCCGCTGCGATGCATCCTGGCGCTCCTCCTCCTCTTCCTCGTCCTCGTCCTCCTCCTCCTCCTCCTCCTCCTCCTCCTCCTCCTGCTGTTGTTTGGCCTCTTTCGTCACCATCGCGTTCTGGCATGTCTCGGCATCTTGGGCGGAGCCAGCTGAAATTTGCGCATTCGCGGATGGCCCCGGGGATTAAATTTGGAAAGTGTCTGGTAGGCGGCGCCGCTTCTCGGACATATTGATGGCGAGGGAGGGTGAGAGGAGAGGGAATGGATGGGGAAACGCGACGGGGCGGTGGGCGGAAGGAGGGATGGGAAAAAGGGGAGAGGGAGGGACGGAGGGGGAGAGAGGAGGGGAGGGAAGGCGGATGGTATCTGGGGCTCAGAGCAAAATAGCTGTCTCGTCCGATCTGATTGCGCACGCGCAGATATTGAAAATCTGCCAGCTTCCCATGCGCATCCTTGTATAAGAGTCTGCACAGAAGGAGCGGCGACGCTGAGGGAGTATGCGATGCCTATCGCCGTGGGGCCCGATCGCGGGTAGGTCTCGGGTAGGTGTCGGGTAGATGTCGGGTAGGTCTCGGGTAGGTCTCGGGTAGGTCTCGGGTAGGTCTCGGGTAGGTCTCGGGTAGATCTCGGGTAGGTCTCGGGTAAGTCTCGGGTAGGTCTCGGGTAGGTCTCGGGCAGGTCTCGGGTAGGCATCGGCAGGTCTCGAGGAGGTCTCGGGCGGGCGTTAGGCGTCACCTGGCGGTGGGCAGGCGGAGGCGACAGCACGTACCAACATGCGAGAAGTTGAATTCTGATCGGTGGGTCTGGTTAACATCTTATAATGGTCGCAGTCTGTGCCCACAGCGCAGGGGAGCTACACATCTGGCGCGTGCCCTAGCGCAGACGTCCCTGCGCGAATGTGATGAGGGATTGGAGAGATGGCTCGCATGACAAGTCAACTCGTCGGGACGACCGGGAGGAAGATGAGGATGCATGCGCGGAGGCGGGGGGAGGAGGGGTAGGACACGGGGGGGGAGGAGGAGGGGGAGGGGGATGGGGATGAGGGGCTGGATGGTGACAAGCAGGGGGCGGAGGGCGGCGGATAGAATGGGAGGAGGTTGTGACAGAAAGGAGGTCTGACAGCAGTCGCCCTTACAGGGCAGCAAAAAAGAGTTCGCTTGGACGGCTGGTAATAGATGCACCCGCTGAAATATAGTTATCCCCCATGTTGCGCGGCGCGATGACGCAGCGACCCCTGCCAATATTAAATTTAAACTTTCGTCGTGAAACGTCGAATAGAACCTTGGGTTGCCCTTGTCACGAATGCAAAGAGTTGAGTGAACAAACTGATGGGACTTCGGCTGCATGCACTTGCCGATTGAATTCATCACTGCGAGGTGCCGAAGGCACATGTCGAGCAAATAGCGCTGAGTGACGAATGGCACTGCCCTCGGGGTAGTTCTCAATGTTTCGAGATACTGCACGAGAGCGTCACCAGCTGCACGCACCACCTGCCCATCGAGAATGCGATGAGAGAACTTGCCAACAAAATGTGTGGCCCAGCGAACCAGAATGCCCGTCTCGGCACCCTTGGTTTTGATAGTCTGTCTATCAGGGGTGCCAATCATACCTACCGTTAAATCCGAAAGCTGGTAGCTCAATGGGATATTGTTATCATTACACCAGCACTTGTAATCATTGAAAAACCTACGCATTGACCAATCTATTACAGTCTCGCGGCTACCTTCAATCTGCCATGCGTCCGATTCAATGGCATTCCAGAATACACAGTGCACCAAAATCTGACAGACGCCTAAGTAGAGGCAGCGCAACGTGTCGCAATGCAGAACATCTTCGGATACGCCGACGCAGATCGAGAACAACGGATTTATGTGGTGCACTCTGTCAAGTATTCGATTGCTCGCGTCAACTCGGCGCCTCCAAAAAAAAACGCACTTGAAAGGCAACGGCATGGTAGCAAAGGCCGCTATGCCCAAGAGGTCCGCCGACGGCCCAAGTCTATCGAATCGCTTCGGGGGGGGGGGGGGGGGGGGCCCGGCCTGGCACACCACGCCTCAAAATACACCCCTTCGAATTTTTGGACTTGTCGAAATGCAACTCGCCAACTGTAAGGATATTGTCCCGCGTTGCCTCGTCAGTTATCTCGATGGCCTGCTCGCACCGCTTGCAGGCGCCGTCGTAGGGCTCAGGATCACCCCAGCAGTGCCCGCCCAGAGTAATGTTGCCGAACCTGCACGTGGTTTTCAGCAGATCGATCGACCGTGGGGTAGAATGGGGGGATGCAGAGGGGATTGATGAGTGAGAAAAATGATGAGGATGAAGGTGATGAATGCAAGCAGCGATCTCGAAGCCGGGCGCGTCGTTGCCGGAGGGAAGGGCACGTCGGCGGCAGGGGCGCGGCGAGGGGAGGACGAGCAGGATGGAGAGGGAAAGGGAAGGGAAGGATACTACGTTCAAAAAACAAAAGTGCATGCTGTTGGCCCCCCAAGAAATGGAGAGGCGTGATATGCGCGATGGGGGGTTCGGGAATGCGGCTAAGTATTTGCCCTACCTTGCAGACTGCGAACTACTGGGTGCATCGAGTTACACGCAACCGAGCTGCTGAGATTATTTCAACACCTAGGAGCTTGTACATGTCGCTCTTGTTCGTCGCGCACCATATGCACGGCACGCGATGCGCAGACCACGTCGGGAAGCCGAGCAGGTTGCAGTAAGCTTCCCAATCACCTTTGATTTGGCACAGTGCAAATCTCGACGACAAGCGTGGCGTGTCTCGAGCAAGTCTGCATTGCACCGAATCATCGGGAAATTCGGTATTGTCCCACCTCGTCAGAGATCGCTCCCCGCGTGCTGCCAATGACAGGCTCCATCCGATGTATTGATATACCACCGCCAACGTGCACCGGCCATGACATCCACACTTGCACATTTCCTTCTTGGCCAGTACTGCGACTAGCATTCGCTCGCTGGCCTGGAGGTTGTATATGGAGATCGCGATGAGGGTTTCTGCTCGTGGGCCAACGGGTCTATTGAATTTGATCCCATCCAGATATAAAGCAGTCGGGTACACTGGCCTGTCATCGCCGTCTCGGCGGCGGTACGGGTGTCTCTCGTACTGCAAAGTCCAATCATTCAGCTCAATATGAGAAACACCATCATTTTTTATTTCCGCCTCATGCATCTCATGTGGAGGTGACACCAATATTTGTTGTGTGCTCCTGGAATTCGTTATCCACGTTGGCACCGTCAGCACGTCAAGAGCTGGCGCAGAATCTGGCGTTGGCAGGACTGTGTCAAGATGCCTCTTGTAAGCGCCAGTGGACGAGCGGTTGGGTTCGACTGCATACTTCCGAATGGAGTCGGCACGACATCCAACTCTCACGCACCAATGGCAAACCGTGCACAGTGTTTTAGCGTCCAACCTTCCCGCTGCATACAAGGTGAGCAACGCGCCGTCGAGTCTTCGCCCAGCCTCGATCTTTTGAGCCGCCTCATCACTATCTATATGTGATTCCCATCTGTGCCGTCTTACGGGCGACCTGGACATGTAACGGTGCCGCTTGCGTCTCGGCGACATATCCGTCGCCTAATATTCAAGCCAAAACGGCTGCGGAGGCAGGGGTGGAGGTGGAAAACAGGAGCACGGGGCCGTCGAGTTGTTCAAATATGGCGCCGGTGTTTGCACGATTCGACATCTCCCACATGTGGAGCTCGACGAAAGCTTCAAACAAAGCTGCACTGGTGCACCGACTGAACCCCCGCGGGCCTTGTGTTTTGTAGGAAGACTCAGCTGATGCTGGAAGTTAAGGGCAGCGCCTCGCCTCTTTCAAGACTCGTGTCATCGGGGCGTTGCTGCGTCGTCAACGCCATTCTTATCACGGCCCCGCTAATATGTATATCCTCCAGGGAACCATCATCATCGCAGAGCCGTCGCCCCTATTATATCGGTTGTTGCCCTCCCTCCTCATGCCTCTTCTCTATAACGTATTTCCCACCACATCTCGTTATCACTCTCTCTCTCTACCTCTATCTCTCTGTCTCTGTATCCATCCCACGAGTCGTCCCTTCCGAAGATACGATGTCAATATTATGTTGTTCCCTCTTGTCCCTCCCCCCCCCCCCCCTCCTCCCCCCCCCCCTGCCGAAGGTGCGATGTCAATATTATGTTGGCCGCCTTTGCCCCTCTCGAACCCTTCGCGCACTTAGCCCCCATCTAATTTTCTATCCGTCGTCTGCACTTCTCTGCTCCGAGTAGTCGTCGCCCCAGGTGCCGACGGCGCCCCATTTCTTCGCCCCGTGATGGCCCCCCCATAGGGCCCCGATCATAACTGTGCAGAAAGCAAATTTAAATGGTTATGCCTGGGGGCACCTCGGGCACCCGTTTAGGTCCTCCTGGGGCCTCCCTCTGAGCCCCCAGAGGCTCTCTTGGATATGAGGTGGAGGATGAGGAGGAATATATGAGGAGCAGAAGGGGGGCGGGGATGGAGCGGCGCAGGGAGAGGAGGAGCAGGGGGAGGAGGGGGGGGAGGAGGAGGTGCGGCGGGGCAAGCTCGCGAGTCCTGGTACTTGGACGCGTCGATCGGCCAGCAGCGGGCGGGCAACGGCGGGCCCGCCCCCAAGGCAGGGAAGGGTTGGCAGGGGAGGGGAGTTGGGAGAGGAGAGGGAAAGGGGTCGGGGGAGGGGAGTTGGGAGGGGTACGAGTCCTCCATAACATTCCTATTCCTCCTCCATCCTAATACACACACACACACACACGCACACACACACACGCACACACGCACACACGCACACACGCACACACACGCACGCGTGAGCACACGCGCACACATGTTATTCCTCCAACTCCCCCGCCACCCCTGCAGTGGAGGAGGACTTGAGAGGGCGGAGAGGAAGGGGGGGGGACATCACATGAGCAGAACTCTGATTTCTCATTCACCCCTCATCCGATGGCGGTCAGCGATGGTTTTTAGGGGCGGGCTGCCGTTGCTCCGAAGGTTGGCTGACATTTTCTCCCAGAATGGTGCGTGGGGGAAGCGAGCAGGAGGTGGAGGAGGGTTAGGGAGACGAGGGGTGCGAGAGAATAGGGGAGCCCGAGGGGCAGGAGGGCAACTTGGAGGAGTTGGAGCAGCCCGAGAAGCAGAGGGAGGGCTCGCCAGCACCCTCGAGCCTCCTCCGATCGGCTACCTGCCACCTACCCGGAACCTACCCGGGATCTCCCCGGGATCTCCCCGGGATTTCGAGGATGCATCGAACCGGAGCCCCGCCTACCCGGAACCTACCCGGCACCTTCCCGCAACCTACCCGGGATCTCCCCGCGGCTTGCCCGCGGCTTGCCTGACGCTCGCTCGGGTGAAAAAATGGCAGCGGATGGGTTGCGGGCAGGTTGCGGGCAGGTTGCGGGTAGGTCGCGGGTAGGTCGCGGGTAGGTCGCGGGTAGGTCGCGGGTAGGTCGCGGGTAGGTCGCGGGTAGGTCGCGGGTAGGTCGCGGGTAGGTCGCGGGTAGGCGACGGGAAGGTGACGGGAAGGTGACGGGAAGGTGACGGGAGGGGTGGAGGAAAGACGAGGGGAGAGTTTTCACTCGCGATTTCCCTCGCGCTCCCTGGCTTCGAACTTCAAAGAGGCCAGCCCGTACTATAGAACGCATGCCGTTGATCGTTGAAATTGTATTGCGTGTTGTTTTACTTGAACAGTTGCGGTTGCTCACGTATTTTAGTTACCCAGTTTCACACTGCTACCCCCTTCAACGAACGTTCACCCCAAAATGGGCGAGCATGCGATCACAATCAGTCCGATGGAGTGCGGAGGGGGCTGGCCTGAACAAGCAAACGCAAGCGCTGCCTATCAAGGCTCCTGTACCCAGCGAGGCTTCCCCTGCAGCTGCATACTCGTCTCGGGATTTCCTCTGCAGCTGCATGCTCGCCCAAGCCGTGATCTCGGTCGTCAGCTCACTGGCTAGCGGACGGCGCCTCCTCGTCGTTGATCTGGTTGATGCGGTCCACGATCTCCTTGACGATCTCGATCTTATCCTCGACCTCGCTGAACTTGGAGATAGACAAGTTCAGGTCGTGCTCGGTGTCCCAGTCCCCCCCGTCCTTCAGCATGGACTTCAACGCGTCGTCGTTCGACACGTGCTCGTCCAGGCGGCTCACTGCCCTCGCGAGCTTGCCCTGGAAGCGGTCCGTCTTCGCCCACTTGCACTCAGGCTCGCCATCGATCTTCTGCAGCAAGCGCGACGACTTGTTGACGGCCTGGGCGCGCAGCGTCGCGATCTCGCGAGACCGCTTCAGCACTAACTGCTCCGTCACCTGCACCACCCTCTTCGGTTGGCCCTTGGCTTTGGCCTTCCCCTTGGCTTTGCCCTTGGCCTTGGGCCTGGCAGTATTCTTATCATTGGGCGACCCTCTCGTGGCCCTCTCCTTCGCGGCCTTCTGCCTCGCGGCATTCTCCTGCGCCTTCCTCGCCTTGTCCGCCCCCAAAGCCGCTGCGGCAGCGCCCGCCGCCTGGGAGTTCTCCTTCGCTGGCGTCTCGAGAGCGGGCGCAACACCTGCTGAGCCGCTGGAGCGGCCCCTGTTGTGCTCCTCCGCGAGGCGCTGCCACGTGTTCCGCGTGGACTTCGAGTCGACCTTCCTGAAGCGGCGGAACTCGATCCGCTTCGAATCCTCGTTGATCTTGCAACGCGTCGGGCCCGCCTCGATGCACTTCTTCGCTATATTCATGCAGCCTGCAATCACGGCCCGCGGGTCGAGGCCTAAGCCGCCTTCGGCGTCGACCAGCATGTCGAGGTTCATCCACTCCCCGTACTGCGCGTCATCATGAATCGTTTGCATCAGCTTCGACCTGCTCTCCAGGGGCACCAAAAAAGATATGGAGGGCGCGGGGGGGGGGGGGGGGGGGGGGGGGCGGGGAAATAATGACTTCGGAGGAGAAGGGTGATAATGATGATAATGGTGAGAACGAGGCGGAGGATGAGGACGCGGAGGAAGGATAATGACGACGAGGAGGTCTCTGGGGGATGAGGAGGACGAGGAAAGGGGCAATGAAGATACGAGGAATACGAGGAGGAGGAGGAGGAGGAGCTGGAGGAGGGGGAGGTGACCAAGAGGAGAGGAGCCAGTGCGATAAAACCGTTAACGTTTAGGTCAACCCCCATAGCTCCTCCAGCTTCTCGCATTTCTCTTTCAGCCAGTTGACCTTTCACTGCTTCTTGTTGTCAGAGCTCATCTTGTCGTACTCGGCCTTTTTGTCTGCATTCCCAACCAACCAGAGGTAGAAGCGCTTGCCAAGCGGGGGCTGCATGGTCACGTTGGCGAAGTTGGTCCTCGCCGCGTCGTCCAGAGCAGGATCAGATAGCTTGTCCATCTCCGCCTTGCAGGCTGGATCCAGCTCAGGGTCGCTCTCCTTCGGCGTCTCGGCGCCCCATCGACTCGGCGAAATACTTCATCAGCATCGACTCCGTCTCCGCCTCCCTCGGCAGGATGTGCTGGCGGCCGCGCATTTCTCACATCCGTCCACCCCTCCTCAACACCTCCTGTCCTGCCATACTCCTGGCCGATGTTTTGCGCTTTCAAAAAGTTGGAGGTTGGAGGGAGTTGGGGGGAGGGGGAAGAGGAGGGAGCCAAGGGATTTCGGGAGCGGAGGGTGGACGGGGCAATGACAATGGCGACGTCTAGTAGAAGGGGGTGCACGAGCGAAGAGAAAAACGCGCGTCCTTCACGTCGTTCCTCATGTCAGCGGCCATGGGCACCTTGCCATCGAGCTCGGCCTCGAGCATGGCCTCGAACGTCTGGGTCGCGAAGGGGGCGGTCTCGGCCTGGCAAGCGCGCGGGGGCAGACAATGTGCGATAATGGCAGAGGATGGGGGCGGAACCATGCGTTTCGTTTAGCGCGGAAGTGGCCAGGGCACAAGCGTCAGATTTCGCATGCCCCCCCCCCCCCCCCCCAGGTTTGGGCACGCGAATTGTCTGGCTTAGAATAAGACTCGGCCCCCGCAATGTCGAAGTTCCAGCGCCGCCCAGTGACGGCCGATATGCATGCATCTCACTCCTCCTTCTCCCCCTCCTCCTCCTCTCCCCTTCTCCTCCTCCCACCCTCGCCTTCATCCTCACGCCAGTCTTGAGGGTGAGCATTGATCATATAATCGCCGTCTTGGTCTAATCGATTTCTGTCCCCATTCATGTCTCCCCCCCCTCCTCCTCCTCCTCATATTCCTCCTATTCCTCCTCCTCCTCCTCCGACTACCCGTCCTCCATTGCATCATCAAACAGATCTCTTTGGTGGTTGATGGATGGATGATGTTTTTTCGTGCTGCTCGCACCCGATGGCTGATCTAGCATCGGCTCGTCCTCTAATCACTGTCGCTGTCTGGCGGTGGCTCAATCGGGACATGGCCAGCCTGTTGCGAGAGTGGCGCGGCTTTCTTCCTAGGGGGCGTTGTTGGTGCGTCCTCGGGCTGCGCTGGAACCCTACTCGGCTGCTTCGGAACCGACGGATTTTTTGGAGTCACGGGCGCGGCCCCGACGGCAGGCGGCGGCTCGGCGCCCACGTTAGCAGGCCGCTTCTTCACGGGACGAAGGTTCGTTGGTGAAATGCCGAAGGAATTCATGAGCTTGGTCTTCTCAGCGCCCAATCCCTCTCGGTCGAGCTCGCCCTTGCAGAAGCAGCCCGAGATGTTGTTGCACCATGAAATGGCAAGGTTTCAATTGGCTTGCTCTGGCCCGCCCTCGGAGTCGAATATCTTGGCGTTCACCTGCATCAGCTGCGGGGGCGTCTTCTTCCACATGATGCAAACCAACTTGTCGGGATCTTTGTCGGGCTGTTTGTCGACCCTGCACTTCGCCCAAACCTGCGCGCCCTCGAAGTCGCCAGCGAAAGTCTCCTTCGCGTCTGGAAACGGCGGCTTCGCCATCGACTTCGTCTTGCTCTTGACGATCGGCCCCGCCGCTGGTTTCGACCCCTCGGGTCCAGTTGCTGCTGCCGATGGCTGGGGCGCAGCCTTCGGCGCAGTCAAGGCCCCGTGCGTGGCACGGAACATCGCCACCGTGATCGAATATATTGTCGTCACAGTCCCGTCCTGGAAGCGGGCGTTCATCGGGTCGGTTTCGGGCTCCCCCATGGAAATCGCCCGCTCACTGTGAGCCGACGGCCTTCTGGTTGGAGGATGGCGAAAGGCCAAGCCACTCTGAGGGTCGAAGCCGCGCACGTACTCCTCGGTGGACGATGGAATGGCCTTCATCGTCGCAGCTAGCAGTGAACCATCTGGCCCTTCCTCTTCCAGCTCGCCCTCGTTCTCTACCTCGTCGCCTTCTTCTTCCTCCTCGTCGTCTTCTCCTTCATCATCCGCATCGGAATCATCGTCAAAGGCGCCTGACCCCGCGGCTGCGGGGCGCTTGCGTGCACCTGCAGGCCGTTTCAGGACCTGATCTGGCGGCAAGCCGAAATCGAGAGCAGTGAACCAACTCGGCGCCTGATCCGACACCGCCTTCGCCCGATAGACCTTGATGTGGCGAATAATGTTGCGGAACCGCTTGGACATCTCATCCACCCAATCGGTCTGTTCACGACTGGAGTCGAAGTAATTCTTGGGTGCCGACGCCGACTCCGCGACCCCGTTCAAAGCCTTCTTCCACGTCTTCGGGGGGATGCTGAGTGCCGGAGCCGCCTGAGGGTTCGCAAGCGTGTATGAGATCCTCGCCCTCCCCATCCTTTTCCCCTCCTCCCTCCTTCTCTTCCCCCCCCCCCCTCCTCCTCCTCCTCCTCCTCCTCCTCCCCCTCCCCCCCCCCCTCCTCCTCCTCCTCCTCCTCCTCCTCCTCCGCCTCCTCCTCCTCCTCCTCCTCCTCCTCTCCCCCCCATCATCAATCAACTCGTCGCCTCCCCGTCGAATCTTCGGGTAGGCATCGGGCAGGTCTCGGGTAGGTCTCGTGTAGGTCTCGGGTAGGTCTCGGGTAGGTCTCGGGTAGGTCTCGGGTAGGTCTCGGGTGGGTCTCGGGTAGGTCTAGTCTAGAGTAAGCCTTGCAAATGCTCCTGAGCAAATCGGCGTACTCCTCTATCTTCTTCCGCTGCACGCCGCTCTCGTGGTCGTACCTCACAAAGCCAGGTGTCGTAGCATCCGGGAGAAGCGAGTTTCGGAGCGCATCCACAGTGACCATCTAGTTAACACGCGCGAACAACGTTTGCCCTAAGAGCCAAAACGATTACGGATGATGTCGCTGACGGTTTCGTGAGACCCCTGCCCAGTAATGACGAGGAGGTGGAGGTGGATGAAGATGAGGCCCCCCTAGCCAGTAATGACGTGGAAGTGGAAGATGATTGCGGCAAACGAGGTATTGAGAGTCGGGAGAACGGGAATGGGGTGAGGCAGGAGTGGGAGCAGCGAAATGGGGATGGATAGGAATGTTAAGGCATAACAGAATGGGATAGGAAGTAGGGGCCAGGAGGAGCAATAAGGAACACAGCGAGGCAACTGACAGGAAACGGCGGAGAGCATCAAGCCTCGTCTGCTGGCTTTTCTGCGGGGGCTGGCTCATCAGCTGCGGGTGCTGCTGGCTCTTGAGCTGCGGGTGCTGTTGGCTCTTCAGCTGCGGGTGCTGGCTCTTCAGCCGCGGGTGCTGGCCTTTCAGCTGCGGGTGCTGCTGGCTCTTCAGCTGCGGGTGGCGCTGCCTCTCCAGCTGCGGGCGCCGCAGCGGGCGCAGGTTCGCTGACCTTGTGACGGGGCAAGGCGTTTGATACAGACCGCCTGGCTGGGGCCAGGCTGCCTTCATCAAATTCCTTCCTGTCACCCGTATTCCCCCTCCTCTTCCTCCTCCTCCCCCTCCTCCTCGTCTACCCCTCCCTCTCCCCAAAAGCCCAGTCCGAACTGTGCACGGAGAAGCTGTCCCTCAGAGTGTCGTGGCGGCTCAGGTCGGCGCCGCCCACGTCGAGCTCGCCCTTCGAATCGAAAGTCTACCATGCCACTTCACACGCGTGGATGGTGGAGAGGCGAGTTGCCCCTCCACCGCCCCTCAGAGATGAAGGCATGATAAACCGCCGTCCCGCGGGCCCCGATCGAAACGCCAAGTCGACGGCGGGCCAAGCTCCGCGGGCAGCGCGGCCTGCAGGGGGGGCAATGAGCGCACGGAACAGGATGCGCAAAGAGGAACAGTGGGAGGAGATCATAATGAATAGCGTGGGGAATAGGCGGACGAGAAGGAGGACGAGGAGAAGGGGGATGAGAAGATGGACAAAGAGAAAGTTGAGGATGAGGAAAAACAGAGAGTGAGGACGAGGAAGGGGAGAATACGAAGAGGGAGGGAAAGGATAAGGCGGACGAGGATAACGAGGAGAACGACGGAGAGGACGACGATAACGAAGAGGCTGAGGAAGTATTGGGGTCGCCTGCTGCGACATAGCTTCTGCGCCGCAGCCGCGCGGGGGGTCGGAACACCACTCACTGCGTGGCTGGGGGCGGAGTTCGCTCCAGAACGGGCTGCGCAGCGGGCGGCGGCGGCGACGGCGACGCCAGCCACGACGACGACGACGACGGCGACGGATGACGACGACGACGACGACGACGACGAAGACGAAGACGACGACGACCACTCCACCTCCACCATATAGGCCCCCCAAAAGCACACGCAAAAAACCGACGCACGCACGCGCACGCACGCATAATACTCGAAATTCCTGCCTCTCCTCCGCCGCCACCGACGACGACGACGACGACGGCGACAACGGCGACGACGAAAAGACGACGACGACGACGACGACGACGACGGGCGACGGCAACGGTGACGACGGACAACAGGGGCGGCGGCGAAGACGTCAGAGACAGCGGCGTCGACGACAGCACCGACGACGGCGGCAGCAGAGAAGGATGAGGAGGAGGAGGAGAAGGGAGAGGAACAATGAGACGAAGGGCGCCGAAAAACCGCCAGCTCGAGGAGCTAAGCGCGCGCGAGTGCTACGATCCTCTTGGTTGCGCGGCCGCGAGGTAATGTTTAATGTTGTCATTATGAGGTACGTGCTGTTATGTTTGATGTTGCCTTCGCAAAGCCCATGTTGAATATTGTATGAAAGTGAGAATTCTCATCTTTTTGCTTGAAAACACGAATTTTCTTGCTTTTTCCCTTTCTCACTTTTTGTGAAAAAAAGCTCCTCTGGGCTGTAGACCGTCTGATTCGGGCCCGGCAGAGCGCCCCAGACGGTCGGGCCCCCGTTGGCGCCGACCATTCCCCATGCCGCGCGGCGAAGGCGGCGGTCGCCCGGATGGGCCGCCGCGCCGTCGATGGCCGCTGGTCTGGCGAGCCGCGGGCGGCCCGGCCGCTGCCGCCGCGCGCCGGGGCGCCCTCTTGGCCTCGGGACATGCCCGGCAAGGGAGCGAATGGCCTCCGCGGGCGCACGGCAGCGGCAGAGGAAGGCGGCCGAGACGCAATGCGCGCAGCGATCTGCGAACTCCTGCGCCAGGTCTGGTCGCCGCGCGCTCAGCCTGCCGCGCCGGACAAGCGATGGCGCAGTGGACCTCGTCTGCGTTCGGCGCCCCGCAGCGGTCGCGCCTGTCGTCCGGCAGCCCGCGCTGGGGCGCCTGTTGCTCCGGTGCGCGCGCCCCGCAGGGCGCCTGCCTCGCGCGGCTCGGCTGTCGTCAGCAGCAGCCATGCGACGGCCAGAATCCCCCCCCTGCCCGACGGCGGCTGCGTCTCGCGGGCGCTCCTGCGCAGCCTGCCTCCAAAGTGCGCGCTGGGCTGCCTCCGCCGACCCCCCGGCCATGCGCTCCGAGGGCTCGGCTGTCAGGTCGAGAGAGGCACCGTCTACAATCCGCAACGGGGCGGGCCACTCCGGCCCCGGGACCGGGTCGCGCACAGCCTGCGCGACGGCCGCCGCGGGGCCGCGCGCCAACGAGGACGCCCTCGCAGCCGCGGCCCGCCACGCCGCGGCTGCTGGCGCGCCCGCGAGCTCCCCGTGCCAGACCCGGCGCGACCGCTGGCGGATCAGACGCGCGGGCGCCGCCGCCGCCGGGTCGGCGTCGCCCCCCAAGAGGGGCGTCGCGGCGGTGAGGCACCTCCGGCCTCTGCGGGGCCCCGCCGCAGCCTGCCCCGCGGCGCGCCGCGGCGAGAGGAGAGCCCCGCGGGCGAAGCTGAAGGCCCCTGCCCCGCGCATCGCCCCCTGGAAGAGGATCGCCCGCGCAGCGTTCAGCTTGCTGCGCGGCGGGCCCCGCGGGCGCTGCAAGCGGCGCGCTCAGCGCTGCGCTTCGCCCTCGCGGCCGCGTCGGGCGCCGACCCGGCGCCGCGCGGCGGCGGCGGCACGGGCGCACGATCAAGTGCTTGGCGGGCTTGGACAGCTGAAAGCCGGCGCCCATCCAGAGCCCCGGGGGGGCGCGCCTGGCGGCCTTCGAGTTTGCGAGCGCTCGTGTCTTGCCCGCGTCGAGCTCGCCACCCCAACTCTCGACGCCGGCGCGCCGCGCGAGGGCCGCGTCTTTCGGGCTTGGCGCGACTGGCCAATTGGGCCCGCGGCGTCCACGCGGCAACCGTCGGCTACCAGGCGCACCTCGGACACGGGGCTCGCCGCTTGCTCAGCGCGCGCAGGGGCGGCCATCGCGCGCTGCAGGGCGCTGCTGTTCACGCCGCACCCCGCCGCCAAGCCATTCGCGGGCAGACGCCAGGGCGAAAGCAATTTGGCCAGGCGCACCGCCCGCGGCGCGGCGCCCAGAGCGAGCGCCGCGCGCGCGCGAGGCTGCCGGGGCAGCGGCTGTCCGGCCGCGGACCAGAGGCGGCAGAGCCGCGGCAGCAGGCCCAGGTTGCGCTGATCGAGCGGCTGGCCCCCGACCCATTTGGCAACGGGCGCCTCGCGCCGCGCATGCGCTCTGGGAAGCCGCCCTCGCCCTCGACCAAGGAGCGCGCCTCCGACAGTCCTTGGGAGAGCGCCCCATGGAAGAAGAAATCGCAGCTCATCGCGCCCCCACTTGTCCAAGCCGTTGCCGCTGCCCTTCTGCTGCTTGGACGGCCTCCGGAGGCCCTCCGCCGCCCGCCAAAAGCGGCAGTTCGGTGTCGTCGAAGCCGTCCAGCGGGGCGCTCGCGGCGGCGGCGGCCTCGGCGCGCTGCTCGACGGGCCGGGCGGCGCCTGGGGCCCCCGCGCCGCTGCCCGCTCGCCCGCGGCGGCGTCGGCGAGCCGGGCAGGCTCGCCTTGGGCGCGCGCCGCCGCGGGCCCCGCTGACTGCTCAACCCGGCGGAGACCGCGGCGCGGCGGACCGCCTTCAAGGCATTCCGGCACCAGGCGCTCCAGCTCTTGGAGTCGGCCTTCCCGCGGTCCTCGGCGAGGGCAGAGCCGCGCGCCAGCGCCTCGTTGGCCCATGCGCGAAGATCTGAAGGCGAAGCTTCCGCGAGCCCCGCGGTCCGAGGGATCCAGCTGGCGCCCCCGCAGTCGAGGTTACTGCCCAGCCTCGCTGGTCTGAACGCGGCAGCGAGTCGCCCCGGCGGGCGGCGACCGGCAACGCGTCCTTATGCGCAGGCGAGCGCCTGGCCCCCGAGCTTCGTCCAGCGGGCTGCTGGGGCGCCGATGTCCCGGCCAGCGCGCGTTCGCCCGCGCCCGAGACCTGCGCCAGCATATGCTCGGCACGGCACCTCGCCCTCCGGCGCCCTCGGGGGCTCCAGGAGCCCCGCGGCGGCCGCGGCGTGCGATTAGGACCTCGGCAGCTGCGGGCCAATCCAACGCCTCCGCTGCTCGGACCTGCTGTGCGCCCACTTCTGTGGCAGCGCCCGCGGGCGCCCAGCGCCGCACGCGCGGGCGCGCAATCTGCGCGGGCGCGCGGGCTGGCGTCAGACCCCAGTGCCCTCTACCCACGGGGGCGCAGCGCCGCCCCCGCGCGCGGTCCGAGCGCTTGCCGGCCAGGGCCGAGGATAGCCGGAGCACCTCGTGCGTCGGCGCATCCGCGCCGGCCGGAACCGCAGGCGCGGGGTCGGCAGCCAAAGCGGGGCCGACCAACAGAACATCGATCTCCCTGCCTCCTCGGAAAGCCTGTCCTCGATGGCGGGCTGTCCCGTTAATTCGGAGGACGCGGCCCCCCGTAGCTCTGACGCTCAGCATGGTGAGCGGCTCTTCTGCAGTCAAATTCCAATCCCTTCCCAGCCGCGCGCCGCGCCGCAGCTCGCGGAGGAAGCGGCGCAACTCCGAGATCAAGGCCCAGTCGCCGTTGACCCTCGCGCTCACGATGCCGCAGATGGGAAATGCCACGGCGGGGCTGGCGGGGCCGCGCGGGAAAACGGCGGCAGCGAGCCGCCCCCTGCAATCCATCCTGCAGCGCCTCGGGCCACTCGATGGCCAGGGAGCCGCTGGCAGTGCCCACAAGAAAGCGCGCCCCTCCAGAAGCTGGCCCTTTCCGGGCGGAGGGCGCTGCCAGCGCGAGGTAGGCGTTCCAGCCTGCCGCGCGGGCGCGGGACTTCGCATCGCGCAGTTGAGGCGCCGCAGAGCGGTGCTCCTGGATGAACTTCACCAAAGGCCCTCGCCGCAAGATCCATTCATGGATCGCCCCTCCCCACGAAAACACGCTGCCCGTCTCCACGGCGACGCTGTCGGGGGACCTCCAGGCCCTTCTGGCTCGAACGCGCCCTCTGGGCCTCCTGCGGTCGGCCCCCAGCGCCTCCGCCGGCCTGGCCCGAGCAGCGCCTCCAAGCGCCACCGGCGGCCTGGCTGGGCCGGCCCCGTCACGGGCCAGACGGTCTGCGCAGCGCGGCTTGCCGGCGAAACCCGAAATTCGCCGGCCCAACGGGCCAGAGGCGCGCTAAGATCTCCAGTAACTGGTTAAGAATTCTCTAGTTCG
>CAUYUJ010004358.1:297562-312562 GCA_963575745.1 Prorocentrum cordatum
TGAAGCAAACGCACAGCCTGCTGTACCCGCAAAAATGATATGGTCTTGCACCTCTCTGTGGAGCCTTCGATGCCAAGCAGATGATCGCATGCGGGATCTCGCCGTGTCTCGCACCTTCCACTTCCAAGAAACTATTCCGACTTGAAGGGTCAACTCCTCTGTGCTACCAAGTCCACGTCCCCCAGCCTGCCAAAGGCCGAGACACGCTCTTGCTCAGAAGCTATCGCTCGCGCTGGGAAGCCCAGAGCTGGGGGCTCGGGCAGGCGGGCCGCCGGGGCCGCGAGGCGCCGAGCCACCTGGAGGACAAGGAGGAGGAGGAGGAGGAGAAGGAGGAGGAGATGGAGGACGACGACGACGACGACGTCGACGACGACGACGACGACGGCGGCGGCGGCGGCGGCGACGACGACGGCGACGACGAGACAAGCCCAAGGCGACGACGAGGACGAATAATGAAAT
The DNA here is from genome assembly GCA_963575745.1 of Prorocentrum cordatum. Taxonomy (NCBI): domain Eukaryota; class Dinophyceae; order Prorocentrales; family Prorocentraceae; genus Prorocentrum; species Prorocentrum cordatum. The sequence continues at coordinate 298,022 of CAUYUJ010004358.1, forward strand.
TGGGAGAAAGCGACGAGCTATAATAGGACGTAAAAAGAGGTGGAAGAGGATACGGCACACGAAACTGAAAAAGAAATCTCCATCCAGACGTACATGTGTATATATATGTATATGTGTGTATATGTATGTGTATACACATATTATGTATGTATTATGATTGAACGCGGCAAGTGACGATACGCGAAGTTGTGATGATTTGGGCAATGCAGAGGTTGATACTGTATACAAGGACATGCTTGCCATGCACATGATGCCTGCCATCGTGTACCCTACACCCTAGTTGCGGATCCACTGCCGCGCCAGCTGAAAGCTGCGGCAATACCAAAAATCACGACGAACAAAATGAGGAGAAGCAGTACGAGCAATCCGCCACCGTGCCTTCAGCACGAAGTGGAGGGCCGCAGCACTCACAAAATCTAAAGTGTTGAACGGAGTGACTCATTCCTGAAGGCCTGGAACCCCAGCTTCCCGGGTGCTCTTAGGAATCCCTGGGGCGCGTCGCGAGAGCTTTTGGGACACATCGCCGACCGAAAACTTCCCCCAGGAGGGCCCAAGAGTCCCAATAAGCGCCCCAGATGGTCGAAGAGAGCCCCGAGATGGCCTAAGAGCGCCCCAAGACGCTCAAGATAGCTTCACGACGGCCAAAGGGGCCCCAAAGACGCTTCAAGATGGCTTACAACGGCTCCAAGGGACCCGCCGAGAGGGCCAAAATATGAAAAAACAGTGATGTTCCTTAGGTTTTCGCCTTTTCAAGCTCCCGACGCTCCAAGGCGGCCCAGGATGCCCGCGCAAACGCCCTAAGACTGCCCAAGAAGCCCCTGAGTGGGCCCCCCATGCAGCCCAAGAGGGCCCCAAGACGGCCCGAAAGGCCCCCAAGACGGCCCCAAGAGAGCCCCAAGTGAGGGAACACGACTCGACATTTCGAGCCCTCCACTTCAAGATGACCATCGAGACCGCCAGCAGGCTCCCAAGTGGCCTCCCAGACGCCCCAGGAGGCCCCAACAAAGCAAATCAGGCCCCAAAGGGAGGAGGCCTCCGAGAGACCCCAGGAGGCCCCAAAGACAGCCCGAAACCACCTCCAAGTTCATTCCGGGAGGCCGCCAAGATCACCACGGGCATCCAAGAAGCCACTGACCAGAGCAGCGGCGATCGAACTGGGGGGGCATCGCAAAAGGGTCCACGGTCAAGCCATGGACCATCCGCGAGTATGGGGCCGTCGACGGAGGGGCGTCAAAAAAAAAAACATGGAATTGCCCCGGCACACGGCTACATATGGCACGCTCGCATTTGCCCGCCCCCTGTGGGAAAGCCAATTTCCAGAGAGTGTTCAGGGGGAGACTCCCCGACATGGGAACGAAACCAAGGGCTGAGGCGGCGACTTGTCGAGCTTCAGCCCGATCTTCTCCTTAGTGCGGCCCGCCCTGCCCCGCCGACACCGTCGCCGACAAGCGGGCCCAGGATCCCAAATCAGCGTGGCACAGGTTCCACAAAATACGCGGCGAGGCGAAGAGCTATACAGCATGCCGCGTCCCGTCGTACGCCCCGGGCTACTCAACGGGAGAGCGACGGCGAGAGGGAAGAAGTACGCGACAGCTCCCGCATGCTTGTCCTTACTCGCACGCTTTCGTTTTCATAATGCACGGACGACTAGATTTCAATCACATGATCACTCCTACAGGGGGGGACGCTGTAACGGAACACTGGGGGGGAAGGGCACGGGGCACGGCCATGGCCAAGGAAAACCCGCCACCCCCACAATGATGTGGCAATGACGGCGGCGCCGAGCACCTTCAAAAGAGGTTGCCTGAGCACTGCGTGAACCCCTGCTGGAATAACCTTCCCCCTTCCTCCTCCGCACTTTCCCGATACTCCTCCTCGTCCTCGTTTTCATAATGCTCGTGTTTTTCTTGCACCTCCTTCTCCTCTGCGACTTTGCATCGCATCCATCACCCCTTCCTCAAGTAATAGACACCAGCCTTCGTTTCGTTGTCCTATCCTCTTTTGCCCCCCGTCCCCGGGTCATAATATGATCTCACATTTTTCCACTGCACTATCCCGACAAATTGATCCAAACACTGCCGTGACAAGGGGAAAAACCCAAAGCCGCAAACATAATCACACAAACGCCCAAAACAAATGTTTTGCAGCTGTGCGTTGTGCGACCCGTGGGAGCCAACGCAAAAGATACATATCACAACGCGGACCAAACGAAGCAGCGACAACTGAAGGGATACAGGAAAAGGGTACATATAATCCATTAGCGAATCGATTGTGAAACGTTCTGGCCACGCGTCGTGCAAACCATGCGATGCAGATGGGCCGCGGCAAATGCGACGCTGGAAGATACAATCTTGCGGTAACGTTCGGCCTTCCGCTGCGCCGACAAGGCTGGCGCTACGGGGTCAAATCTCCCCCGTGGGTCCCCCGCGCGTTGCGCAGATGGGCGCGATCATTAGCGGGCGCACCAAGGAGTTCAAACATAGCCCTGCGACGTACCAGCCGATCTACATCGACTGAGCCGAACAGTTGGTCAAACTTGCTACGGGTGATCCATGCGCCATGATGGCGGCACTGGGTGGCTCGCGCGCTGCGGGGTTGACAGAACACGGAGGTGAGCCCTCGGCCCGCAGGGAAGTGGGCGGGAACGAAGCGAAAACGGGGCAGCAAAAGGAAGGGTATGCAAGCATGAAAAAGGACGACGATAAAAGGAGAAACGAAAAGGACGGGGCAACGTTTCAACTCTGACTCGCGAGCAGCGGCGCCCCGAGATTAGCTGCCATAGTAAGTGCAATAAGTCGTGTGGATTGAACGAAGCAAAAACCCACTACCAGTCGCTCGGCCTCTCCCCTGCACGCTGCAGCTCCGGAGCTACACGCGCGCAGGCGCGCGCGGGGAGCCCGAGACCAAGAAACGCCAGCCCAGGATCCCCGCATCATCAGTAGATGATCGACCGCCGTAGCCCTGGAAAGCAGCACGTAAGGATGCAGCCACAAAGCATCCAAATCGTCCGCGTCTTTGCGCCTGGCGTCGACGACGACTCCGCCGTGCATGGTCCGGCCCTGGCAGGCCGTGGCAAGCAGGACCTGGGCGTGAGAGATGGCCAGGCAGCAGCTATCCAACCTGGCCCCCCGTGGGACATCGAAAGCGACGACGGTTTCACACTCCGCAGCCCTCCCAAGCCTTGCGATGTGTAACCTGGATCTCCACAGGTCCCCACTATGCTGGATCCCCCAGCGCGCCTCGAAAGTGGCGACGGTTTCACACTTCGCAGCCCGCAAGCGTGGCGAGGTCTAATCGGGCTGGACCCACCAACAGCCCTCGCAAACAGCCACAATTCACACTTCGCAGCCCCGTCCAGGCATGACGAAGTCGAACCTGGATCTGCGAGAGTAGCGACAGCGTCACACTTCGCAGCCCCCCAGGCATGACAAGATCTAATCTGGGATCGCAGTAGGACCCCACTGTGCTGGACCCCCCAGCAACCCTCGAAAGTGGCGAAGTTTTACGCTTCGCAATCCCCCCAGGCATGGCGAGGGCTGACCTGGACCCCGTAGCGCCCCACTATACTGGACCCCCCAGCAGCCCTCAAAATTAGCGACCGTTTCAGGTTCGCAGCGTCCCAGGCATGGAGACGTCTAATCTGGACCCCCGTAGAATAGGACCCCACTGTGCTGAAACCCCAGGAGCCCTCGAAAGTGGCGACAGTTTCATGCTTCGAACCCCCACAGGCATGGTGGTAGGCGACGGGAGGAGGAAGCATAGAGGCCTCCTAGGTGGGGTCCGAGCAGATGGGGTCGGAGGATCGGGTCGCATCCCCAATGCATCGCCGATACATCGGCGCCATCGGCGAGGAGAAAATCAAGCTCCATATCGAGCCGCATCGTTGATGCATCGGCGATGTGGAGCGATCCTCCAACCCCATCTGCTCCCAAGGAAGGCTGGAGGGAGGCGGGAGGAGGAGAGGAGGATCAGAGTGAGAGAAGGAGTAGGAGGCGGAGGAGGAGGAAGAGGACGCGGAGGAGGAGGAGGAGGAAAAGGAGGAGGAGGAGGAGGAGGAGGAAGAGGGGGAGGAGCAGGAGGAGAAGGAGGGAGCAGGAGGAAGCAGGAGGAAGACAGGAGGAGGAGGAATGCTGGAGAACGCGATGGTCTGCTTAACACAGGAGCCCAACGGAACATCGAAAAAAACAGCAGCGTGCGGGCACGGGAACCGCGAGATGGAAGAGAACAGGCCGCCGGGCCCTGCATTTTTTGATGCGCTGGCCGAGCGGGCTGGGAACGAAAAGTTGGGCGGGCATGCCGGGGAGCCAGACTCCAGAAAACAATCCTCTCACAAAAATGGGGCCCATGCACCGTACCATGTCTGGACTCCCTTCAGGCCTCGCTCAAACGCGGTACAATGCACATGGCTTTCGGCTCTAATGGCCGTAAAATTATACACCGTACCACTCATGGGTCGAGGATCGACGACGCCTCGGAGCGCCGACACGGTACGGTGCACACATGTTGCCCACGGTACGTTGGGCCAGACACTCCAAAAAACAACACTGCGGGACCTGTTTTCGCTAATGCGCAGGCCAGGCAGGCTGGAAACACAAAATGGGCAAGGCGGCACGGAAGCCATCATGTTAGAAAACTACCCTCTGGGACTTGGTTTCGCCTGAACGCTGCCCAGGCGAGTTGGCAGCCAAAATGGAGAGGTGCAACCGGGAACAATGAAACAAATGAAAATCAGCTGCTGGGGCCGGTATTCGTATTGCGCATGATCTGCGAGCGGGCAGGCTAGGAGTAGGCTTCATGGCAGCTGAGCTGGTCGACGCTGGCTCCAACGACTAGCGAAAGGAGCTGCTCGTCTTGGCTCTGCAAAGGCAGCCTTTTTTTGGAGATGCGCCCCTCGTACTCATTGGCTGGGTGTACAGCGGTTAGCCCGCCCTGTGCATCTCAACCAGCTGCTCGAGATGCGATCTCTTCTCGCGCAACAGGTCGTCTCACACAGTCTCGCCGTCGACAGCCGCGTAGCCCCACGGCCTCCTCAAAACGCGCCCTGGACTCGGCAAGCTCGTCTGGCCGCCAATCGGCCAACAATTGCTGCTCGAGCTAGTGAACACCCCCGCGTTGCCTTCCACCAAGCTTGGGCACGCGAAATCACTAGGGGGCGGCATCCGAACCCTGCGCCAACCAACCATCGATTCTCCTGAATCATCGGGGGGCGGGGGTAGGACCTGGATTTCGCCACGTGATCGACGAACTCCGAACCCAACCCCCGCCGCCCAACGAATTGCCTGAATCGGCCCAGGACGAGGAGACACAGGCAATCTTGTTTTTTTTCGGTCAACGGCTGACGGCCACGACGCCGACGACGAACATCATGCCCAAGACGCGGGGTACGCAGTGCCCCACAAGTCAAGCACTGGGGCGCGGATGCCGCAGCCGCCACCAGGTTGCCAAGCGCGGTCCCTCGGCTACGACATCTATTGAGGGAACAAACATTGAGCCAGAGTCCAGTATCCCAAAACAGCGTTTTTGAGCTAAGGTGGCTCCGTCGAGAGTTCGTTCGTCATCCTGCTCCTGATCCACCTTCGCTTTCGGCGCCGTCGTTGAACTCTGCGTGATCGTCGTCGTGGGCGGCCTCCTCCAACTCCTCCTCCTCCTCCTCCTCCTCCTCCTCCTCCTCCTCCTAATCGGCGCTGGAGGCTCAGGCACTTGGAGCCCCAACGGAGGGAGGATTACCACTGAAAGTCACTCACACGACTATCGCCCCACACTTTCACGGGCCAGAAAGGGAGTGGGGGGGCATGAAGGACGGATGGCGGTTGCATTGTTCTCGATATGTGCATTGATGGAACTGAGGTTCTACAACCCGCTGGCGGCGAATACCACGGACAGACTGGAAGAGATTAGCAGTGCACTTCGGGAATGGGACGCGATTTTGCTGACAGGGACGCATCAGTGGGCAGGGCCAAAACCGATATCGATAACAACTCATGGATACCAAGTGGCACTGCAGGTTGGGGCAAGGATCGGGAAATGGGTTACTAAGGCATGTGGTACGACGTTCATGGTGTCCCACGAGATGATGAAGGACAAGGCGCTCCACACGCAGTACACCCCTCCGGCTCAACTACAAGGAAGAACAGCAAGGGGTGAGGTTGCGTACAAGGGCGTACGATGTCACAATATGTCCGACGTATCTGCCACCAGAGAAAGGGTACATACACCATTCACGGGATGATTTTCCAGAGAATCATGAGATGGGTGGAGGAGAAGTGTGACGAGACAGGTGGCAGATCTCCTATCATTGTGGTGGGGGGGCATCAACAGCCAACTGGGAATGCACAGGACGGAAAACAGGGGCCTGGTGGTAAGCAGGCGCTATTCAGGCAAACATGCAGCATCCCTGGGACCAGCGGCAAAAGAGGTGGAGAACGACAACGGAGCAGCGTTCAGGATTTTTTGCGCCCACAGCATTTTCTCACTAGCCACGACGTTTTATGAATGCGGGCCAACCTACTATTGCGTGAAAGACGACAATATGCGGACGATCAAGATCGACCACATCGCGGTACCGACAGGGGCTCTACCACACGCGCGAAGGTGCGCAGCCTTGAGAGGTGTGGCCAAAGAGCTTCAAACAATCAAGGCGACAGGGCACCGATACCACATTCCACTGGGCATTGACATTGGATTAGAACATCACTTTCGTTTCTCGAACAAGCACGAGCAGCAGAGAGCAGACAAAACTGTTGACCGCAACCTGTAGATGGAATGCCTGAGAAAAGGGCGACTGCGAGCAGAATTCTTGGGGGCATTCGACCGCAACCTGAGGTTAGCGGCAGTCCAGCAGCCAGGAGGAGCGCTAGCGGGGATATCTCGGAGTGCGATCCAGGCAAGAACTGCATCACTTCCAGGAGGAGCACTAGCGGGGATATCTCGGAGTGCGGACCCTGGCGAGCGAACTGCAAAGGAAAAGTGGAGAGAACTTCAAGACCGACCTACCGCAGACCAGATGCGGAAGAGATGGAATGAGGCGGGGAGGAAAGCGATGAAAGAGATATTCCCAGCCAAGAAGGAAGCAAGAGGACCATGGAGTGGCAGCCTTTTTTTCAGCTATTGCGACGATCCCTATTGGCAGAACGGATGCAATTCAGAGTGGGCATGGTAGAATCAGACACGAAAGAGAGCCTGGAGGAGATAAAAGAGGAGTTGGCGCAGATACACAATGTGCTTCGGAAGCATAGGACCAAGCAGGAAGCCGCCAGACAAAAAAAAGACTGACCGAGGAGATCTGGAGGGCGCGCGAGAACACCGACCTTGGCGAGGTGCAGACTGCGCATTGAATACCAGAGGAATGGGAGAGGACCAAAGAAGAGGTACTACTTTTCAGCGCGCACCTGGTGGGACACCGAGGAATGGCCAAGAGAGCTGGGGAAGCACCCCCACGAAGGGGGTCTGGCAGCGGAACCACTGAACTTAGAAGAGTACGAGCAGGAGCACGACGAGATGATGGCCGAGAAGATGCCGCTACCGCTGGAGGGGAATTTGAAAGCGCAGGTGGCGAGGGACAAAAGGGACATGCTAAAGTATTTCAAGAGAGCGGCAAAGGGGAGGGCGTTTCCCACATGGGGCGTCCCAGTGGAACCTGCATGGGTAATATTGGATCCCGCGGTCGAACTGAAGGACCCTGAGCAGTTGCGCAAGAAAGTGGAGGAGCAGGGGATTCGGGCAGCGAAGCTCCACGAGGGCGAGGAGGATCTGGCCAAATATAGCTCACTACACACATTCAAAGCGGACAGGGCGATACTGCGGAGGATGGGATGGAGGGCAGGCAACGCGCTGGGTCGGGCAGAATGGGCCAATGATGGGGAGGCGCCGCGAGCGAGCGAGAGACGTGCGTGCCACCTGGGGAGATATGAGAACGCTGGATTGGGGTCGACAGCGATGGGGGCCGACGAGAGTCTGGAGCGCAGGAACAACCTGGAGGACAGTGTCGCCAGTCCCAAACTACGCCGCTAGATAGGCACGGGTCGATCTCTTTCTCAGCGGAGGAAGGCAATCACAAACAAGTCATTGGGGGCAAGAGAGTCACGCGCGCATTGCTCAATGGTAATGGCTTTTCACAAGGGGATGCATTACAAAAGGAAAGCACCACGACGCCCTAGCTGGGCACAAGGCGGGCTTCGGAACCGGTCAAGGGATAATGCGATTGCCTGCGTCGAAGCGACACGATGGGGAGCGAGGCAGGCAGGCGCAAGCACCATCGCCGGCAACTACGACTGCACCGACGCCTTCGTGACCACGACACGCAGACTCCTGCTGGCAGCGGTCTTCGCGACATCGAAGGAGGAAGATCTGCCCTTTGTTATCGAAGCGATTAACTACACGTCGATGAGCATGGAACGCGCTGGCGATTGGGCCCACGCGCTGACTGCACAATGAGCGCAAATAGGTTTCACCCTGTGCCCAAGGCAAGTCAATGGCACTCGTAGTCTCCACGTGGGACAACGGCACCAGGAAGGCAGGGAGAAGGACGAGACGCAGACAGTGCACGACGCGATGGACCCTGTAACGGAGAAGGAGCACGATCTCTCGCTCAACGCGCTCATGGGCGACCACACCAAGATCCACGCAGTGATTTCGATGTGCCCGCCCTCCCAGACGCAGGAGCAGACTGGAGTTAGCGAGGAAATCTCGGAGCGCCAGCCAGCTTTCGGCGGGGGCGAGGATATCTCGGCTCGTCGGGGAGCGCCAACTGGGAGGGGGGGTATGCCCCTGTTTCAGGCGAGCAGAATCGCGAAGCATGGCAACGCTACCACGGAGCGCCTGGAGCGCAAGTGGCGAGGGGAGGATGGGGCCCCAACCCAGCCAAGACCAACCATCTGGTTTCTCTTCGAGGTCCAGGGCGCGACGGGATCACGCGGCAGCTTCAAAGGGAAGGACGGCTCAAATGCACACCGACGTGGGAAATGCAAGCACTGGGACCCTACTTGCCAGGAGACCATGGCTATGCAGGAGAAATCAGGAGGAGATGCGAGGCCATGCAGATAGCCTGCAGACGATGCGGTTGCTTCTGGTCTTCAGATACCTGACAAATAAGATAAGACATGCTTCAAGCATTTGTATCAGGGGCGGGCCTAGGTGGGTCGTTGGCATCCGTGCTAAAGGAACGCCACTTCGACGCGCTAAACCGCACCATGGCAATACTATTGAGAAAAATCTCAGAAGGGCAGAATGAGCTGGACTCGAGAAGATGGATCGACCAGATGCTACTCCAACAAGGAGAATTTCAAGTGGTGGGGAATACCGCGCTGCACTACAGATTTGAGGATCCGCGGGCTACGATGGCAGCTGGAATGGGCAAAGTATCCAGTGGACTTTGGCAATGCACCAGCAGCAATATTCGGGGCGTCGAAGCTGGACCGCCTCTGCGGAGTCAGGAGATTTGAGAATTGAAGAGCACGCGTGGCGTCTCCACCTTGGGCGAAGCAAGTGGCCAAGGACTTTCAGGCGCTGGCGGAGACCAGCGAGGACGTGGCAAGGTGGTAAGGTGGTGCCCGCAGAGGCATTCAGGCATCTCCACGTTCCAAGCTGGTACGAAGGGGCTGGGAAGCGTGGACTGGGACGGACCCCAGCATACTACGACATGCAGGGCAAACATGGGATGCTACGCTACCAAATGTGCCAAGCGAAGACGATCTGTTTACTCCGTGTTGGCGCGACTGGGAGACGGGCGCTGAGGGGCAGGTGCGCGGGGCACAATTCACGGCGGCGGCAGCGCTGGCAGCGCGCAGGAGAGCGGCGCACGACTGCCAACCGCTGACCCTCAGCCTAGTGGTAGCCAACCCGTGCCCCCATGGTGCACGAGCCCGCTTGCTCCGAACAAAATTACGACCGACCATTTTTGTTGTTTTGCACCGCATTAGAGCAAGGGATGGGATCAGCCCGCAGGCCGTGAGGGGAGAACACGACGTCCAACAGACTACACGCCTAAAGTCGCGGATAGGCCGGTACACCCAAAATGAGGATGTCAATCTTATGTTGTTCCGGCTTGCCGCCTCCCGCATGCACACGAAAATGGACAAATAGAAAAATAACGACCGACCATGTCATGAGGGCCGCGGAGCGTCACGGGGTATGCTATGAAAACAGAAGTTGTTGGAATCACCCAGTGCAGGAGCCCTCTACTCTCGGCTGCTCCTTCCGCGGCGTTCAGGCTCAATGTCTGGGGGGGGTTCAGATGCGCGTCCGCTGCCGCCATCCAGGACCCCACAGCGCTTTGCTTCCAAGAGACAGCGAGTGCTGCCCGGCGACCGCCCCCTCCCCGACGAGGGGCCGACGCAGAGATGGAGGGGGGGCCGAAGCGCGGCAGAGGCGGCCAGGGAGAGGGCAAGAGCCCGTGGGCAATGGGCGCGACCAGCGCCGAGGCAACAAGGAGCGCGCCCTCGGCCGCGACCGCGGCGGGGGGGGGCAAGGGCGGAGGAGGAGGCCGCAGGCCTCCCCGCCAGCAACCCCACGCAGCGGAAGACTACAATGAGCCCGACCTCAGAGGATGCATCAGCGGGCCTCAGCGCCCGGCCCTCCGCTCAGCGGCAGAGATGAAAAAGATGAACCACATGGCCACGGACTTCTACCTCGCGCCAGTCAGCATTTGGGCGTTTCGGAAGTCGATGGCAGCGGGCCGCTGCTACGGGCACCTAGTCAGGGAGAGAGGCAAGAGGCGCCTGCTCGGGCCACCAGGCATCCGCGCGGGGCTGGCGCTCATGGAGGGCGCCCAAGAGACGGTGGCGGAATGACAGGAAGACGATGCCACATCAGTGGCGGCATCGATGGATTGGGCGATGGACACGCTGAACGACTTCCTGATGCTGGTGGACGGCAACATACGCTTACAGCCAAACCATGGTCACAGAGACGATCAAGCTGTGCAAGGTCAGCGAGAGCTACAAGGCCCGCAACAGCAAGAATATGCACCCGAAAGGGGACGAGCAGCAGTTTTGGGAGCAGGGCATGCGCAATATTCAGATCTGCATCAACGAGACCCCGACTTCCGAGCGGCGCCCACGAAGGACGCGAACGAGGAGACCATGGCGAAGCTGCACAAGTTCTCGGGCCACAACCTGAAGAAGGTAGTGGGGATGTTGATCGCGTTCGCGGGCGGCACGAAGTCTCAGTCAGCGGCGCCCAAGACGGAGTTGGAGAGGGCGGCGGAACGAGAACTCCAGCGTCGGCGCCGCTGAGAAGCGAAGGGGCAGTTGCATTTGCGAGGATATCTCAGAATGCAAAAACCCCAGGGCAGAGTGCCAGACCGCGGCTGACGCGGACGCGTACTTTCACAGCCCCCTCTCCGAAGGCATCAGCTCTGAGCTCTGAGGACGCCGCCCCTCGAGAGCCCCCCCCCGGGCAGATGGGCCTAGCAGGAGTGCTCGGCGGCGGACAAGCGAAACGGCAGCATCTTTCAGACGAGGACAAGATAGGACGTTGAGCGCATCACCAAGCTCAGACTCATGTCCCCAAATGGCAAGGCACACCAAATGGCCCTAAAGTTTCGAGCTGAACGGGGAGCGGCGCTGCAGAGAAACGCCCTGGGAAGAGGCCTCACAAGCAGCGACCAAAACTCCCGTCCCAGTCAGTAGCCGACGTCATCATTTGTGAGGACACGACAGTTCTCAATCTCTCCTACCCCCAAACTCCTTTACAGTTGCGGAAATGCGCCGTGTCTGGGGGATTTTGCATACCTCGCAGGCATCACATGCGCAATGTAGCGATGAGTCCCGGTAAGTGGGTGGGGGCGGGGTGGGGCGGGGTGGGCGGGCGTGGGTGGGTGGGTCTGCGTGGGGTGGGGTGGGTGGGGGGGGGGCGTGCGCGTACGTGCGTGCGTGTGCGTGCGCGTACGCGCGTGCGCGTGCGCGTGCGCGTGCGCGTGCGCGTGCGCGTGCGCGTGCGCGTGCGCGTGCGCGTGCGCGTGCGCGTGCGCGTGCGCGTGCGCGTGCGCGCGTGCGCGTGCGCGTGCGCGTGCGCGTGCGCGTGCGCGTGCGCGTGTGCGTGTGCGTGCGCGTGCGTGTGCGCGTGCGCGTGCGCGTGCGCGTGCGCGTGCGCGTGCGCGTGCGTGTGCGTGTGCGTGTGCGTGTGCGTGTGCGTGTGCGTGTGCGTGTGCGTGTGCGTGTGCGTGTGCGTGTGCGTGTGCGTGTGCGTGTGCGTGTGCGTGTGCGTGTGCGTGTGCGTGTGCGTGTGCGTGTGCGTGTGCGAGTGCGTGTGCGTGTGCGTGTGCGTGTGCGTGTGCGTGTGCGTGTGCGTGTGCGTGTGCGTGTGCGTGTGCGTGTGCGTGTGCGTGTGCGTGTGCGTGTGCGTGTGCGTGTGCGTGTGCGTGTGCGTGTGCGTGTGCGTGTGCGTGTGCGTGTGTGCGTGTGCGTGCGTGCGTGTGCGTGTGCGTGTGCGTGTGGTGTGCGTGTGCGTGTGCGTGTGCGTGTGCGTGTGCGTGTGCGTGTGCGTGTGCGTGTGCGTGTGCGTGTGCGTGTGCGTGTGCGTGTGCGTGTGCGTGCGCGTGTGCGTGTGCGTGTGCGTGTGCGTGCGTGTGTGTGCGTTGTGTGCGTGTGTGTGCGTGTGTGTGCGTGTGTGTGATCGTGTGTGGCGTGTGTGTGCGTGTGGTGTTGCGTGGGTTGTGCGTGTGTGTGCGTGTGTTGCGTGTGTTGTGTTGTGCGTGTGTGTGTAGGCGTGTGTGGTGCGTGTGTTGTGTGTGCCGGTGAGTGCGTGTGTGTGTGCGCGTGTGCGCGTGTGCGCGTGTGCGCGTGTGCGCGTGTGCGCGTGTGCGCGTGTGCGCGTGTGCGCGTGTGCGCGTGTGCGCGTGCGTGTGGGCGTGTGTGCGTGTGTGCGTGTTTGCTTGTGTGCGTGTGTGCGTGTGTGCGTGTGTGCGTGTGTGCGTGGGTGCGTGTGTGCGTGTGTGCGTGGGTGCGTGTGTGCGCGTGTGCGCGTGTGCGCGTGTGTGCGTGTGTGCGCGTGTGCGCGTGTGCGCGTGTGCGCGTGTGCGCGTGTGCGCGTGTGCGCGTGTGCGCGTGTGCGCGTGTGCGCGTGTGCGCGTGTGCGCGTGTGCGCGTGTGCGCGTGTGCGGGTGCGCGTGTGCGCGTGTGCGCGTGTGCGCGTGTGCGCGTGTGCGCGTGTGCGCGTGTGCGCGTGTGCGCGTGTGCGCGTGTGCGCGTGTGCGCGTGTGCGCGTGTGCGCGTGTGCGCGTGTGCGCGTGTGCGCGTGTGCGCGTGTGCGCGTGTGCGCGTGTGCGCGTGTGCGCGTGTGCGCGTGTGCGCGTGTGCGCGTGTGCGCGTGTGCGCGTGTGCGCGTGTGCGCGTGTGCGCGTGTGCGCGTGTGCGCGTGTGCGCGTGTGCGCGTGTGCGCGTGTGCGCGTGTGCGCGTGTGCGCGTGTGCGCGTGTGCGCGTGTGCGCGTGTGCGCGTGTGCGCGTGTGCGCGTGTGCGCGTGTGCGCGTGTGCGCGTGTGCGTGTGCGCGTGTGCGCGTGTGCGCGTGTGCGCGTGTGCGCGTGTGCGCGTGTGCGCGTGTGCGCGTGTGCGCGTGTGCGCGCGTGCGCGCGTGCGCGTGCGTGCGCGTGCGCGTGTGCGTGTGCGTGTGCCTGTGCGTGTGTGTGTGTGTGTCAGTGTGTGTCAGTGTGTGTCAGTGTGTGTCAGTGTGTGTCAGTGTGTGTCAGTGTGTGTCTGTGTGTGTCAGTGTGTGTCAGTGTGTGTCAGTGTGTTTTCCCCTCCTGAATGGTATGGGATGCGCAAAGGACGATCATACAGTCGGGGCGTTGACCCAAGGAACCCTAGATAAGGAACGAGGTCCCTTTTTTCAATAAGTTCAACCTCGATGTCCCATCGAAAACGTAAGAAAACCCCGAGGCATGCTGTCAAACACTTAAAGGGTTCCTTCTTCAGCGACCCGACTGTACAGTTCAACGAGGTGTCCTGCGAGATCCCCGTTTCTGAAGAGGACCGCCCCCTCCGTGGGACTGGCTCCCCAACTTACACCTCTGGCCGTGCACTTCGAAGTAGTCCCAAGCGAGGGCCCCATGCGAAAAAGGAACTGCCCTTCATCCGAGCAGCTGTTAGATGTGTTCCGGCTTTGGGTCTTAAAATGTCAAAGGTCTGAAGCACGAGCCCCACTTTGAAAAGAAACCGCCCTCCACCCATGCAAATGTTGCAAACTGAGGCGAGAGCATCACTTTGAAAACGAACCGCCCTCTATCCCTGTAGCGGCTGCAAAATTTCACGACAAGTGCGCGCGGCGCTAAGGCGAGAGCTTGATCTTGAGAACACAGCCCTCCTCCGTCCTTATAACGGTCGCAAGCGTTCAAGACGAATGTGCGCGGCGCTAAGGCAAGAGCACAATTTTGAAAAGAAACCGCCCTCAATCCCCGTAACTGCTGAAAGCTTTCAAGACGAGTGCACGCAGCGCTCAGGCGAGCGATCAATCTTGAAATAAAACCCACCCCCCAATCTTTGCGACTCGTGTACACACTCAAGACGAATGCGCGCGGCGCTACGGCGAGAGGTCCATGTTGAACAT
>CAUYUJ010004358.1:317562-325062 GCA_963575745.1 Prorocentrum cordatum
CTAAGAGCCCAAACAGTGTTCTTAGAACATAAACCCGTGTCTTAAAACAAAAGGGTCTCAGCCAGGAATGTTCTGAGAACACTTCGTGCAGACCACGAAAGGTTCCAGAACCTTGTTGGGTGGGCCCATAGGCGAGCCAGGACGCTTCGCCACTGCTCGACTCCCGGAACGCGGACGGAGCGGGGGCGGAAACGCAGCCAGAAGGAGGAACCGCCGAGGCCTCCTGGAACGCGGACAGTCTTGGGGGACGCCACATGGCACAGGCGCAAAAACTCGGAGGCCCGCGCGGATGTCTGGGACCCGCGGCTGGGCCCCCCCCCTCCCAGGCGCGTGGAGGAGCGCGCCGGGGGCGGCGCCAGAGGCGCCGCGCCGCAGAGTTGTTATGGTTACAGTGGGGGCTCGGCCAGAAGAAACCTCCGCAAGAAACCCAACCTTGAAATCCGCGATTTGTTCAGTGAAAGCCCAAATTTGTCGATCGAAAATCGTCAAAATCTTATTGGGGGCACATGGAAATCCAAGAAACCCAGGGCACCCTGGCAAAATCCAACTGGCTTCTTGGCACACGCCCCCACTGTACGGCACTGTGTTCCCAGGCAGGGGCGGGGCAGAAACTCGGGGGCGCGCATAACATGGACTAGCGATGCATGGAGTTGGCGCGCGCGGTCGCCAAGTCCGCGGACCGGGGGAGGTGCCCTCCCCAAAGTGCGGCCGGTGCCGCCTCGCTCGGCGGCGGAGATCCGCGATATCTCCCATGGAAAGGGACCCGTCGCTGGACCAAAAAACAAACGACTACGGCACCAGGGGCCTTAGCGTATACCAGGACATCGGGCGTCGGTTTTTGCGTGGTGTACGCTGCGGCGCCCGATGGGCACTAGCGCAGCACAGAGGCCGCAGGTGGGGTGGTGTCGCTTGGTGTTCGGTCGAGTCGCTAATCGACGCCCCTTGGATCCTCTGATGTTTATGTTTATGCCACTTGTTGCTTATGTTTATGCTTATGCCACCTTTGTTTATGTTTATGTTGATGTCACTGCTTGTTCCCGTAATGCTTGCGATTGCCGGAGAGACGACGCCGCAACGAACAGCGGAGAGCCCTGCTCGGGTCGGGCCCCGGCTGCGCGAGGCAGCCTCGCTGGGCGGCAGGGGGGGGGTGGGCCCGCAGGAGCCTGCAGGAGCCTGCAGGAGCCTGCAGGATCCTGCAGGATCCTGCAGGATGCTGCAGGGCCTGACTGACCTGGGTCTGGATGGGCCCGGGTTAGTAGATCCCCGAAGCCCGCTCCAGCTCAGGGGCAGGGTTAGGGGGGCGAGAGGCAACGTTAGGGGGGGATCCGAGGGGGAGGTTCCAGGCTCGGGCTGTCGGGCGTCTCCGTCGGTGCTTGGCAGCTTCTTCCAGCCTCGGGATGCTCTCTCCAGCAGCTGCGCCTCGCCGAGAAGCGTCTGGGGGGGTGCCTGGATCGTCCCGAACAACCGCCGCAGAGCCGAGTTACGGCCCGAAAGCCAAGGGGCAACGGCAGGGGGAATCGGAATTGGCTCAGGCGGGGATGTATCGATCCCCCCAATCGCCCGCTGCTCGCCGATGGGCGCCTGATGGCCCACCGGGTCCAGTAGCGTACGGATTCGCTGTCGGGGGCCCATCGCCGATCTTTCGAGCACGTATCGCCGATTCCAGGCCGATGCTTCCCATCCTGAGCCAGCCTCCCCGCATTCCCGCGACGTGTCGTTCCGATTACAGCCCGAGAGGTGCCCGGTACCAGCCATCCACAGCTGCTGGGCGACGAGATCCATACATATCCCAGGGGAGGAAGCGACGTTTGATGCCGCTGTTCATCCTGAGGAGCCTTCGTCGCCGCGGCCGGAGCCTCTCCGAGATTCTGGTCAGAGCCCCCCCCCCGGAGAGGAGGAACAGGAGGAGGAGGAGGAGGAGGAGGAGGAGGGGGAGGAGGAGGCGGAGGAGGTGGAAGACAAGGAGGAGGAGGAGGAGGAGGAGGAGGAGCGGGTGAGGAGGAGGGGGAGGAGGAGGAGGAGGAGGAGGAGGAGGAGAAGAAGGAGGAGGAGGAGGAGAAGAAGGAGGTGGAGGAAGAGGAGGAGGAGAAGAGGGGGGAGGAAGGAGGAGGAATAGGAGGAGGAGGAGGAGGAGGAGGAGGAGGAGGAGCAGTGCACGACATAAGCAGAAGCCTCCGGATCCCCGCGCGGGATGCTTGGACTGGCGCCGGACCGTGCTCCCGGGCGCGCCGGGGGCGGCGCCGGAGGCCCCGCTGGGCGGCTCCAGCGCCGATCCAGCAAACCCGCACGGACCTCCGACAGTTGCTGTTCGTATGCCTCCGCTCCGCCGTCGCCGTCGCTTTCGTCGCCGTCGTCGCCTCCGCTCCGCCGTCGCCGTCGCCGTCGCCGTCGCCGTCGCCGTCGCCGTCGCCGTCGCCGTCGCCGTCGTCGTCGTCGTCGTCGTCGTCGTGGTCGTCGTCCCTGGGCGAGACGTTGAGGCTGCGGCGTTAGGGGTGCGTCAGGTCAAGTCACGTCGTCGTCGCCGTCGTCGCCATCGTCGCCGCCGTCGCCGTCGTCGCCGTCGTCGTCGTCGCCGCCGTCGCCGTCGTCGTCGTCGCCGCCGCCGTCGTCGTCGTCGTCGTCGTCGTCGTCGTCGTCGTCGTCGTCGTCGTCGTCGTCGTCGTCGTCGTCGTCGTCGTCGTCGTCGTCGTCGTCGTCGTCGTCGTCGCTCGTCGGGCCTTGAGGCTCGACCGCTGTGGGCGCGGACTTACTTGTCGCCTCGCAGATACATATCCGCCGCCCTCGGCCATGCCCCTCCTGTCAGCGGCGAGCCCGCGGGGAAAGTGAGGCAGGCCTCCTCAGACGGCCGGGAAGTCCCCCAGCCTCCCGAGCAGTGTTCCGAGCCCTCCCCGAAGACACGGAGCACGTCTCGGAAGGCTGGAGGCCTGCTGAGAAGCCCTGCCCGCCTTCCGAGAAGGCCGTCTCCTTCACACTTTCCCCCCTCGCGCGCCGCCGATGCTGGGCCCAGGGGTCGACCTGAACGGTGTTTTTTGGCGATTTCGTGGGCCGCTCTCGTTTTGTCTGCTTTCTTCGGCCGCCAGGGCGGGCTGAAGACGAGACGAGGCAAGACGAAAGCACAAGACGCAGACGAAGAGCACGAGGGACAAGCGAAGACAAACGCCAACGGAAAGCACTCTTCAGTCTTCAAGGCGATCCCCCGCCCTGGGCCCAGGACGGGTGCACGTGCCCCCCCCGGCAAGCTCTGGGCCTCCTAGATGGGATCGGAGTAGATGGGGTCGGAGGGTCGCGCCGGCTCGTAGAGGCATCACCAGTGCGGCTCGATGTGGAGCCCGGTTTGCTTCACGTCGACGTGGCCGATGCATCGCCGACGTCGACGATGCATCGCCGGTGCATCGCCGATGCATCGGCGATACATCGCCGATGCATCGCCGGTGCGGCGCGATCCTCCGACCCCATCTACTCCGACCCCGTGTAGGATTAAGTCGGGCATGTCCCTCTATAGGAGGAAGTATTCAAACATAGTCAACAACTAGTATGGGGGCGATGTTTGATCATTATTTGGTCATCTTGGAGCTTTTTTTTGGCTATCTTCAATTTTTCGTCGAAGCTCCCCCTGTAGGAGGGGCATGGCATGCCCAACTCAATTCTAGGAGGCCTCTACCAGCAGCCGAGGAGGAGGAGGAGGAGGAGGAGGACGCGAAGGATGGTACTGGGGGAGGAGGAGGAGGAGGAGGAGGAGGAGGAGGAGGAGGAGGAGGAGGAGGACGAGGAGGAGGGAGGGAGGAGGAGGAGGGGGAGGAGGAGGAGAAGGAGGAGGAGGAGGAGGAGGAGGAGGGGGGAGGGGAGGGCTCCTGAGGACGTCCTGCTCTGGGTCCATCAGCAGTGCCTGGGGCGGCCGCTGGGCGACCGCCGGAACGGGGCCCCGCTGGGACGACGAAGACGACGACGACGAGCGACGACGACCACGACGACGACGACGACGACGAGCGACGACGACGACGACGAGCGACGATGAGCGACGACGACGACGACGACGACGACGAGCGACGAAGAGCAACGACGACGACGACGACAACGAGCGACGAGCGACGAGCGACGATGACAACGACGACGACGGCGACGACGACGACAAGTGACGACGACGACGACGACGACGACGACGAGCATCGACAGGCAACGACGACGACAACGGCGACGACGAGCGACGACGGACAACGACGAGCGACGACGAACGACGACGACGACGACGACGACAACAACGACGACGACGACGAGCGACGACGGCGACGACGACGAGAGAGCGACGACGACGACAACGACAACGACGATGAGCAACGACGACGACGACGACGAAGACGACGAGCGACGACGAGCGACGGTAAGCGACGGCGACGGAGACGGCGACGACGACGACAACGACGACAACGACGACAACGACGACGACGACGAGCGACGGGCGACGATGACGACAACGACAACGACGACGACGACGACAACGACGACAAGCGACGACAAGCGACGACAAGCGACGACGAGCCACGACAAGCAACAACGACGACGACGACGACGACGACAACGACGACTGGGACTGGGAAGCGGAAAGACACGCTTCAGGAGGAAAAAACACCAATACGGCGACCTCCCTCTGTTCCCCCTTTTTGGGCCTCCTGGGATACCCCATCTGGACTCGCTACGAAATCCTGGCCAGCACGCACTGTAGGAAAGCTTCCGGGGGTAGCGGTATCGGTGTTGGTGGGGATTTCCAATGGGACGCAGAAGGACATAGGATAGTAGTACTACGCGCCCTCCTCGGAGACGCACGTCCGAACCCAACAGACTGCACAAACATATCATAGTGCATCTGTAGAAAGCACCCGCGCCCGAGCAGACACTGCAAGAGTTCTGAGCGCGCGCATCGCCCCTGAGAGCCCGACGCACGCACAGCAAAAGGTATGCTCGGGCGATGCAGCCCCTAGACTGGGGCTGTGTGCACCCCTCGGAGGTGTCAGCGCGAGCAGACTCCGGGGTTCATAATCGGGGCTGGACAGACCTCCCTTTAGTAAAACGTAGTTTAGTAAACACGACCTCGGGCCAAAACCTGGCGGGCGCAAGCCTGGAAAATGACGGCCGCGGCGCCCCCTCGAGAACCGAAAACGGACAATTCACTAATCGACGTGTCACTGTTGGGGGTTCTGTCCACCCCCGACATAATAAGCGTGGGGGGGTACCCCCCGACGGGGGTCAACCTCGCCTCGTCGTCGCGCCGCGACGGGGGTCGGAACGCCCTCGGCGCGCGGTGTCTGCCCGCGACGGGTGTCAATGTGGGGCTGTCGGCGGGGGTGACGCCCACCCGACGCTTATCAAGAACCTCTGAGTAC
Organism: Prorocentrum cordatum; assembly: GCA_963575745.1. Taxonomy (NCBI): domain Eukaryota; class Dinophyceae; order Prorocentrales; family Prorocentraceae; genus Prorocentrum; species Prorocentrum cordatum. The sequence goes on from CAUYUJ010004358.1 coordinate 322,941, forward strand.
GGTGCAAAAACAGATCGTAGCACAGCGGGGTCCAAGCTACATGGCCAGGCCACACGTCCGCCACGCTGCCTGATACTGCAGGTGGTGGCAGTGCACGCGCTGACGCCGAGGAAGCGACGCACACGCAGTATGGACATATCTGATTCCGAGGGGGGCGGCCCATGCCAGATGTTGGAAGGTAAATCTTAGGGGAGGTCTTCGCGGGAACTGTCAAGCCTTGATCCGGGAACCATTGAGCCGGTTCACATCCTAGTAAGCCAAGGATCAAGCCGGATCGGCAGTCAACCGCACCAGGGCAATTTTCGACCACTGGGTATCCCAGCGCCGATGCTGAGTAATGCATCCTCCCAAGAGCTGCAACCGAGCGAAACATCAGAAGGAGAGAGAAAGCGGCATGTAGGAAACGGGCCCTCGAAGAGGCGGGTCATCAGGTTGTTTCCTCGTTTTCAAAGCTCCCTGGGCCCTGCCTGAGCCCCCGGGAACATCCAAAAATCTCTCGGGTTGGAAATCTGATCCTGGGGACAACCCCTGAGTGCAGGGCCGCTTACACCACGACTCCTTTCCCTCATGCCAGAGAGAGAGAGAGAAAGAGAGAGGAGAGAGAAAGAGAGAGGAGAGAGAAAGAGAGAAAGAGAGGGCGAACGTGCGCGAGTCGGGGACGGTTTCGGTCGAACACCGAACGAAGACGGACAGTAGCATACAGCCGAACGAAGGAGCAGTCGTCACAAGGGAAGCAGACGATGTTGGAGGCGGCCGAGGGGTCTAAGCTGGATAAGCCCAGAGAAAATCTGCCAAGAAGGTGGACGAGGGCAAATTCATTTGCATTTGAAAACTGTCCCCAGACCCCACCTGGGGTCGAAACTGATTCTCAAGCCGCGCCCAGTCGTTGCGACGAGGGGGCCCTTCCTCCCCCCCATTGTCTGACTACGCAGATGCCACGCGGCAGCGCCGATCGACTAGACTACTATGCTCCTAAGACGGTCGACTATCGACTACAGACTAAGGGTGCCCGGGTGGCCTCAATGACAAGCCGGGCGCGTGTCCTGACCTCTTGGGAGCCACAGGACGAGCCACAAGCCGGGGGCGACGATGGGGGCGAATAGCCCGAGTAGAGGGCAATACATGCATCCAGGAGCGCCGATGGTCCATGCCTTCGGCGAGGCTCCCAGGCGAATACCTGTAACGCCCGCCACGGCCCAAGACGGCCCCAACACGGCCCAAGACGGCCCAGCACGGCCCCAAGACGGCACCAACATGGCCCCGCACGTCCCGAGAGACCCCCGACACGCCGTCGGGGGCTGATCGCCCCCTCTCGTCGCCTCCGAGCAGGCCCTCCCTCTGCGAGGAGTGGACCTTCTCCATATCCACCGCCCGGGATCCGCCGTCCTCGTGCCCCAGCGGGCGGTGATGTGGATACATTTTGGCCCCCCGGGGGGCCCGAGCATATCCGCATCCATCGCCGGCAGAGGCCTGCGAGTATCGATCCCGCAAGCGGTGGCCGTGGACAAGTCACCGCCCCGAACCTTCGGCGCCCGCTCGTGACCGAGAGCGCTGCGCCTGCCCGTTGTGGCTCCCCTTCTCCGGCACTTCCCCCTCTCTGGGCCGCCAGGCCTTGGCGGGCGGCGCAGGAGGCGGGGGGGGGGGACGAGGGGCCCAACCTCATGAGAAGCCAGCCCGGACCTCTTTCTTGTGGGCTTTTTCGATTCGGCGTTTCGACACTGGGCGGAAGGGAGGGAGGGGGGGAGGAGGGGGTCTGGCTCTGGACCTCTGCTTAATGCGACTGTGTGCATGCAACAGGGCGTCCATTACGGGGGAGGCTCCACCTGCTCGAAACAGGCGCCAAAGAACGGCCAAGATCCACTCCAAGGGGGAGGGAGGGGGGGGCGAGGACCCGCGCCGATCGGCAAAACAATGAGTATGAAAACGATCACATTGTGGTGTTTGTTTGTTGTCTTCCCCGAAAAAAAAATCGCCCCAGCCAAGACGGGTCCCAGGACCGTCTCCCCCTCCAGGGGCCCATCCTGGTGGCCCGATTGCTCCGAGGTGCACTCGGCAGTGGCCACGAGGCCCCAGCGTAACCACACCCACTGTAGTTGCCGACCATCTGGGAGGCTTCGGGACA
>CAUYUJ010004358.1:330062-350807 GCA_963575745.1 Prorocentrum cordatum
TACCATATCATGCCATATCATACAATAACGCACCAAGCAATAACACAGCGCGCCCCACCATTGAATAGCACCGCATACTACATCATGTAATAGATTGGTGTGCAATACTATGTTGGAACATAGCATGTCAGATAATTTCGGGGCAGGCCGATGCATCAGATGTATTAGTGGTGCTATGGTTATTCTCAATAGGATGCATGCGAAAATTAGTACTCATATTCCTACGCATATTCGGCTCTGTTGTAATATATTACGATTCGTATTAGTCGTATTCATAGTATTCTTATTATTATACATATTAGTCTCAGTCGTCCTCGTATTAATCGTCGTGCAATAATTAATACTAGTCTTTTTTCTGAATAATATTTGCAAATATTCCGTACCATGACGAATACCATTCTCATCGTACTGTTCATTTCGATATTCTTAAGTGTACTACCACTGCTCAGTCGCATTATTACGATTATCAATATTACGGCTGTGATGTTTAATCGCATGCGTCTTCATATCAATTTTCTTTGTTGTCTGACTCGCGATCTATGAGTAGTATTAGTATGATTAGTCTATGTGTTCTTAGTTTTATGATTACCCTTAGTTGTTACTTGTTGGGTTACTATTATTCTTATCACGGCTGTTAGTAATCCGCCGACCCCTTGGGATTCATCGGCGCGTGAGATGTTCCCCCTCCCCAAACCCCTCCCCCGGGAGCCCGGCCCGGTCGATTTGGAGGGGGGGGGGGTCGGGCCGGATCCCCCGGATGGGAACGGAGGGGTCATCCGCTCCCGAAAATCGTACAAAACCTCGTGAAAATCGTGCAGGGACTCTCCTCTGGTGGCCTCGACATGGCTCTGGGACGCCCAACGAGCGCTCCAAGCCGCCCAAGGTGGCCCAAAGACGGGCCACGAGGCGTCCTCGACGGCAGAAGAGGCCCCCACGAGCCCCCCCGAGGGCCTCCGAGATGCGTTCCACGAGGGTCTCTAGACGCAAAAATTGGTCCATTCCCTTCGTGAAACGCACATTTTTCACAAATTCGGCCTTGGGCCTTTCCGATGCTCCCCGACGGCCCAAGAGGCCCCAAAACCCGCTCCCAGACGGCCCCAGGAGCCTCGCAGAGGGTGCCCCACATACCCCTAGAGGCCCCAAGACGGGCCAACAGGCCCAAGAGGGCTCCGAAAACGGCCCCAAGAGCGCTCCAGGAGCGTTCCGAGTGGCCTCCACAAAGCTCCACACGGTCCCAGACGGTCCAAGAGCGATCACAAACATCGACGACGGCCTCCCGACGGCTCAACAGGCCCCCAAGACGGCCCAAGAGGCATCCAAGATTCGCCCCAAAAGGCCCTCTAGACGCAAAAAATCGCCCGTTCTTTTCGTAAAACGTATATTGTTTCACACGTGCGCCTTTTGGGGTGCCCCCCGCCCCTGGACGGCCCCAGAGCCCCCCAAACCCGCTCCCAGACGGCCCAAGACGCCTCCAAGAGGGTTCCCCATATAGCCCTAGAGGGCCCCAAGACGGGCCAACAAACGTCCAAGACGGCCCAAACGGGCTCAGAAAACGGCCCCGACAGCGCTCCAGGAGCGCCCAGAGCGGCCTCGAAGAGAGCTCCACATGGTCCCCGACGGTCCAAGAGCGATCAAAAACACTGACGACGACCTCCAGACGGCTACAGAGGCCCCCAAGACGCCCCAGGAGGCATCCACGATGCGCCACAAGAGGGCCTCTAGACGCACAAAAACGCCCGTTCCCTTCGTAAAACGCATTTTTCTCGCACGTGCGCCTTTGGGGGTGTTACCCGCTCCTGGGCGGCCCCAGAGCCCCCCAAGACCGCACCGAGACGGTCCAAGAAGCCTCCACGAGGGCCCCGCGACAGCCCAAGAGGGCGCCATGACGGGTCAGGAGGGGCCGAGGACGGCCCAAGAGAGCCCCGAAGACGGCGCGCGCGCGCGCGACTCGCGGTCAGATTCCTCGCAACTTGCGTTGCTTCCCGCCGTGCTCGTCACTTGCTTCCGAAAGGCGTTTTGGCTGGTCTCTTCGAGGCGCCCGTCCCGCCTTATAGCACTTGGCGCAAACCACCAGATTGCCTCGGTGGAAAATAATATTTCTTCTGGTCTGTCGAGAGATGGCCGCCGTCAGTGAACGTTGGCATTGATCCGTCCTTTTTCACTGGACATGCGGAGCATTCCAACTTCTTCGCCATCTGCCTTTGCTCGTGGCACGCTCGGCACACCACCGAACGATGGGCCGAACCCTTCTTGAAGAAGGCGTTCACTTGCTTATCTGTCAGATGCGCCCTGTCCGTGAATTCTCGCTCTTTCCCATCTGCTTCTTTCGGGCACGCGGAGCACGTGAGCACTCGCGACTGATTGCGTTCTTCCTGGCACGCGCGGCACATGACTGGTCGATGGTCCGAACCCTTCGCGAAGAAGTGCTCCACTTGCTTATTTGTCAGACGCGCCCTGTCCGTGAACTCCCGGCCTCTTCCATTTGCTTCTGTCGGGCACGCGGAACACCTGAACACCCGCGAGCGCTTGTGATGCGCGTCGCAGTCGCGGCATTTCACTGGCCTATGGCCTGCGCACGTCTGATAATAGTGCTTGGTTTGGTCTGCTGTCAGATGCCTCGCGTCCGTGATTTCCCGCCCTCGGGCCCTGGCCGAAGGCCCCACCGGATCCACCTGACCCCGAAATCCCCCAGATCGCCTCCAGGTCGCGCCAAGAGGGTCCACCAGGCGACGGGACGACCCGCGAGAGCTCCAGGACGGCTCCCGAGAGGTTCACGGCGCGCCAAAACAGCCTCAGAGGACGCCGAGACGGTTCCGCTTAAGGTCAGGAAGGGCCAAGATAGCTTCACAATGGCCTGAAACGATTGAAGGTCACCCCACGGCCGCCCCTGACGGTTCCAAAAGACACCGCAAAGCAGTTCTGAGGTCACCAAGGGCATACCAGTCCTCGGCAACAGATGACGACGGCCAAGACGGCCGAAAAGAACGCCCAGAGCGCCCCAGGACAGCCCAAGAGAGGCCGATGACAGCCCAAGAGAGCCCCAAGACAGCCCAATACTGCCACAGGACGGCCTAAGGGGCCCCCAGAATGGCCCAGGGGCCTCAGACCACCCAAAGAGGCGACCAGACCACTGCGCGATTCTTCATAAGGGGTCGGCGGATGTGGCGTAAGCCTGAAGAATCATGTTTGTGTTGTTGTTGGCCCGCGTCGGCTTGTTGACCCGCGACGGGGTCTGTAAATACGCAATGCTAAGAAAGCCGCCCGACACCCGAGCGTTTCGCGGGGCCGCGGCGCGGGAAGAGCTGCGGCCGAAGGTGAGGGGTAACGATATTATGCTCAAGAACCCTCATCCTCCTGCTACTGGTCCCGCTCCTCCTCCAACTCCTCCTCCAACTCCTCCTCCTCTTCCTCCTCCTCTTCCTCCTCCTCGTCCTCCTCCTCTTCCTCCTCCTCCTGTTCCTGCGTCTGTTCCTGCTCCTGCTCTTGCTTTGCTCCTCATGGAACTCCTCCTCCAATTCCTCCTCCACCTCTTCTTCCTCCTCCTCCTCCTCCTCCTCCCCCTTCTCCTCCACCTCGTTTTCGCCCCCCTCCTATGTTTCCACTCCTCTTCCTCTTCTCCTCCTCCTCCTCCTTGCTCCTCTCTCCGCTCCTCCTTCTGTCTCCTCTCTCCTCCTCCTTCTCCTCCTCCTCTCCTCTCTCCTCTCTCTCCTCCTATCATCATCATCATCATCATCCTCAATCTTCATCATCATCATCATCGCCTCATCATATCATTCATCATAATCATCATCCTCAGCAGCAGCAGCATCATCATCATCATCATCTATCATCATCATCATCTCATCATCATTCATCATATCATCATCTACATCATCATCATCATCATCTCATCATCATCATCATCATCTTCATCATCATCAATCTTCATCATCATCATCATCATCATCATCTTTCATATCACATTCATCATCCTCTTCCTTAATCATAATCATCATCATCATCATCATATCATCATCCTCATCAACCATCTCATCATCATTTCTTCATCTTCATCACCATAATCTCATCATCTTTTCATCATCATCATCAATCATCTATCAATTATCATCATCATCATCATCATCATTCATCATCATCATCATATCATATCATCATCATCATCATCATCATATCATCATCATCACGATCATCAGCATCATCATCATCACATCATCATCATCATCATCATCATCATCATCATCATCATCATCATCATCATCATCATCATCATCATCATCATCATCATCATCATCATCATCATCATCATCATCATCATCATCATCATCATCATCATCCTCTTCGTCCTCGTCCTCCTCCTACTCCTCCTCCTTCGCCTCCCCCTCCCCCGCGCCTTCCTCGGACGTATCCAACTCCCCCGCGCCCTCCTCCTCCTCCTCCCCCTCCTCCTGGACCTCCTCCTTCCTGATCATCCTTCTCATCTTGATCCTGTTCCTCGCCCTCCTCCTCATCGTGCCCCTCCTCCCCCTCTTCTTCGGAAACTCCCCGCGTTTCCTCGTGCCGGGCACGGCGAACAGGAAACGAGACAGGACAGACCTGCGCCATCAGGAATATTTGACACAGCTGGAAGTGTCAGGTCTGCAGGAGTGAGACAAAAAGATGTCAAGAGGGCACCTGCTGATCCATCCTGCTGAGCACTGCATCAACAGACTCCCACGAGACATCTGACCACTTTGTGCGACCTGGAGGTAGCAGCCCTGCAGCGAGAACATTAATGACTCTGGAGCCCCATTTGCCCCTGGATCCACGCTGGCAGGGACGGGCGAGCTTGTGGAGTTTGGCCGCCCCACAGGCCGTGAACCCACTCCCGCCACAAACTTCGCGCAACAAAATGCACACATACACACACACACACACACACACAACTCAGCCCCCCACCACGCCCCCCCCCCCCCCAAACCCTCAGGTCTCGCGCCGCACGCCAGGCACCCCCGCCCCTCCCCAGAACCCTCTCGACCAGGACGTGGGCGGTGGCGTCGCGGGCCGGGGCAGCAGCTGCCCGAGCCTCGCGCCGACGCCCCTTTGGCCTCTGCCACGCGGGCGGCGCGGGTTGAGAAAACGTACTCCAGATTTCGTAATGAAGGGAGGGGGGTCTCATTTCGGGGGGGGGGTCTTTTCCAAGCTATCTTGGAGGGCCTGGGGGGGTCTGGGGACGATGTTTTGGAGGGTTCTCCCACGGGGGGGGTCTGAAATGGCTTGTCTTGGAGGGTCCAGACCCCCTCCCTTTGATTACGAAATCTGAAGTAGAGAGCGCGGGCCTCGACCGCCACCGCGCGCGCCACCGCCACCGAGTGCCCCCGAGCCTCGAGGGAGCGGCGGTCGGCCACGAGCGGCTCCTGCACGAGCCGGCCGCTCCGCCCCCGCTATGGGCCGCCCCCCTCGCAGGCCAACGGTGCTGCGCAGTTCCTGGCCTCGGGGCCGAACCTAAGCGGTGTTCCTCGTTTTCGTTTTGCTGTCGTTCTCCCTCGCTTCTGTCTCGAGCCCGCCTTCACCGCAGAACGAAGCCGAAACGAAAACGGCCCCCGAAATCGCCACAAACGCCGCTGTTTAGGTCCAGCCCTGCCTGGCTGCCCGTCCGCCTCGGGACTGGCACGAAACTTCGCCTTCGTCGTGCTGCTCTGTCGGCCCTCGGCCCCTTTTTTCCAAGATTCTCCTCGAGCGAATGCGCGGAGCTCACCGCGCCATCGGGGCGAAATGGAAGGGGCCCTTCGCTCAGAGAGGCAGGGCACACGGGCCTGCAGTCCACAACCGCATCGGCAGTGGACTGGGGCTAAGCCGCCGGGGTGGGGACCTCGAAGCGAGGCATTGGGGGCCGTCTCGACTCCGACCCTCGCCTTTTCCAGGAGCCCTGAATGGGCCCCTGGAATGCAAATGCCTGCGTTCCTCGGGCAATCCCGAAGTTAGTGAAACAACGCATCCTCAGCTGCACCGCGCCGAGGACAGATTGGGGACTTGACTTGAGGCCAACCGAAGGGGGGCCAAACTCACCTTGGCCAGGTTCGGAATCTCACCACACCCGGCAGACCCCCCCCCTCGGCAAGGCCAAACACATGCTGGAAAGCATCATTGGGCGGAGGGCCCGCAGCAGCAGCAGCAGCAGCAGCAGCAGCAGAAGCAGCAGCAGCAGCAGCAGGGAGGCTGGAAGAGGCGGGGGCCGCGGACTGGGCCACAGCACCGGCGGCCCCGCCTGCCGCCTGGAGGAAAGCTGCCGAGCCCTGGCCCTGGAAGCCTGCCCCCCCCCCCCTTGGCGGACCCCTTCTCAGCCGCCTCCCCCGCCCCCCTGAGCCCACACCTAACCGAATTTGATCAGAGGGCCACTGTGAAACCACCTGGGGCACCGCGGCAGTACCAAATAGGCCGAAAGCAGCAGCGCTGGCGCTCAACTGCACGGGCAATGGCAACTTGAAGCAATCTGTCTGCGCTACCTTCTGGGAGATCGAAGTCCGCGCCGTCCACGAGTCGATCCAGAGCCAAGGCTCGGGGGCCTCCCAGCGCGCGCCCAGCTAGTTGGCGGCGGCGGACCCCATTGGCTCTTTGGCACCCTGACAGTACTCAGTTATGACCAGAGCTTTTGCCACGCCGGGCTCAGCGGGGCGCGAGCGTCTGGCGCAGTCCGAGGTAGCATCTCTTTCCAAGACTGAAAAATCTTGCGACGACGAAAAATTGCTTCGAGCTGAGTGCGATACGAATGGCGCCGTGGCACACCCACCCTCCTTTCTGACCCCCTATGAGCGCTGACACCTGCGTTGGAGCTTGCGCGGGTCTGGCGGGGACACGCCCGTGCCATCACAGACAACTAGTTTGATATGAAACTCGTGTTTTACCGAGACAGGCAGCCTTCGGGCGAGACACTGCGACCTGAAGGATCGCGCTTGCTCGGCCGATCCAAGCTACGATTCTTTTCGCAATACCAAACAAACGACGACTAAACGAACCCTCAAAACCGAGATCCGCGAGTCACTACGATACCTGAAGAGAAATCCCTTCGGCCTCGAGGGCCCTTTCAAAGTGCCCCCTTACATCCGGCGGGCTCGATACCAAGGTGCTCGCTGCTGAAACTAGGAGACCGTTGACCTCGCGTTCGCTCAACATATACTCAGCCATCCTAGCCCCAGGTCGGGCACGTCCCCCATACAGGCGGAGTTTAGGCGAAAAATAAAAACACGCACAAAATAGTACTCCAAGTTAGTCAAACATCATCTAAGAATAGTCCCCACACTATTTTTTTACTATTTTTGAATATTCCTCGTGTGGAGGAACAGGCCCGACTTAATCCTAGCCGAGCGTTCCCGGGCGAACTTTCGCGCCCGAGCACGCGCCGGGGCGAGCCGTCGACCCCGACGCCTCACTGCAGCGGCCAATACCTTGCATGCACATCGCGAATGACTTCCCGCGGCATGAGTCGCGAGGCATCAACTGAGTGGTCGCAACCAGCGAGCAGGCCGCTGCACGACATTGCTCCTACGTTAAGACCTTCTTCAGCCCGGGGCGTACGCGGGAAGAAGAGAATCTGCATGGCAAGGAACACGCGATCCATAGGGCACTCGGCAATCGCGGCATGCCCACGAATCCCCCGCGCTGAAGCGATGGCGCACGCAGCACCGAACTGTACCTCGCCGCCCAATCCCACAACTCCACGCCCCCCTCCCAGCCCGTCTGGCTGCGCATGACCGACCAAGCCCTGCACATGGAGTTGCGTCAGGGTGGCTGGCCTATCTACCGCGGCCGTCTTGCAATTTAGTTGGACTAGAATGAATTCGACTCGCGTCTGCCACTCGAGCGTGCGCCACACGTCCTGCAACACCGATGGGACCACTCTACGGGTGAAAAGGAGGCAGGGGAGGGAGGGGGGGGCGGTCGATTTGCGATGGGTCTGGGTTCTTTGGTGGTTTCTTCAATTTTAAAAGACGCGAGCATACGCGCATCTATCTATCAACCTATCTACTTTGTGATCGAAGTATGACAACCAAATATATATATATATATATATATATATATATATTATATACATATATGATCCCGGGCTCCGGGCCCACGGGCCCCCCCCCCCCTCCCCCCCAGATGGTATGGTCCCAGGATGTCTCGGGCCCCCCCCCACCAGATGGTATGGTCCCAGAGACGACGACGACGACGACGAAGAAGACGACGACGGCGACGGCGACAACTACGACGACAGCGACGACGACGTCGATGACGACGACCACGACGACGACGACGACGGCTGCGGCGGCGACGACGCCAGCGGCGGCGGCGGCGACGACGACGATGACGACGATGACGACGGCGACGACGACGATGACGACGACGACGACGACGACGACGACGAGGACAACGAGGACGACGACGACGACGACGACAACTTCTGAACCACCACAGCACCACACCACATCCACAGGGGGGGGGGCACCGCAGCGCAGCACCACGCCACGCCCACCTCTGAACCACCACAGCACCACACCACATCAACAGGGGGAGGGAGGGGGGCACCGCAGCGCAGCACCACGCCACGCCCACAGGGGGGGCGGGGGGGACCATCGCGCGGGGGGGGGGCCCAATGGCATCAGCATTGGAGGGGGGGGCAGCCCTGGACCGTATATATAAGTGTATATATACGTTTATGTGTAACTAGATCGATAAATACAAATATATGTATATATATATATAATATAATATATATGTATACATAGATGCATACTGATAGATCACCGTTTAATGTATATCAATACATATCCATACGGCCATACACACAATAGCGATATATATATATATATATATATATATGGTCGACCCCCCCCCCCCCCCCCCCCCAGCGACCCCCCGGAGCGCCCAGAGCACGAATGCACAACTCAACTTTGGCCTGCCATCCAGGCTGACGAACTCATCCGCTCGGCCCATCCGTCACGGGCACCGCGCGCGCAAGCATATCGGTTTCGGCCGAGGCCACGAAACATTGTGCATCACAGGTGTTTCTGGTTTTCCTGGTCTGGGAACCAACGAAACACTGCGTATCAAAGGTTTTTCTGGTTTTTCTGGTTTCTGGAGCTGAAATGCTCGCCGCGGCCTCGCCCCACCGCTCCCCCACCTCCTGTTTGTCGGCACCTGAAAACCAAACCAGAAAAAACCTGCGATATACAATGTTTCGTTGGTTCCCAGACCAGAAAAACCAGAAAAACCTGCGATACACAGTGTCTCGTGGCCTCCGAGCAAGAAAACACTGTGTACTCTTCGGGGGCTACAGCGCTCGCCGCTCACTGGCAGTGCTCCTTGAGGAAGGCCCCCTCCAGCATCTCCCCTGTTGCCAGCCACAAATCCTCGCCCCTGGCGCCCAAAGCACGAATACACAACTCAACTTTGGCCTGCCATCGAGGCTGACGAACTCATCCGCTCGGCCCATCCGTCACGGGCACCGCGCGCGCAAGCATATCGGTTTCGGCCGAGGCCACGAAACACTGTGCATCACAAGTTATTCTGGTTGTTCTGGTCTGGGAACCAACGAAACACTGCGTATCACAGGTTGTTCTGGTTTTTTCTGGTTTCTGGAGCTGAAGTGCTCGCCGCGGCCTCGCCCCACCGCTCCCCCACCTCCTGTTTGTCGGCACCTGAAAACCAGAAAAACCAGAAAAACCTGCGATATACCATGTTCCGTTGGTTCACAGACCAGAAAAACCAGAAACACATGTGATACACAGTGCCTCGTGGCCTCCGAGCAAGAAAACACTGTGTACTCTTCGGGGACTACAGCGCTCGCCGCTCACTGGCAGTGCTCCTTGAGGCAGGCCTCCCCCAGCATCTCCCCTGTTGCCAGCCACAAATCCTCGCCCCTGGCGCCCAAAGCACGAATACACAACTCAACTTTGGCCTGCCATCCACGCTGACGAACTCATCCGCTCGGCCCATCCGTCACGGGCACCGTGCGCGCAAGCATATCGGTTTCGGCCGAGGCCACGAAACACTGTGCATCACCGGTTTTTCTGGTTTTCCTGGTCTGGGAACCAACGAAACACTGCGTATCACATGTTTTTTTGTTTTTCTGGTTTCTGGAGCTGAAATGCTCGCCGCAGCCTCGCCCCACCGCTCCCCCACCTCCTGTTTGTCGGCACCTGAAAACCAGAAAAACAAGAAAAACCTGCGATATACAATGTTTCGTTGGTTCCCAGACCAGAAAAAACAGAAAAACCTGTGATGCACGGTGTCTCGTGGCCTCCGAGCAAGGCTCTGGTTCTGGTTATGGTTCTGGTTCTGGCTCTGGTTCTGGCTCTGGTTCTGGTTCTGGTTCTGGCTCTGGTTCTGGTTCTGGTTCTGGCTCTGGTTCTGGCTCTGGTTCTGGTTCTGGTTCTGGCTTTGGTTCTGGTTCTGGCTCTGGTTCTGGCCTGGCTCTGGTTCTAGTAGAAGCAGAGGCGAGGGGGGAGATGGAAGAGGAGGGGGAGGATGAGGGAGAGTAAGATGAGGAGGAATACTTCTCGGGCCACAGCCCGCTGTGACAGACCATGTGTCTGCGGCTGTTCGGTGCCAGCATCTCAAGACCACGGCTTCGTGTTTTGGGCGTTTTGGGGGGTCGCTGGGGGGGGGGGGGGGGGGGGGGGGGGGGGGGGGGGGGGGGGGGGCGAGCATATATATCTATATATATATATATAACATACATACATATATATATATATGTATATATACAACGTATAGTGTATGTATATAGACGTATCCCAATCTCTCAACCTATATAGATGTGCATAAATAGGTCGGTATGTCGAGATTGCTGTCTATATATCCCAATATATACATATATGTATACACATATATATATATATACATATATCGAAATATAAATACATAAATATGTATGTACACCGTTTAAATATATACATACATGTTTACTGGCATTGATCCATATATCCATCTCTCTGTCTGCATATATGAGTCAACCGTCGGGACATCCATCGGGGCAGCCATCGGGACAACCATCGGGGCAACATCTAACAACATCTAAAACAATCTACCGATCGATCAACCATCCGACCAACCATCGGGACAACCATCGGGACTACCATCGGGACAACCAGTGGGATAAGCATCGGGACAACCACCGGGACAACCATCGGGACAACCATCGGGGCAACCATCGGGACAAACAGAGAGGCAACCATCGGTACAACCATCGGGACAACCGCAACCGTCGTGACAACCGCCAGGACGGCCAGGGGCCACGCCCGGCGCTCGGGGGGCGGCCCTTTCGACAATAGATGGCCTCAAAGAAGGATGGAACTCGCGAAGCTTCGCCTCGCCCGCGCGCGCGACGCGAACCGAACCGAAACCGAATCCCCGGTCGGGGTCGCTTCTTTTCCAACTCCCCAACCTCCGATCCGCAGAAGCTGGTCTTGGCCCTCGCTAGGCAGCTGCGGCCATCGGGGGCTCAGACAATCTGACCCCGCGCCGGCCCGAGTGCTGCAATCCTGCGAACACGGCACGAGTTGCTCGACTGAGAGCAGGGTGGGAGCAGCAGCACTGGCAGCGGCGAGTTCCACAAACTCGCGCCACCAGGGCCCCAGCCTGCGGCCTGAGCCCGAGGCGGCCCCGCCGGCCCCGGGAACGCCAAAAACAGAATCAGAAACTCCCGGCCTCAAAGATGCCCGGCGGCATTCCGATGCCCCTGCCCAACCCGCATACTTCTTGGGCAAGCACGGGCCCCCTCGGCCCCAGCTCTCGGCCCTCTGGCGCGCGCCTGCGCCCGGGCGCAGGCCGTCGAGGACCCGCACCTTAAAACTCTTCGAGTGGCCTGGCGAAGCGCCCCCCCCTCCCACCCACTCCGCCGCCGCCGCCCGACCCGACGCCCGCCGAACCCCCTCCACCCAACCTGCACTGTCGGGCGATGGGCATGAGCCCGCAGCAAGCAGCGCCAGATGGCACCCCCTGTCGCCACCCTGAGTGCTCAGGGCCAGGAACTTCAAGAGCAGCCTCTGCACGCTGCCACGAGCTCTCCGAATGAAGAGAGCCAGCGTGTTTCCGCGGGCGCCACACCGACCTCTGTGCACCCAGCCTAGGGCGCCCCATCTGGCGACGCCCTTCGAGCCCTGCGCATCCACCCCAACGGTTCTGGTTACGCGATGTCGACGATCTTCGTCTCGATAATGCCCCCTTGGCACACGGCGGCCTGGGCGCCGTCCACTAACGCGTCGCGCCTGAGGGGGGGCGCCCCGCAGCCACGGCGAACTCGACGCGAGCCCATCTTCGACTTGCTGACCTCCTCAAGCTGGGGGCTGGCTGAGCCTCTCGCAGCGCCCCCCCGCGCAGCTGGCCACCTCCGCCACGGGCGGTGCCGGCGGGATGCGGCCCATGGAGCCGCAAGGCGGCCTTGTCGATCACCGCGTCGGCGCTGATGCGCGGGCTGGCCCAGGGCCCTGACAGGCCCATTCCTACCGCGACCGCAGGCCGCAGGTCTTCCGGAACCGCCACGTAGTCGATGGCCCTCCCACAACTAGGGCGCGGACCAGGTGTCACCCACGCCCCCCCAGCCTCCTGGGCCACGCTCCAATCTGCCACGAGGACGAAGGGCTTCTCACGCGGCGCACCAGGCTTGCAATCTCGCCCGGCGCAGCGAGGTCGCAGCTCGCAAGGCCCATGCCCACCGCGAACGACCAGACGATAAACAACATATCAACACCCCCTGCAAAACGCACGACCTGCCCCGCTCACTGGGTCAGATCACCTGCATGCCCAGATCGCTGATGCAATCGTTTGCGGCGAATGGTGATGGGCCAACTGGTGAATGCTCTCCCAGCCTGAAACAAGACTCCGCCATGCCCTTGTCTGCCCCCATTGGGCGTTGCTGGGCCCGGCGCGCCCGCCCAACCATGATCCGCGAGTTCCTCGACCGCCTGGGCGAGCTTTTTTGCCCCACAGATGGTGCACAACCAACATCACACATACCAACAGCCTGCCCCCATTTGACTCGCCCCACCTCGACCCCCTTAAAAAATCACATCACTCGGGCCCTTCAAGGCTAGCGGCTAGTGACGCTCGCGAAGTAAAACTCGAAACGCCCAGGCTCACTATCACCCTTGCGACTCTTATCCTTCTTCCACTGCGCTGGGCAATTGTAAAGGGCTGCCACGAACCTCCCGACCCACAGCTCGAAGCAGGCCAACTGATCGGCCCATCGACCTTCAGCGGTTTGGCGTCGCGGGGCCCCTTAATCCCGCTCGGCCGTCAGCATTGCCATCAGCACGCGTGGACCCGCTCCTACCCTTCGCATCCTTTACAACAAGCCCGATGTCAGCGCAAGCACCACCAGCATAACCATCACCCCTGGAAATACTGGGGACGGCCACCCCCACGATGGAAGCACCCTCCTCACCTTACGCACGCGTGCTCGGGATCCCGTCGAACGATCAAGCTGCAGGGCCCCGCGCGGCCGGCCGAGCCCGCCGCGGGTTTCTTCCGCTGTTTGGCCTCAGTCTCCTCCGAGCCCACCCATGTCCACAGCCTTCTCCGTGCAATCGATGCCCACGGCGCCGGAACCAAATTCCCCCTGCCAAAAAAACATCACCCACTTTTCCGTCGCTTGAATCTGAGTCCCCTGAGCTGATCCAAGAAGGCTCGCCCCCCCCCCTTGCACGTCCCCCATACCTGGTCGAATCCGTGGAGGTCCATGCCTTCGCCGTGAAGGTTGGGGACTGGCTGTTCGCTGGCACACCCAGCACCCCCAGCATCAGCATCGCCATGCCCCGTGCGCTTGCGCGGTAGCGTGGCCGCTGCTGCTTTTAGCAGTCCGAGGAACGCGTTCCAGGTCTCCGTCTCGAGCATTGCCTTGACTCCTGGCCCCTGACCCAGCGCTTCTTCTCCACGTATGTCTGCCGACCACTCCTCCATTAAGACCGTGACTGGCATGCTGTTGACGAGCACTCCCTGCGCATTCTCGACGCCCTTTGCCACAGCCAATTGCTGCTCCAGATGGAATTGCGCTGGTCCTCGAGTCGCTTAGTAAGGCTGGCCCTCCTCCTCCTTCTCCTCCTCCTTCGTTCTCATCTTCCTTTCCTCCTATTATTCGTATTATAATGTTAGTATTGATCGCCCTGTTGTCACTATGAGAATTGAGGGCGGAACTCGCCGCCAGAAACTGGCGCCGACTTTTTCGAACGGCCAATCGGCATCGAGTTGACCTGGCAGAACAACTACTCGATATCAAGCATCAATTTGCTTGTTTTCTGCAAGAGACACTCCTCAAAATTTTGCTCGCTGCGCATAGCGCGGGCGGAGTGAAAGCTAGTTTTAATATCACTTGCGCTCTTCGAATACATGGAAATCATCGGACCTACAGATTCGCGCATCGTGGGTCTCTGCGTCTGTGTCAAAATTCGCCAAACGATTCAACGAGGGATAGTGAAACGGGGAGGGCAGAGGAGGACGACGAAGGATGGAAGGACGGACATGAGGACGCCCTGGTGAACGAACTATAAGAGCGAGAGGCAAAGACGCATGGCGTAGCTGGGCGCGCACGGCCCGCCCCGGGCCCCCCCTTGGCACGCCGCGCCCAGGGCGCTGCGCATAGTAAGCAGGAGAGCGATTGAGAGGAAGAGAGGGAGAGAGGAAGAGGGCGATAACGAGGACAACAATCGGAAGAAGTAGGAGCAGATGCGGGCGCGGGAATTTGAATGCTTTCAACGCCCGTTGCAAGAGGTAGCGAACGCAACGTGCGGCCTAGCTGCAGCTCGAGCGAGTCAAGAGTCACCATCCAGCTAATCCGCATTCCTCCTCTTCCTCATCTTCCTCCTCCTCCTCCTTCTCCCTCCTCCTCCGCTTCCTCCTTACATTCCTCCTTCTCCTTCTCCCCCCCCTCTTCCTCCTCCGCCCTCTTCCTCCTCATCCTTATCCTATTCTCTCATACCTGCCCGCCCCCTCTTCCCTCCATCCCTAACGCCATCCCCCTGACTTGCTCTTCTCCCTCTTCCTCTCCTTTTCCCTCTCGTCACCCTTATCCCTTATCCCTCCATCTTCAAATAACTCGCGAGGGGGAAGCTGCGGCCCCTAAACAGATCGGCCTCCTCGAGGCTCACTGCGCGCCCTCGAGGGCTCGAGGGCCCGCGATGCCGCCCGACGCACTAGCGACGGCTCCGCGGGCAAGCAGACGCCGGCAAACCCAGCATTCCCAGAGAGAGAAAAAAAAAAAAAAAAAAAAAAAAAAAAAAAAAAAAAAAAAAAAAAAAAAAAAAAAGCGCCGCCTGAGGAAGCAGACGCTGGCAAACCCAGCATTCCCAGAAAAGAGCACGCCGTCGGAAGAAGAGGTCATGGGGTTATGGGGGCGTTGGATATTCTCTTTATCACACGTATTCGAGACGGGGCGTGGGGATCGATGAGGATTTGAGCTTAGGTGCGCAAATGCTTGGCATTCGGGTTGGTTGAGGCGGCGGCCGAGACCTTCGCCCGGGCCTTCGCCTTCGCCGTGCCCTTGGGCTTTTAGCCGCGACCATGTGCTCAATCGCACTCGGCCGACTCAATGCCAGCTTAGCGGCGGCGCCCGGACTCTTAAACTCAGGACTGAGACGGAGCGACGCGACACCCACTTCCACCGCGCGCGATGCTTTCCCGATTTTGTATTCGACGCTGGTTTTATGCACACACTCAATCAGACACTCGTCGCCCCCCTTTTCCTTGATGGCCCAGGCGGGAATGAAATAGTCACAAGTATTCGAATCAAACCTTACGCCGCTCCGTTCAGGAATCGCACCCCGCAGCCGGCCTAAAATGCGGGGCGCCCCTCCTCCTCCTCCTCCTCCTCCACCCCCCCCTCTTCCCCCTCCCCATCTTTATGTTCCTCTGCTTCCCCCCCCTGCCCCCCGTCCTCTTTCCCTTCTTGGCTTGCGCGGCCATTCCTTCCACGGGCCCAGCGAGGCCCAAGGACATGGCCCCAGGGGCCAAGGACCAGGGGCCCAGGGCCCAGGGAAACAAGCAGTTGCGATTCAAGATCGTCGGCTCAAAACTGTTAGAGGTCACGGAACCCGCGGCCGTTCACGTAGAAGTCCACGCCCCAGAACTTGGCGACCCAGACGCTGCCGACCGCGGGCGCCATGCTGACGTTGCCGACGTAGTTGAGGCACGCGTTCTTGACGGGCGTCTTGAGCCAGATCTCCTTGCCAGCACCCGTCTCATCCATGTAGATCTTGTCCAGCGGCGCATCGGGAGACACCCCTCACAATCGCATCTGGTTCGAGAGCTGGGTGATCGCCCAGATGCGCGACCCCAGGAACTTCGCAAAGTGGCACAGCCTGCACAAAGGCCCCTCCCAGTCGGGGATGGCGCGGGCCCTCGCTGACGAGATAGCTACCACGTGGTCCTGCGGGTGCTTGTCATCTGGCGCGTTCGTCGTCAAGTCCATCGTGGAAGCCCTGGGCGGCGGGGTAGCAGCAACGGACGGGAGCGACTCGGGCACCTGGGACTCGGCAGTCGACTCGACAGCCACGGAGTCCACGGAGTCCTGCACCTCAGTTGCCTTGAGACCGTTCGCGGCCACGCCCATGAGAACTCCACAGATCGGATCCAGGAACCCTTTGGACAACAGAGATGCGCAGAGAGTCTGACCAACTTCATCATGCTGGCTGACGGCAGCCACTGATGCGATAACGCCCATAATCGCTGCCCATCCAGACTCTTAGTGAGGTCGCTTCAAGCACATATCGACGACACCCAGAGCACCTGATGCCAGAACCACCCTGAGCTTGGAGACGTACTCGGCGGCATCCAACTCGGTATAGCGCCTCACCCCTGCGCCGTTAAATCTGATCACTTCGGCGATGTAAAGGCTCATCTGGTTAACCATATTCACCACCAGGTCGCGGTGCTCAGCTCCGTCGTCGTCGATGGCGATGTTCAACTGATCGCGCAACTTTGTCGCAGCCACCTTCGACTCGGCGCTGGCCGAGTCCGCGCTCTCTCGGTGCAGCTTTGCCAAAATAGCCATGTACACATTCGCGGGCCCATGGTGCATGTCGATGAACTTGTTGGCTGCAATGCTGGCGAGCTGGCCGGGTGATATCTTCTTCGCATCCGCTGGCCTACCAAGCTGGCTGGCCACGCCGACGTTGGCCATCAAAAGCGCCTGCTGCTTCTCCGCACAAGACATAATGTCTTCGGTGGCCCGCGGGAACGTGCCCTTGCAGCAATTCTTCGACTCATAGAGGTCGAAGATCCAGCGTTGGCACTGCTGCGCCTCCTTCGCGAAGTCCGCGAGGAGCTCCGACCGCGACTTCACTGGCTCCGCGGGCGCGGCGCCGACGGACTCGACTGCCGCAGTCTCGTTGACCGACTTGGCCCGATTGGATTCACAGAGGCTCAGGACGTCATCCACCTCCGTCGGGTCGGCGCCAGTGTTCTTGTCATCTGTAGGGAACCGCACTGCAGCGATATCTGCAAGGTGAGCCTCTACGATATTCGCGCGCAAAGCCTTCCGCATGTCGGAGTATGCATTGAACACCTCGCCGTCGAAGTCCGTGCTCTTGTAGAACACGAACTTAAAGCAAGCTGCAACGGCCTTCCGCACCAGTTCCATGTCGATCTTGCTCTTGGAAACCTAGTCGAGGGACCCGAACGCAAGCCAGGCCATGTCGTCGAAGATGACGAGAGGCCGCGTGGCGCCGTCGGCGCCACCCCTTACCCTGACGGACTCCTCCTTCGTTGCGCTCACGATTGCCCGGGCCATCTTCTGATGGTTGACGCGACGGCGCTTGCTGGGCGGCCCATCGCCCCCCCCCCCCCCCTCTCGCGCAGCGGCCTGGCGGCGGCGGCAGCCGCCAGCTGGCGCCTCAGAACGACGGTGCCTGACACAGGCTCGTCGAGAAGCTCGACCAGGTCTGAGCGATGCTTCGCGAACGCAAACTGGTCGCCCACGCCGAAGCGGCCGTCGCTGAGGCACGGCACCGCGAAACCAAGGCCGATCAAGAGGAACTCTTTCAGCACGAAGATCGAGTGAGCATCCTGATCGGGATCTCAATGCGACGGTTTGCGTTGAGCGTCCCCTAAAAAAAAACTCAGCCTCATTTTCTCGCCCCTCAGCTCCTCGACCCTCCTCTCCATTTCCCCCCCATTCCTCTCCTTCCTCCTTCCTCCTCCTCCTCCCCTCCCCCCCCCCATCCCCCCCCCCCCCCCCCCTCTCCCCCCCCCCTCTCTCCTCGTATCCTCCGTCATCTTCCCTCCTCCTACACACCCTTCCCCCAGGGCCCTCGCACGCCAGCACCTCGCGGACAACGTCGGCCACGTTCGCAAGGACGACCTCGAGAGCGGCAGCATTTGCAAGGTAATTGGCAACAGGACTCATCATCTCTTTGAAGTCCGCGCAAGCGTTCAGGGCGCACAGCGTCTTGCACACCAGATCAGCATCAGAATACATTTGGAACCTCGGGTAGACCTCCTTAAAGTTCGCGATCACGAACTCCTCGCGGAGGCGCGCGAACGTGCAAGGGCCCTTCGTCGGGCAAGAGGTGGACTTGATCTGCTTGACCTCGCGGCACCTCGGACGTTGCAAACAAAAACCCCCTTTCCTTCCCTCCTCCTCCCCCCCCCCTCTGTCTTCTCCCCCCCCTCCTCGCCTCCCTGTCTCCTCCTCCTCCCCCTCTCCTCCCCCTGCCCCCCATCCTCCTACCCTCCTCCCCCTCCCCCCCAGCGGCTGCCAGTGGCTCGATCTAACGGATGACCCCTGCATGCCCTACAAAGGCATACCCCCGAGCCCTACCCAGGAATCGAAACGGGGGGGGGGATGTCGGCTAGATTCTCGTCGTCTGGCTCCGGAGTACGCATCCCATCCCGGTTTTACTTCTGGCGATTCCTCCAGGGCCTCGAACACCCCGGCGTCGCCACCGTCGTGGAAGTCGTTGCCCCTGTTCTTCCTGTAGCGGGGCACGTCGCTGAGCGCGCGCACGAACAAGATGGCGACGTCCGACAAGCCCTCCTTCATTAATCGAACGACGTTGCCATTCTTCTCGTCCATGACCCTGGCCAACTTCATCGACGCGGTGATGGTGCCCCCACTGATCATAGAGTAGCCCCCTTCGAGATCGGGATCGGCCCTTGCCTGAAGCTTCCCGCGGAGTTCTCCATAATACCCCTCTGCCAGGAATCGCAGTGCATATTGTTTCGTGGTGCTGGCAACTGACCTCATGTTCATGGCGTCGCGCTCCACCATCTCCCGGCCCGTCTCTTGGTTCCACGCGAAGACGCGCCGCCTCTGCTCCTCAACATACACACGGTTGGTGACGTCCCACAGAAGATCCTTCTGAAACCAAAGCTCGTGCTCCTCCTCCTCATCCTACCTCCTCCTCCGCCTCCTCCTCCCCCCCCTCCTCCTCCTCCTCCCCCCCCCCCCCCCCCCCCCCATCCTCCTCCTCCTCCTTCTAGGTCCTACCCATCAATCATCATTGCCGCCTCTTCCTCCTCCTCCTCTCCTCCTCCCCCTCCTCCTCCTTCTCCTCCTCCTCCTCGTCCTCCTCCTCCTCCTTCCTTCTCCTCCTCCCTCATGCTCCCCCCTCTCCTCCCTCCCCCCCGCCTCCTCCTGACTCCTACACTTACTAGGCCCCAGGCTCCTTGCAGGCCAGGGTAACGGATGGCGATGTTGAGGCCCTCGGCGAGGGGCGCCCATTTCTGCCCCTCGGTGATCACAGCCAGGACCGAGGCGACGTCCTGGGGGAAGGCTTCCGGGGGGCGACGGGGGGGGGGGGGGGCGCAGGAGGAGGGGGATGCTTGCCCAAGAAAGCGAATCGTTAACCACCCCCTTTTGGAACGGCGCATTTGGCTGGGGGCAACGCTTCGGCAACGGACGGGGCAACAAAAATCACAGTCGAGAACGGAGGAGGAGAAGGAGGAGGAGGAGGAGGAGGAGGAGGAGGAGGGGAGGAGAGGAGGGGCACGAGGGAGGAGGAGGAGGAGGGGCACGAGGGAGGAGGAGGAGGAGAGGAGGAGGAGGAGGAGGTCAGGGAGGAACAGGAGGAGGAGGAGGAGGAGGGATGGAGGAAGGAAAACCCAAGTCCTTGCAGCCAACAAGACTAGGCCAGTACTTCTAGCCGTCGTTGGTGGCGAGACCAGCAGCGCCAGTTGCCATCGGCGCAGAGAGGCTAGTCAAGAATTATAAAGCAGACCTGTCTGGGCGGGATGCCTCGAGGCAAACTTTGGAGCTGTGTGGCCGCGTGCTTTGAGCACGAGCTGCTTCGGCGCAAGGGCGGGGGAGGTTCTCGCAGTGGCTCTGCCCCTGGAGAATTCCGCGTCGCCACGGCAGGACTCACGCCCGACACCCCGAGCTGTGATTCGCATACGACTGGCGCCATTGGTTTCGAACCAGACGAGATTATGGTGAGAACGCGCCCACGGGGCCCAAGGAGAGGTTTTGGGCCAAGCAACATAGGAGAGAAGGGGGGGGGCGACGGGGGTGTAAATGCCAAGCTGCACGTGCAAGGGGCAGGTCCAACTTAGACCCCCCGAGCGAAATGATGAGCCCATTGTAGCAGCAGTAGGCATGACCGAACTTGCCCAGTTAGGCATTCATGGAAGTAGACAAGCCGAGGGATATGCCCTATCCATCCCTAACCTAAGCAAGGCCACAGCACGGAGAATATGGCTGAGAACGCACAAATGAGGAGGAGAAGGAAGAGGGGGAGGAGCAGGAGCAGAAGCAGCAGAAGGAGGCAGGAGGAGGCGAGGGGAGAGAGCCGGATATAT
>CAUYUJ010004358.1:350907-353407 GCA_963575745.1 Prorocentrum cordatum
GGGGTGCGGGGGTGGGTGGGTGCGTGGGCGGCGGTGGTGGGTGGGGCGCGGGCGGGAGCGGGGCGGGGCGGGTGGGTGGGTGGGGGGGACCAGACTCCAGAGTGCTATGAGATACCATTGAGACCACTGGGCACCATCCATCTGCCCCCATCGACCACCTTCGGCTCCCACGGCCCATCTGGCTCAACAACGGCCCGCCCAGGTGCGCACTGGCACCAGCGGGGATATCTCGGAGCGCAGGGCGCAGGGGGCTGCCCAAGGCCTCCGCTGGCAGCGGCGAGCTTTGGCCGCGCGGCCGACGCGGCGAGGGGTCCGGGCACTACAGGATGATCCAGAGTCGCGGGGGGCACGCCAAGAACGAACCAAGACATGAAAATCGACCAAGAAGGAAAAGGCAGTCAGTAGAAGAGGGCGCGCGTCGACTGCGAGCTGGCACTCAGGCAAGAGGGGTGGATCTAGTGGAGTGACGAGGAGAAGCTTCGCCATGGAGGAGACCAGTACATCGCAAAGGAACAAGTGTGCCGCGAGCAGAAAATCGTAAAAGTTGAGGAAGGACCTTGGACAAAAGCCACGCAACCAGAGGAACAGTAAGGTAATCGAGAAGTCAAAGGAGATGTCAAAGGCTCTGTTGGAGGGCATCAAGAAGAACGGGGGTATCTTCGCAGCCCCCAGCAATGAGACGCGCAGAAGAGTACGACATCATGCTGAACAAGTACATGGCCATAGACGTAAATGGCGAAGATGCGCTGAAGGCAGCCAAGCAGGAGCTAGAAGAGAAGGAGAAGGAGCTGCATGAGGAGCGATAACACGCAGCTGTTCAACGCGTGCAGGAGGAGCACAGGACGGGGCGTAAAAAAAGGACTGCGCCCGCCCGCGCGGACCGGCCTTCCCCAGCGAGCTGCGGCGGAAAGGCCCCGGCCCCAACTCGAGGGGAGACCAATGGAAGTTCTGGCGCAAAGTGGACTGGAAGCAGCTGGCGACGACGCAGGAGAGCATCCCCGAAAACGAGCGCATGAAAGAGTGGGTGGACAAGATGAAAAAGGACTTCGGCGAGGACTACGAGAAGTGGCCCGACATCGGGTGCAGGGCGAAGTTCCACCCGTACAAGCGTGCGCCATATATGGTGGTGGAGCTCAAGGTAGGAGACAAGTGGGAAGCGTTTGTAGCAGAAAGAGTGCCGCAGCAGCTCGACGACGCCATCAAGGGAAGCCACTACAACTTCTACGACGCGGCCCAGAAAATAAGCCCAGAGGAGCTGTGCGAGCTGATCCCACCGTCCTCCCCGACGACGCATCAGGTCGGGGGCTGCGCGCTGTTCCCAAAATGCCCAGTGGACGTGTCGGAAACTGCAGGAAGGAGGTTCCTCTGCGCGTAGCTGGTGCGAGCTGGCGCTGCGTATCTCGAAGAACGACGCGGAGAACCAACACCGCGCCATGGAGGCAGCCACGAGGGAGATGTAGGATGAGACGAATCTCGGTCAGGAACAGGTCGAGAGGGCTGAAGAAACGCCAGCAGCTCCGCGACAGCACGAAGTCCCCGCTGGACGGCACAGGTTTCTTCGAGAGGCACGCGAAAGCAGGCGAGGCGGCCAGCGCCAGCGGCCGCGCGTGAGGGGACTAACTTGCAGCGCCAAGAAGAGCACTAGCGGGAATATCTCGGATCGGACTCTAGGTCGACAGGACGGGCTCGGATGGGGCCATCGCTAGCGGGAACATTTCGGCGTGAGGGCCCTTAGGAGAGAGATCGCTCAGATAACGTGTTGGATATTGTTTTTTGGAGTGCCGACAGGTACAATACTGCAGGGGGCGACGAGTGGAAAACTAGACCACCACAAAGGCCACTGGAACGCATCTTTCATGGCCCCTCCTCATTGGCATCGACAATGACACGGATGGCTCACACATTGGGCAAACAGCATCTTACACGCCGTGTCAGATAGGTATGTTCGCCCCTACTTACATGCCGAACCGAGGGGGGTCATCAAAGTACAAGTGGAATGCTACTGCAGAAAATCAGGGTACAGACACGACATTGCATGGGATAACCAACGGCCAGCACGTCCAGGATGAAAAGTGCGCCGAAAGAGAGAGAGAGAGAGAGAGAGAGAGAGAGAGAGAGAGAGAGAGAGAGAGAGAGAGAGAGAGAGAGAGAGAGAGAAAGAGAGAGAGAGAGAGAGAGAGAGAAAAAAAAAAAAAAAAAAAAAAAAAAAAAGAGAGAGAGAGAGAGAGAGAGAGAGAGAGAGACCCCCAAAAAAGAGACCCTGTTAGGAATGAGGGAACAGCAGATCGTGGCCATAATGTAATTCGCCCCCCCCCCCCCCCAGCAAAACTTGGCACGAAAGGCCCTTTCTGCATCCCCTCCTTTCCTCTTTGCGTCGAATGAGGTCGCGTCGTCGTTCTCCCCCTTCGCTTAGGGGCCCTGTTCGCCGAGCGCGTCCCCGGTGTCGTGGGCACGCGAGAGAACCAACAGCTGCTCCCCACGCGCTGACCCGCAAGGGCTC